>SEMN01000417.1:0-330624 GCA_005408345.1 Macquaria australasica
TGCTGTGCATTATCTTCATACATATATTGTATTCATGATGTCATCTACTTCATATGTTGCTGTGAAATATTTTTCATATACATGTATATTATATATGTGCAATATTTTATCTTATCTATTTGTTCATACTTACAACTGCACTCAGTCACTCTATTATTTATTTCTGTCTATACTGTGTATAGGACTATTTTCTATTTATTTTTATTGTATTTCTATATATGACACTTTTGCTGGCTGCTGCAACGCTAAAAATTTCCCCGCTGTGGGACAATAAAGGCTTATCTTATCTTATCTTATCTTATGACATGATCATATCATGACGATACAATTTCACTGAATGTTAATTAAATGATAATGATAAAAAAACATTGCCAGGCTAGTTCCTATCAGCTTCTATTCATCATATATCCATCATATTACTTAGAAAAGCTATTATTCTGTCACATGTATTCAAAATATATATTCAACAAACTGCAAAGTTGTTGACATTAAATGATACCAAGCTGGAAGATGGCAGCTTGATGGTGCTAAAGTGTGTGTGGTTCTGCGTCTGTGCTTGTGAGAGAAAGAGTGAGGGAGTGAGCAGAGTGGACATGTCTATGTGATCTTGTATTCACACAGTATATAGGTTATGTATGTATGTATGACAATACATGAGTGCAGACAGAGAAGAACAGGTGGGCAGGTTCGACTGGAACTAGAGAGTTTCATAACCTCTTCACTGTTATGAAATAATCCTCTGCAGCAGCATAAAGAGAAGAGGGCTTCTCCCTCTCCTCATTGACACTGACAGACACTCTGTGTATTATTATTACTACTACTGTGTCGTGTCAGCTTTCCCTGCATGCACACAAATGCTTTATGCTAATGCTGAGGGTCAATTACAGGCAATGCTAAATGCATTATTCATCTTTGTGAAGGGAGTGTGTGTGTGCACCAGGGATGACAGTGTTTGTGGGGAGGGGCTGCAGAGGATAGAGCACTGATATAGCCATGGGGTACCTCCAACTGCCTATGTTAGGCAAGAAGCTAACCAAACATCCAATGGTTCAGTGGTTTGATGAATGTGTGCATATGTGTTGGTGCATCTGTGCATGGGCAGGAATGTGTATGTGTGAAGAGAGGAGGGTTGTTCCTACCATCGCAGTCGTCGATATGATGTGAACCCTAAAAAGCTGCTGCTGCAGATTGTTTGTGTGTGTCATCTCGTTGGGGCCTCAGGTACAGAAGAGGCACATAAAGTGTTGTCTTAATTAGAGATAACAAGACTGGATCGAAAAGAAATGAGGCTCAGATGGAAAAGGGGAGGATCAATATTTAAGAGGACTCTGTTTCTTTAATTACACTCAGTCTTGTTGTTGATTTTAAATTGAGTTTTGGATCACCTTTAAAGTGCACCATTTTGCCTTAATTCTTTGCATGTTCATTTTCATTTTCATCATTCCTGATAACTGTAGCTGTATCCTCAATGACATGCTGATAGTGACCACACGTTTAATCTGTAATCAGTGTTGGACATGTCTGTGTGATTATTACCCTAGGTGTCGAACTTGCAAAACTTAAGTGTCCTGTGTAGTTTCTTGCAAGCAAAGTTATGTTTACATTCATTGTTATCCACCAAAATGCATTATGTGTGTCTTTGAGGCCTGATAAATGTGTTGAAAGCATTTCCTTCCTCATACAACATTTGCCAAGCTGATTTTCTTTGAATATTTGAAACCATTGATTGTTAGATACACTTAGCATTCTTCTTCCTTTCCTTTGTCGACACATTTACGTTTCTTTGCGTGTTACTGCCATTTGTTATGTACACAGGAAGCAAAGAACCAGATATTTTCTAACATTGTGCTCATTGTTTATATTGATGATTCAACTGGGAAAGTTTCTTGCCCATCCAAGCCTTGGAAGTGCTCTAAATGCCATCTAACAGTGTCTTTGTACAAAATGAGTGGAATTTTTATTTCTGGTACCCTGGACGACCAGAATATCTCCTCCTACTTGTTTTTGAGCTGCATCGTGGGAGGAGTCGCTGGGTCTAAAAGTATTTTCTACCCAACAATAATCTCTTGTTCACTTGCAGGACAAATAAGTACATCAAAATACCACTCAGCTGATGTCATGTTCATGTTGACTTCATGACTTTGTCTGACTTTGAGTGGACTTGGCCACGTGATCCCCAAAATGTGTGTAGGTGTCCAGCTGCCTTGGACCGTGAAAGGTGCTGATGCTGTGGTGTTATCGGTGCACGTCCCTGTGCTGTGCACGTGTGTGCGCGTGCATGTGTGTATTTATGCGTGTGGCTTGTGCATGCAGCCTTACATCTCCACATGTATATGATTTAACTCTCTCTCATGTCCCATTCCAAGATAATTTATCATCCACCCGTGTCTCGCTCCCTGCATCTTGACATTGCTACAACCCAACTCCACTCTTCTCCTCCATTTCAACCTCCATCTCTGTCTCTCCTCCTCCGTTCCCAGGTCTGTAATTTATTGCAGAGAGGCGTGATCTGATTTACTGAGGACTTAATGAGAAAAACAGAGAGGGGAGTGTGTGTGCGTGTGTGTGTGTGAGAGAGAGAGAGAGAGAAAGAGTGAGAGGAAGAGAGGTTGAGAGAGAGAGAGAGAAAGAAATAGTTAAGGATGAAGAGTAAGAAGAGGAGAGAGAGAGAGAGATGTGTGGATGTCCTTCATGCACCCTTGAGTCTTGGTGGGTGGGTTGAGTAAGTGCAGGAGATAGGGAGAGATAGAGTGGAGTGTGCGTGTTAGTGTGTGTGTATGCTCGAGGGAGGTAGGTACTTGAAAGGAGTACCCTGAAAAGAAAATAGTCCCCACTTCTCCTCTCCTCTCCTCTCCTCTCCTCTCATCTCTCTTCTCTCCATCTCCTACTTTCTTCTTCTTCTTCTTCTTTTTCTTCTTCTCTTGCCTCAGGCAGGGGTTCTCTCTCTGATCTGTGCGTCGTCTGATCACACACACACACACACACACACACACACACACACACACACACACACACACACACACACACTTTAGCTATCACATTGGGAATTATGTTTGTGAGTTTGTCTGTGAGCAAATGCAGTGCTCACAAACAGAATATTACAGATTCTATTTGCTAAGTGGCTCAGCGTCACATCCAGGGAGTGAGCGCATGTTTGTATGTATCTGAGTGTGTTTTGCGGAGTTTGTGGTGTGTGTCAGGAAGGTGGATACAGATTAATTTTATGGAGGTGAGCAGGGTTAATTTAGAAGAACAAATAGCAGCATGGATGGTAGCAGTAACAGCCTGTAAATGTATGCATATGTTTTTTTGAGGGTGTGTTGGTAAAGACGTGTCACACATCAGAGGCCATGCAGGACATCTTCAGGCATTTTTGAGACTAGATAAACAAGTTAAGTTAAGATTAAAGGACAGGTTCACATGCACAATTCCTCCTGTTCATACTGCCCATCAAGAGATCCCTTTCTCACACTATTCCAATGTAAGTGATGGGGGGAAATCCACAGTCCTTGTTCTGTGCAAAAATGTGTTTCAAAATACAGCCAAAGTTAAGATGTGGCTTCAGCAGCCTTCCAAAGTGGCAGTCTTTTTAGTAAGGACTCCCCTCTTTGTGTTACTTTTCCTCCATTGCAACTCAGCAAGGAAACACTGTCCAGGGAAACAAAAGTGGCAATTTTGCACTAAGACCCCCTCTTGATTTGTCTAACTCACGCTTTTTGAGCCTCATGCATTTTTGTGCAGAACAAGGACTGTGGATTTTGTCCCCATCACTTACATTGGGATCATGTCAGGATGGGAAACTGTTTTAATGCACAAATTGACATGTGAGTATTGTTTTAAAGATAGACTTAAAACAAGACCAAGAGTCTACAGCCATGCAGCTCTGTGAGGCTGTACTTAGACACAGCGGTGCCTCTGAACTAAATACCAACATTAGCATGCTCACAAGGATATGTTTAGCAGGTATAATGTAACCATGTTCATCATCTTAGTGTAGCATGTTAGCATGCTAACATTTGCTAATTAGCACTAAACACAAAGTGCAGCCGAGGCTGATGGGAATGTCATTAGTTTTGTAGGTAACCAAATGTTTTAACAAATTGAAACTTTGACCTGATGGTGGCGCTAGATGAAAAGGTAAGGTATCACCAAAGTTATTACAGTTCATCCTGAGGGGAAGATGAATGTCTGGTCAAAATTTCATGGCAATCCATCCAATAGCTGTTGAGATATTTCAGTCTGAACCAAAGTGGTGGACATTGCCATCTTTAGAGCTACGCTGCTAGTGTAGACATGTTCTTGTGTTTGTAGACTTTGCAGGATGTCAAGCATTGAATTACCAGCTTCCCCTTTTATGCTCTGATCATTCTTTCTTCCCATCTCCTTATATTCTTTGATTTCTTTCGCCTCTCTCTCCCACCCCTCTGCCCCCCCCCCCCCCCATCTGTCGAGCCGTCTCGACTTAGTATGGAGGATTAGTGGAGACAAAGAGAGATCCAGGAGCCGACTCTCGCTGAAGACAGGGACAGGAGGGAGAGACTGTTGTTCTCTCAGCAGGAAAAGATACTAATGCCTCTCTAAAGACTATTGTCTCTCATAGATTACTCCTTTTCCCCTGCCATGCTGAGTAAAAATCAATCGAAAGTATGGTTTACTGTCAGGAGATTAACTATTTAACAAAATTTACCACTGCGCAAAATCTGATGGAGTCGGTGGATAGATGGCGAGCAAATTTACCCACAAACACGCACATAATAGTGCAATCTAAGGGCATAAAATAGAGTAATCTTATCAGTGGAACATAAAAAGTAAACAAGTCATGATTGCTTTGTCCCAGGTGTACAGAGCTCCAAAAGTCTGTCTCTGTGTCTCTATTGACCCTGTTTACATGGCGTGGAGTTTGTTCACACACAAACAATCCACATGTTGTCACAGATACAGATCTGCATGTTCTTCTTCATGCCCACAACATCCCCAGCCACTGCATTATTCAATAGTCAACTCTATTTGGCCTGTATGTTGGGTGCTATAGGCCCAACTGCATAATGGATCCAAGACTGCAGAGAACGTGAATATAAGCTTTCTGTTTGATTCTTTTTTCTTTGTTGTGTTAGCGTAAATATTTCTTGTTTGTGAGCGTCAGTATTCCCTGTGCAATAAGAGGAGGGATCCCAGTGACTATGCCGGTGGAATTGCACGTCTGATAAGTGATTGGAGAGTGAATGAATTATAGCCTGGAGACCTTTAATGAGGCCTCAGTGTGAGGGAGGAGGGTGGGTGAGGCTACAGGAGGGGGTGGTGGGCAGGTGAAAGCAGCTGCAGCTTTCCCTAAAGAAAAGCCTCCACCCCCTTCTCTTCTCTCCTTCACTCCTTTTCACATCTTTATTTCTCTTATTCACCTTTCCATCTTGCTGCACCCCCCCCATGTTTTCTCCAGTGAACTTCACCCTTCTCCTCTCTCTTTCCTCAGCTCTCCCCCCATCCTCATTACGGACGCCTGACACAACACATGCTCAGTCCTTTGTGTGGCGGTGCCCTTGTATTACCGGGTTAAATAGCAAAAATCCATATATGGAGCTGAAGTCCATTTGATGACTACAGTGCTTGTGTGCAGATGTGTATGGACGTATTGGGTGCCACTGATTAAATTTGCTTCATTTTGTTTTACGTGTGAACGTTATGTTTGTGTGTCTCTGGGATGTTGGGTGTATTAAGAAGAGTCTTTGAAAGCAGCTAGATTGGCCTGCGTGAAAGCAATGAAAAGCCTGCTACCCCAACACTTGTGCCAATCCGCTCACGCACACACATAAACATTAGTCCTGCCAGTCTGTCCTTTTTGTGCTGTTTTTCATCCCAGTGCCACGGCGGTGCCAGGCGACTCAGATCGTGAGAGGAATTTTGGACCACACGGAAATTTGGTGTATGTGTGCGTGTGCATGATTCACCTCAGGAGACTGAACTGGGTTGCCATAGTAGATGTCTTCGACCCAGAGCAACTCACAACAAAATGCTTTAAAGGAAGGATGAAGTTTGATGTGACTGACAGCCAGACGGACTCAGTGCACCCGCTGCTTCAGTCAGTGTTTACCTCCTGAAGACCCACTTAATAAAGTTGAATAAGTCTTTTCAGAGCAACATTTTCCCAGCTGAAGCAACATCAGTGCTTTTAGGTTTTTGTGTGTGTATGTGTGTGCGTGTGTGTGGGCTGGCTGACATTAAAGTGTAGAGAAAGTGAGAGAGGGATGTGATTACTATGTAAATGGCTGTTCTAGGTTGGCTATGAAATCCTGTGAGCTGAAAGTAAGAGTGTCTGTGGATCCACCTCCGAAATCTCCTCCAGGCCTGATTGACAGCTGGATGCCAGCTCTCAAACAGATGTTGCCGCGGCGACGGAGCCAAGAAAACCCTCTCTTCCAGTATAGCGGAGGATAAGCAGAGCATTTAAAAGAGCAATGAGCTGGGAGAATAACATGACACATCTGGTCTGCTTAGACACCTTTAGCTGCCAGATGCCACACAAATATGTCTGACATGAGTTAGACCACTTGTGCCGCCATAAATCTGTTGCAATGATGTGATAATTTATTACATTTATGAACATAATTGGATCTATTTCTGTTTTCCCTTATCCCTTTTTTCTGTTTATTCTTGTTAATGAAGTCCTGAGCTTCGTTTCACAAACCGCATCCCACTGATCATCATTTATGTTGAAAGTTTGCAGCGTTTATGTCCACAGAGAGATAGATCACATGCAAACAGCGCACGAGAGTGAGTCTGTGTTTCTATTTCTGAGTGAAGCTACAAAGAGGTCGCTCACAGTTATGCATTTATACATAAATGTGTACGCATGTTAACAAGAAGAGGGGGGTCTGTATGCGTTGGTGGGTGTATGTGTGTCAGTGTGGGGGATGGGGTCAAGGCCGAGTTTGCGTCTTTGTCTGTCAAATAAATTATTTAAATCCCCCAACAATTAAAGCAGAAATCTGTTATCAGCGTTCTCCATTAGAGGCCTGTGTGTCTGCCTTGCTGCCTCAGTATGCTCCTCGCTTGTTCCCCCCCCGTCTGGGCTCAGCGTGAGGCCGGATAAAGATCACAAGCTCTGAATCTTAAACACACATCCCAGCAGAACAAAGGCTTACAGCGCGCGCCTGTGACCCAGGGACTCGTGCACACACCGAACGTCTTCATCTCAGGAGCGTATGAATATTTTGATGGCGGTTCTTTTTGATGCAAAATGCTGATAAAATGTAACGTGCGTCTTAAGAGTGGCGGCGTGTTTAATTTGCACAATGTTGTTGCAAGTCTGAGGTGATGTGTGACCTGAGGTTGGAGGGTGTGATGTGTGTACAAATGGGGGTTGCCTGTTTTACACATAGATGTCACAGGGGTTTTTTCATCTGTTAAGGCCCTGAGCTCTGCATTCACACCTTGTACCTCCCTCTCTTTAACTTTCACTGCCTCTTTCCTCTCCTCTGTCTCATTATTCCCCCCTTGACGGCTATTCTCTCCCTCTTTCCATTTTATCTGACTCTCTCTCCTCTTTCCCTGCATATTGTTTTTATTGCTGTAGCAAAATGCCCATTAGTCATCTTAGAAAGCAGCCTCCTTCCCCTGTGCGTGTACGTGCACGCTGATGTCAGGGGTTCTGTTCGAATAATGTACGGTATATCATCTTTGGAAAACTTTTACTTCCTGAAAGAAAGCTACGTTGATATTTGAAAAACACACAATGTGTCTGCCATCAGAAGCAAAACACTTTCCTATCATCTGCCTTAAAAGTAACAAACTTTTCTTTGTTTTTAACTTTCTGTCCTTTTGTCAAAGATATCACAGTTTTAGAAATGAATATAAAAAAATCTATTAATATCTACAGTCCATGACAAAATAGACGTATAAATTGGACAAAGATCTTTAAGCAGCATTGTCACAGTTTTACAAAAATCAACATTCTGGGAAATACCCTTCTCTTTGTTTCTGAGAGTCCGATGAGAAGATCGATACCACTCTCATGTCTGTACGCCAAATATGAAGCCACAGCGGGCAGATGGTTAGCTTAGCTTAGCATAAAGACTGGAAACAGGGGGAAACAGCTAGCCTGGCTCTGTCCAAAGGTAACAAAATCCACCCACCGGCTTCTCTAAAGCTCACTAAGTAATATCTTCGTCTGTCTCAATAGTTTAATTTGTACAAAAACAGAAGTATAAAAATGACACGTTGTGGTTTTACAAAGAGTTACGCAGTGACTTCCAGGAGTCTTATCGTCACCTTGACTTGGGGTTGAGGTAACGAAATCCAGAGTGTTAAACCACGACGTGTCGTTTTTACACTATTATTTATTTGTACCTTTGGGGAGAGCCAGGCTAACTGTTTCCCCCTGTTTCCAGTCTTTATGATAAGCTAAGCTAACTGGCCGCCGGTAGCGTCATATTGGTGATCGATCTTCTCATTTAACTCATCTACTACATCAAATGTCGACAGTTAACAGTTCAAAACGCCCAAATATTCAATTTACAGTAATGTAAGCAGTACATTCTCATTATTAAGAGCCTGGAACCATCAAATGTTTGGCATGTTTGCTTGAAAAAGGCCTTAAACGATAAAACCACTATCAAAATATTTAATTAATTTTCTGTCGATAAAGTATTTTTACTGTAAATAGGAGGGTTACTGCAAATAATGAGAACTATAATATTAAAACACAGCTATTTTCTTCCCTTTTTAATTATTTATTATGAGCTTTATGCATTTTTCTTATGAATGCAGTTTTTATCTGTATAATAATCTTCCAATATTTTATTTATTTTAATATATCTTAATTAATGCAGTGACATGATCTTTATTGCCATATTTAGTGTAAATCTCCTCAAACTTCACCCTCAAACTGTTTATGTGACACTGAAAAAGAGGCTGGTTTGTTTGGTGAGTGCACAAGATGCAAATTCATCCCACCTACTTGTCTCTTGTCCATGTCTGGATGTTGACAGGAAGTTGGAGTTGATTGATGGCTCTTTGGTTCAGTGTGGCGAGTGGCCTATTCAGATACCATTACTTACTGTTTCGGTTGCACATTTTTGTGTTAATTCCTGACTGATAAAGACAGCAGTCTCGTCTGTGATTTAGTTTAGTATGTCCCCGATACAGCAAAAGTAAACTCAGTTTAATCTGATAAAAATGAGCTTGTTATGCTGATTGTACTGTTTGATTTCCATACTGCTCTCTTTGGGTGCAAGGTTGGCTTGGATTTGTTCTCAGCAGTTGCATTGTGTGTGTTTGTGTGTGTGTGTTTTTGTGTATACACACCTCAGATTACTGTTGGCTCTGGCACTGCTCACTCACTGTATATATAAAGGAATAAAAGCCCACTCCTACACTGCCTGTTTGTGAATGCATGAGTATGTGTGTGTGTGTGTGTGTGTGTGTGTGTGTGTGCGCCCATGGTCAGGTCATCTATTTGTGAGATAGGAAGCTAAAACTTTTAACTGTATTATATTTTGGAATAGGCTGTAGAAGGAACAAATCCCCATTCATATGCTGCATTCCTGTGTGTGTGTGTGTGTGTGTGTGTGTGTGTGTGTGTGTGTGTGTGCGTGTGTGTGGCTTTGTGTGCACTATAGCTCATACATCTCTGTCTCAGATTGGACCTGCAGTGTGTATCTCCATTGGGATTCTTGGGTCCAGCTCTGCTGAGAAAGCACACACAGACTGATTTCCTCTTATTTATGCCACTCTTTCTCTTCCTTGCTCTCTCAATTTATTTCCTGACTCCTTCCAATTCTGCCTGTGTCGCTTCTTATACTCCTTTCTAACCTTCACTTGTCCTTCATTCCTCGGATAGACACACACACACACACACACACACACACACACACACACACACCAGACATTTGCTAGAAGGCTGGATTTGTATAATTGTGTTTGTGGGAGTTTGTGTGCTGGAAATAGCCTCGTCCCCGTACGTTGGTCATAATTAGCCATTCTGATGCTCTGAAGCCCTGTGCTGCCAAGACTGAATACAATCATCCTATAAAATACAAGCACACTTGTATAACTGAGTGACACTTGAAATGAAAATCACAAATTTTCGAACTTTAATTCTCTTTTGTCTTTCTTCTCTGTTCCCAGTGATCTGCTGTCTTCAGGGTACGTGGAGAGGCATTTGTCAGAAAAAGGGAGGACTGTCGTCACCAATGTAAGATTCTGCAAATCATCTCTCCTCATGCTCGCTCACACTTTCACTATGAGACAATTTGAAGTTAGAATGGAAGCTACAGTGTTTTTATGGCACCCTGGTCTTGACATTAAGACCCCATTTACCTCTGGCATTACCATGTTATCTGGGACGGGTTATGTGGATAGGGATAAAAGGACGTTAACGCAAGGTGTAAATGCATGCAGAACACATTGCATTCAAAATACTGTTGGATCAGCTAAAACACATCTGGAGGTGGTCTGGTTTGAAATGTAATCAGATCTCAACCAGGTTCAAATACAATCAATACAGTTTGAACACACTCTTAAAGCTGCTGTAATCAATATTTTTATATCAGCAATGGATCAAATGACTATGTGTAATGTGAAAGCTGTATTATCACCGGACTCTGCAGTTCCCCTCAGCTCTACGGAGTGTTTCAACCTCTTTCAGCTCATTGTTTTGGTTTTACGGCGCCAAACTTTACTGTTCTGATTACTGCTCTCAGCTGCATCGTTTTCAACCGCAGCGAAAAAGTTCTTATAAACAGACTGGACAAGACTTGCTCTGCACCAAACAGCAGACAGACAAAGTTAACGACTTGCTGGTGAACATAGGGGGGAGCATTTAGTAGCTAAAGAGCCACACAGGGTTAGTGGCTACAGATAACCCCTGTAGCCTTTAGCAAAGGTAAAATAAGTAGAGCCCGTACAGCTGCATCGCTTCAATTGACCTGAGTGGGGTCCACCAGCTCCGCCTGCCTAATTTGCATATTGAGATTCAACCATAATGTGGGCAGAATTGAGAAAACAAAATACCTGTTTGATACCAAGTGTAAATGTAAAGGGCTGTCAGATGTCATTATCAAGATAACGTATCTAGATACAGATCACATGTTAGCACCAGGTGCATAACGTAGCAGGGTTCAATTTAACAAGATTAGAGATAGAGATGTCTAATACAATGCCGTGACAGCGTAGGTTTACCTGACTCTGATTCCAAAAACACAATCAACTCCACTGAAGATTTGTTCTCAGCTGTGTGTTGTACAGCTGCAATTTCCTGTAGACCCTACAGGTTCTTCTCCCTCCCCTTTATTGGTTAACCACTGTGCTATTTTGCGCACAGCCCATCCAGTCATCCACTCTTTGTTCAGCTTTAGATTTCAGAGGACCAAAGTGGAACTGAAACTGTGGCCTACCTTCAACTAACATGAAATTAAGATTGCTGTGATAATCCTCTGAAATCTGGACTTCACTTACAGGACACCCACTGAGGCGCTGTGTTACATCACATAAGTGGGGGGATTATAATGGTCAGGATTTACTCAGCTAAGCAGCAGATTAGTGAGATATTAGATACTTTACAGAGAATGATCCAAATTATTACACCACATATTGTGTGATATAATCAGTTGGTAATTATGGAACTTATTATAAAGCAATCTTTCTGTGAATTAATTCACCTCATAGATGAATATCCAGAATGTACTCTGTCTGCAAACTCTATTGTCACACTTTCCTTTTTGAATAGTGGAAGGAATAAGAGGCACCTTGCCTCTTTATTAATGGCTGCTGTTCAGGAAGGTTAATATGAGACAAGCTCCTGTTTGTTACTCTGCTCACAGAGGTCAAAATGTCAGCCATCGTAACACAGCTGCTGCTGTCACAGGTCTGCCTCAGAATCCCCTCTGTTCATGTAGTACATAGGTAATAGAGGCAGTACATACTGCTAAATGTGGTAGCATTTCTAGCTTTCTGTTTAGTTTATTGCAATGAATGCAGGAAAAATCCCAAACCCTTGTTTAGCACAAAAACACATTCCAACTAAATCTAACTTGATGCTACAGCTGTCTGTAATGGAGAATAAATAAGAAAATAAGTTGTTTTTATTGCTACAGCTATAATGGACGCACCTGATTTGACAAAAAACTTTTAATTCCTCGAATTTAGCTTTGTTAGACCTATATAAATTTCTTATGTAATTTATACTTTTTGTGCTGAACAATGATTGTGAAGACTTTCCTACATTAAATCAATTGCATTGATTTGCAGATGGAAAGCTAGAGCTCTGTGTCCTGTAAGAATAAAAGGCTCGAACTTACTCTATGTTTTAGGGGTGGGAGGTATGGATGAAATCTATCACTGTATATGTAATTTATTCTGGAAAATCAACTGAAACACTGTTTTATAAAATAACCAGACAGGAAAGTCCAATTCATCAAATTAAATACGTGAGAAATCTACGCACCTCATCACATTGATGCAACAATTTTGTTTATTATTTGTTTATTTGCAGGGTACAATTCACATTAATCAGCACAGACGTTTTAAAAATGTCAATGTAAATGTGCCGGGGTTAGCATAATAGCTCATTTGTGCCCGTAATCCCAACACTGCTAAATAACTGACGAACAAAAACAGATTAAAAATATTATTCATATTGAAGTTGCAATTAAAATATAAATATAATGAATTTTAACACTTTGTCCTAACAATTTAAATCAACCAACAAGTATAAAACAGTACAAACAAGTCAGAATCAATCAATATAATCACAATATACCATTTAAAACTTTCCATACTGGATAAATTATAACTCTGAATGATACGACCATGGTAATAATAATTTGGTTTGTTATAAAGTACTCTAAGTGTTTGTTTATAGAGTGAGTCTATTGGCCTTAATATGGAAACTCCCATAAAAATCCAGTGTTGCCATAAAGCAGCTCTGCTCATTAATCTTTAGCACTGCTCACAATGGCATGATACAGATGTTACAAAAGTATAAATACATGTGTGGTAAGTGGGGATAGACTGAAGTAATTAAAGTGGTACATCAAGCGAGAATACTGTACATGCACAAATAAACTCCACGTGCGCACATACACTTTCTGTCTCATGAATAGTAAAAGATGATATATATTTGTGTAATTTCCTTATCCCTATTCATTATCTAATTGCCGTGCTCAAACTTTCACTGACATTCAGAGGGCAGAGTGTCCTACTTGTTTACCAACTGTCTGACCCTTTTCATTGTGCATTGTGATGTCCAAATTAGATGATTAATTACTCTTATATGGGTCTGAGGAGATCACAGATCAGACCAATTTAGCAACACACACACACTCACACACACACACACACACACACACTGAGGATGTACCCGCGGTGCTGGGTTTTGGGTGTTTCTTGCTTTGATGAGAAGTAGAGCAGAAGGTTCAGGGCGACAGGGGGAGGAGAGACGCTGGGATAGTAGAGCACAGCACCACTTATAAATAGCCCTCTCTGTCTCTTCATCTCACGCTCGCTCTACACAACCTCTCTCTCTTCATCTGTAGCTCCATTTAGGTTTATCTACCTGACCTGTACAACTTCTTCTGTTGCCCCCCATTCATATGCTTCATCTCTCTGTCAGTATAATGCACTGCTGTTAGCTATGATTTAGTTTTATTTGTCTTATTTGTCAGTTCTGGCCATGCTGGATGTGATATTGTAGATAGAGAGTTAGAGAGAGTCAGGGTTAGTATGATACATGCCTCTAGCCTCAAGCTCATAGCTTGTTTCCTTTGTCCTATAAGAATCAGACTCAGAAATAATAGATAAGAGTGACATAATTGGGACTGTTAAGGAAATTAACACTATCAAAATCATGTGGCCATGCCTGTCCACATAATTTTGTGTAATTAAAAAGTTATTCATGGTTTGAGCTCAGCCCTTTAGTTCCAAATAAGGGAATAGTTTGGCATTTTGGGAAATACTCGTATTCATTTTCTTGCTGAGAGTTGTCTGTACGGTAAATATAAAGCCACTGAGATGGTTAGCTCAAAGACTAGAAACAAGGGAAAACAGCTGTCCTAAAGTAACAAAAACCCACTGACCAGCATATTTAAAGCTCACTAATTAACGCACTATATCTCCTTTGTTCAATCCATACAAAAAACAGTGTGTAAAACAACTGTCAACAGAGTAACTTTCTGGAGTCTCCACTGGTTGTCCAGCAACTTCTTGGTGATGACAAGACTCCAAACAAGATGTAATATATTTATTAGAGGAGCTGGTAGGCAAATTTTGTTACCTTTAGACAGAGCCAGGGTAGCTGTTTCCCCCTGTTTCCAGTCTTTATGCTAAGCTAAGCTAACCAGCTGCTGACTCCAGCTCCACACTGAACACACAGACATGAGATTTGGATCCATTTTATCATCTAACTCTCGACAAGAAAGTGCATAAGCGTATTTCCTAAAATGTCTAATAATTCCTGTCAGGAAAATCTTGATGCTACAGTATACAATGATATTTAAACACTGTGTGCTTTGAACTTCATGGTAACTGTGTGGAGAAGGCCCTTTCCTGTCTCCTGACAATATCCCCGCCAAAAAGCCAGGTCTATAAAGTAATAGTTTTCTGAGTTTAGAGCGGATGAATTTGGATGGCGTGCGCAGAGCCCTGACCACCCCTGTAGTTTAACAACAACAACAACAACAACAAACACATACATGCATCCTCACACAAACCCATAAGACAAGTGTGGATTGGGATGAAGTCCACAGAGAGAGAGCTGGAGGTAGAAGTGGACGAAGCAGTGCGTTGCTGTGCGCAGCATCAGACTGTAGAGCAGAAATTGATCCTCTGATAAAAGCTGCGTTTCCTCGGGGAGACCGGCTTCCTGCCTAATGGCTGTTAGGCAGCGAGAAATGGACCAGGAAGAGATGGCCTGCAGAGCACTTAGACACTTAGACATCATACACGTCTATAGAAAATAAATGTGTGTTTACGTTCGCAGAGAGGGGAAGAAACGCACTCCGCACACACACATAGACAGATGGAGATAGAGAGTATGAGTGGTTGACGGCGAGTCACGACAGAGATGGAAAAAACTTTACGAGTCACCGATGCTGTGGCCTCCTGGTGTAGGTAGAAGCTGGGATGGATGGAGTCACAGAGCAGCTAACACACAGATGGTAGGATGTGAATGGGTTAAGCTCAGAGTCCAAAGTGCCACACAAACATACAGTACATGTACACACACACCAGATCGCACTTGTGTGTGTTAGCAAATGAATTCTGTGGGATTGATCGCTCTGAACTAATTTCCTGATGGAATATGGTAATGAAATATATTTCGCTCTCTGTTTGAGTGTGTGAGACATTTTAGGAGGCAGCCATGTGTATGATCTTAATCTGAGGGTGTTTGTGCTTTGCTCACAGGGAGGAGAGCACTGCTACTATCAGGGGAAGGTCCGAGACATTCCTCACTCCTTTGTGGCTCTCTCGACCTGCCATGGATTGCAGTAAGTACAAATATTATGTGTGTGTGACTTTATATATGTGTGCATGTGTGTGTCTCCAGGTCCTGGGCCTTGCTCCCATTTATCCATTAGGTCAGTGTAATTCGTTTTAGCCAGCCCTTCTCAGTCTGTCTGCATTTTTTGTTACACAGGTTATCATTCACACAGACAGGTGCTGCTCAGACGTCTTCTCTTCTTCTTTTCTCTTCTCTTCCTGGCGTTGGTATTTTTAGAGTTTGTGCTCTAAAGCAGCGCTCTGTTTAAGAGGGACGGGTCAGAAACAAAGCCTGCTGGGAGGAATGCCTGTACACTGTATATGTATGAGTTAGTATATGTGGGATTGTGTGTGGGTATTCTGTATATATGAGGAGAAGAGAAGCGAGAGAGTGGCCATCCTGCAGGGCAAAAATGCCTTATGTGGTACTGAAGTGTGCGGACAATACTACACTTGCATAAAAAGGCACCTGTGAATAATTAGGTATAACACATGTGCATGTATTACAGTTTTTTACAGCTGTTTACACACATTTCCTGAAAGGAAACAGTATTTTCCCGAAACTGTGAACATAGGATGAAAAACCCACACTGCCTTAAACACACTATACAGTATATTTTGCACTTGCTGTTTTTTTACATTAATTATTTAGGTGTCTTAAAAAGTAATTGAAAAAAAATGAAGACAGCAGAATTTGTAGCAGTCTATCTGTAAATAAGAAAGGAAAACAGTGCTAGAAGAAGCTCCTTGTCAGTCTGATCTACTGCTCTTCCATTAACAGTAATCCTTATATTAGTGGTGTGATTCATCATGCTTGTTAGTGTTTGGACCTTGGGGATTGTGTGTTTAGTTGTAATGACTGGACATTTTTATATTGAATAACTGTGATTTCTCTAAGAAAACAGAGAGATGTGTAATAGTAGGTAGAACAGCTTTGTAATAGTCTGTTTTTGGATGTAAATTTAAGGTTTGAGGTGTGGCAATGGAGAGATCTAAGCTTCGTGAAGTCTTTTGCTATAATAGTGGAGAGTACATAACACCATTCACATCTGCACATTGTTGACGGTATACACTATTTCATCTAATTATCCCTTTCAGTTGTTTCTGAAAGCATTATTACTCACTCTCGATCCATTACGCCTTATCAAAGCTTGATTCAATCCAATATATCTTCCTTCAACATAATGTCAGGCTGAATAAACCAAATAAGCAGTGCAGAGAAGTAAATTCAGCTCATTAAGGCAATCAGACTGATGCTTGCTGATTAAGCTAAACTAAGCGCAGGCTTTGAATAACGTTTGCATATTTCATGTGAATGTGGCAACATGTTTGTCAGCACAGCAAATGATGTAATGGCGCACACAAAATAATGAAAAGTAGGTCATGAATTAGTGAAACCCAAACAAGGTAAATGTGTTGCACATGCAGTACAGTCTCATATATAGGACAGAACAGGATATAATGTGAGAGACTAGATTAAAAGTGATTCCTGCAGATTTCTAGAATGGCTAAAGCTTGATGTGTGACTACTAATTAGGCCAAATGTTAGTGTAACATGATATAATACTGCTGTCATGCTTATTTCTATTATTTATTGCAGTAGTATTAGACGTTGTAGTAATAATATCGTTAATAGAAGTAGAATTTCTTTGATTGAAATCTCAGATTTCATTTTCATTCCTGATTTTCTTAATGCAGAAAGAAATACACAAGCTGACATTATAAAGGAGACAGAGACACACCCATAGTATGCCCTGCACACACTAATTTGTGTGTCTGTGTGTGTGAGAGAGAGAGACAGTGAGAGGGAGGGAGTTAAGGGAGTGCATAGTGGTGTCGGGGGGTTAGACATTAGAGGGAGAGTATTTCCCTTATGCTGAGTCAGGTATTTACCATAATATACATCCTGCTCTCTTCTCTTTCTGTCTCTTTCTCTTATACACAGACACGCACAGAAACTTTACTGCAATGCAATAGGGTATATTAACTGTATACAGAGGGATCCATCACATGAGATGCAGACAGTTAAGTGTTGGCTCATGTTCCGTGTTCAGGTTATCAGCCTGAACACTTTGCATTCTCAATTCCCGGAAACGAATAAGTTTAAATGCTGAGCCAGTTAAAATCTGCTTTTAATTCAGAACAACAATGGGCTTCATCTGGGACACTTTGGATGTTGCCACCAGTACCAACATTATGTGGTGTAGCTTTAAATCCCCTCAAAACTTGTTTTTAAATCTTAAACCTGCAATGACTGATTTTTTTGGCCACTTGGGGGCAGCAGAAACAAGTTGTGAACACAGCATCAACATATCATCACCATTTAAGTTGATATGGCAAACTTGTTAGCAAACAGTTGCTGATTTACACATCTAGAAGTTACAGAGTAACATTATAATTTATTTGGAGTTGTGTTTCTGGCCTCTTCTTTTAGCTCTGTTTTTGGTCTCTATCAACTCCTAAGAGAAATATCATAACATATCGCTAACTGTTTCTGTCTGCTGTTTGGTGCTAAGCAGGTAGTGTACAGTGGGTTTTTAGAGCTTTTCTCTGCCTGCTGTGGCCAAAAACGACACTATGAGAGCTGTGAGAGTGAACCAAAACAGCAAAGTTGCCTGCAGACAGCTAAACAATGAGCTGACACTCGCTATAAAACTCTGTAAAGCCGAGCTGCAGATTCAGGTGATGATTCTCTGTAGGTTCATCAATATGAGGGACATTGTTTTCACATCCATACATTGTTATTATAAAAATATCGATTACAGCTGCTTTAAGTATGTCTCTATAACATTAAAATTCATGACTAAATAAGCAACAATCAAAGGTAGAGTTAAGAAAAAAACATCCTTTAGTGTCATTTATGAAGAAGCTGTCACTCAAAGGACGTGGGTGGTCCTTTGAGGGTGTGGTTTGATCAGATTTCATTGACCAAGGCCTGTCAATAACTGTCATCAGCTATGGATTCAAATGTTGTTAAATCCTGATTGGTGCACTTTAGTACATGACGTCACTTTTTTCCAACTGAGCCCTGCCTACTTCAAACCAGTGAGAAGGGTGCAGACTTAAACATAAATACACACATTTCTCATGTGAAATAACCAAAAACTGTTCTAACTTTGGCAGAAAGTGTGTTCATGTAGGATCCCATCGCTCATAGTAAGAAGCTGATTGAGAAAATAGGTTTTCAGCTGCTTTAAAATTTAGAAAACAGTGGAAGAATTGTGAATTTTCCCTCGTTGTCTCACAGCAAAATGACCTGTGTTTGGTTTGCGTTGCCAAAAAATATATAAAAAAACTGCAACTGTTACATTCTGCTCCATACTGATATAACAAAAATACTGGGATAATAAAACACTAAAAAGGACACAAACAAAACAAAAAGGTTGAAAGCAATACACACTTTGACCCGTGTTTTCTTTCTCTTTTTGCGTGTGTATAATCTGCTGTAAATGCAATGTTGGACCAGGATGAAGTGTGTGTTGAAGGTGATTTCTGTGTGTTGATGGCCAGAATAAAAAGGCAGAGACAGAAAGACAGGTGTGCGTGTGTTCCTGCAGTGTTTGCCCTCCTGACTTCACAGTTTGACCCGACCAATCTCCTAAAAGCTTCAGATAAAGTTAATTAACGGATGACAGCCGTTTTTGTGCACATGCGCACACGCAGGCGGGCAGAGACAAGAAGACCTTCAGCCGGCCGCTAAATGAAATTGATCTCTGACTTTTTAAAATGATTGCTTGGTCAAAATGATGTGTGTGTGTGGTGGCCTCTTTCTCTCCTACCTTTATGTGATGAATGAATTTAGAGTTTTTAAGTGCACAGTGAGTGAAAGTGCACGTCATTACATCTTTCATTAAATGTTAGAGAGGATCATCAGGATTTGCACCGATTTTCTGCTAAAGTGCATACCTTTCAGAGACGTCTTAGTCATTGCAACTTGTGGTCAACCAGTTCAAACTCTTCGTTATTGTTCCAGAGATAAAATCCTTAGGTGACCTTTAAGTTATGCTGTGTGGGGGGGGGATCTCTCAGATGATTGGATGACCTTTTGTTTCACATTATCCGCCATATCTCCTAAGCCGTGCATATGCCAAATACAGCAGTCTGGACAGCAGAGGATTTTGTCCAAAACGGCACCTTGTAGGAGTGCATTACAGTTATTATTCTGACAAATGCTCCAATAATACAATAAAACCCCTTGGGCAAGCACTGAAATAGCTAATCTATCGCACTGATAGCTGAGGAGGAGTTGAATTCAGATGCATTATTCCATTTAGTGATGAATAAAACAACAGCAGCTGTCGTTGATATGTGCTCTCCTCTCTCCCCTCCCCGCCTCTCTCTCTTCTTCAGTGGGATGTTTTTCGATGGCAATCACACCTACATGATTGAACCTGGAGGACAGGGCAGCAGCGATGTAAGTACTCTACACGAAAATGTATGTACTTGGTGATGGCTCTTCTCAGGGGGGTTTATCAGTTTTCTCTTCTTCCATCTTCTCACGTCCAGCTGCCTCTCAGCCCTGTTGACTTTTCCGTGGTCAGAAAATCTGTTATACCAGTGGTTCACAGCAACCCCCACACCCTTATCAGATGAGCTCAAGTAGCTCTTCGTCATCACCACCAGACATCTTCCATATGTGTTCTTTAAAAATGATTTTAAACTGGATATTATTTAACTCTATTAATTATATAAAAGTAAAGCCATAACAATCAGTCCAGTTGATTAGCTGATGGACAGAAGATGAACTGGCAAATAATTTGATAGTCGATTTATCTTTTTAATCATTTATCAAGCAAAAACGGCAAATATTTGCCAGGATTTTATACGTTTTTTCTTTGCTACATGGACAGTAAACTGAATATCTTTGGGGTTTGGAATGTTGGTCGAATAAAACAATCAATCTGAATACATCTCTTGGGATGTTTGAAATTATAACAGGCATTTTTCACTATTTCTGACATTATAAAGACAAAACAATTAATGGATTAATCAAGAAAATAATGAGCAGATTAATCGATGATAGAAATGATTGTTAGTTGCAGCCCTTTATAAAAGTGGATATTGTTACATCATTTTTTCATACATCATATAGTTATCCCATGGGTGTCCTGATGGCCTGATGGTTAGGGCGCATATAACCGCAACGTCCACGGTTCGCATCCAGCCGAGAGCCTGTGTTGCATGTCATACCCCTCTCTCTCTTCCCTTGTTTCCTGTCTACCTCTGTGTTGTCTTATCCAATAGAGAAAATGCCAAAAAGAAATAGAAAAAGAAAAAAAAATTGTTATCTTTGAATTGTCATGTTTAGGCTTGGTTAGGCTGGTTTTTCAGTAGGTTTGGTCAAGTTTGCATCTGTACTACTCCCATCTGAAGATATCACTTTCCACTTTTACACTCGCTGAAGCTGTCAGTAAACTCAGTCAGAACTGCCTGTCTGATGGTCGAACAGCTTCTCAATCCCCCACCCTCCACACCTCTCCGATGTCGGATTACAGGGAGCTGCACCAGATAATTTCTGTAAAAAAATCTGACATTCACACCCACTTCATGTTGTGATTGGTCAGCTTATTTCTGTTGTTTTTCGTGTTTACAACCGAGTGCAACACTATGAATACCTTCCAGGACTTGCCTTCGTGTGTGGCCATTCGGAACAACTGTAAACACTTTTGCCTTATAATGAATCAATAATTATAGTCCAATAATGTAATAGACATTATTCTGAAATGGGCCATTCTGCATAATGAGTACTTTTGTTTTGGAACTTTAAGTATATTTTGATGCTTATACTTTTGCACTTTTACTTAAGTAAAGTTTTGATTTTCCAATTTGCCAAAGCCCTCTTGATGCCAATTTCTAATCTTATTTGTGTATTTGTTTTCCTTCTAAACACAAATTTGTGGATTTTTAAAAGATTTTTTTTTACCAAATCATAATTGCTACTTCAAATTAGCTGAGCTACTCCACAATCTTTCAATGCTCCTCCTGGCAGTTGCAGAAGTACCACCTGGGGTACACGTACCGCTGGCTGGAAATTACTGTGCAACAGGACTGTGTGTGTGTGCAGCTGATGATAAGTGAAAACAGTTTTGCTGGTATTACAAGAATTCATACAGGGGTCAGTTATTGTCCCGAGAGGAGGTGGAGACAAAACCAGAATCAGTTACAGATCACACACCAGTTGTCGCCACTAATGAACCCTGAGTACGGCGCACAGGTCTCAGGACAGAGAGATTTGCTGGGTTACAAAGCCTACATACAGCAAGCCCTCAACCAATTAGATAATAAGATAATTACAGGCATTATGGCCGGAAAGAAAGGACAGATCTGAGATTGTCTAAAGGCGCCTTGAGCATGAGAGTGAAAGAACAAGCTGCTGATACCGTGTGTGTGTGTCCTTTCTGCTCTAATTAAAACGTCCAGAAGAAGTGTGTGTCTGGTGTTAATCAGTAAGGGACGAAAGGAGACAAGATAGGAGAGGTCAGGGATTTGTGTCTGTGTTTGTGTCCATATGTGTGTGTGTGTGTGTGTGTGTGTGTGTGTGTGTTCTTGTGTGGAAGTGTGTATGTGCACTCATGGGTGTTGGTAGTGGCGGCCTGGCACACAGAGCTACTTAAAATTCATCCCCATATGACAGCTTTAGTGCCAACGGTGTTGAAGAAGAGGGAGTAAAGAGGATGGACAGTAGGGAAGGGCTGAAAAGAGGAATGTTAAGTCAGAAAAAAGGGATGAGAAGGAGGAAGGTACACAGAGAGAAGAGGAGCTGAGCAAAAAACACAAAATCGTTGGTAATTGAAATGTAATTAGATTGCTTGTCATTGTATCTTCTGCAGAGAAACTGTAAAACAAGAGGAACTAATTTGTTTGTAATGGCAGTTGCTATATCACAGTTATACAATAATGAAAGAGGAGAGGAAATCTGAAGTTAATGAAAGCAATAGAGTATTCTGAATGTGAAAGATTGATAAAAGAACAGAGAAAGAAGACGATGCTTCAAGCCCACTAGGTTTATTTTAAATATGTCACGCCTTCCACTTCTTCTTTACTCTCTCCTTTTCTGGCCTCTCTTCTTCTTCTCCCCTCTGCCTCCGTCATTCCTCTCCAGCGTTTTCTGGACAGACTGAATTATTCAAGCGATGAGAGAGAGCGAGAGAGAGAGATCTAAACTCTGCTGCAGAACTCGTCTTTAGAGATACAGTATCTTGGCAGCCTTTTTTTTGGTCATTTATACAACACAGTGACGTAAAAAATGCACATAAAAATTAAAAGAGATTCTCTACTAGTTTAGTTTTTATATGTGTGTCATGCTAAACGTATGGCCAAAACACTGCTGCATATCAAATGTTAGGAATACAGCAAGATATCTTGTGGTAGCACATATACAAAGCCAAAAGAAAGACACAAGTCATAAACAGATTTGTTACAAGCCTAAATTTTAGCCCGACAGATTCCTCATTTTCAAGTAACTGTCTAACTTAAATGTTTCATGTGTGAATAGCCGACTCAGTCTATGTGCATCGTCCATGTTTAAAAAACTATTTTCAGTTTTTATGTTACAGCACTTAACAATGTATTTCAAAAAAAGGACAACATAAAAAATTTGAACTAGTTTTCAATATCATTAAGATGTACAGTTTCACCATTTAGTTGTAAAATACCAGATCTCAACTGGGCTCAAAGATCTAAGCTTTTTAGACACTGTCAATTATATAAACACAATTGTCTGTCCCATAGCATAAGTATTGATGTGTTTTTGGAAAATATTTGGCACGGTGTAGCTCCATTGGCAGTGTTTTGGCTGGTTAGGTGGAGGAATCCTGACTGCATGACAATGCCGGGGACAGCGCTGCCCTGGAGCCCGGCGGTGGCTGTCAGTTTGTCAGCACTGAGCTCTGGATGTCTGCTCCCCGCGGGCTGTGGTCCACCCTGACTGTCTCTCCCCCTCTGCATTGGCTTGGTCTGCAAGCCGTCCTCGCATTTTTGTCACACAGACACACAGATGTCTGCTGCAAACACTTAAGTGCTCTCGGTGTATCCTGTGTATCAACACACACACACACACACACACACACACACACACACACACACACACACACACACACACACACACACACAAAATAGTGTCCCTTTGAGTAATTTTAGAGGGCTCTCTCTTTGTAAAAGGTTGTATGCTCAGTCATGTTCTTGTTAAAGCTTGAAACAGCCACATAACACTCTTTATCAATTAGTAACAGTATTAAATGCTTTGTGTCCTCTGATGCACCACTAATTCGGCTGTTGTGATCTAGTTCAAAATGATAGAAAAGAAAAAAACATGACAGGACGGGGGGTGTGTTGAGATAGAGAGTCGGCATGGTTCCTGACGGCCATATGGTAAATCCATCTGCCCTTCTTCCGCCAAGTCAGAAAAAGTTATGCAGGACATTAGCTAAGTGTGTCCTGAACAAGCTGCTCTTGTCAACTTCTGCAGCTGAACTGGTTTCAAAGTGTCTTATCGTGTTATGTAAATAGGCTTGTGAACAAGTTGACTCCAGTTGTGAGCAATACAGAGCGCCAAAATTAATGTTAAGAACGTGATGTACCCGGGCACTACGTGGCTGATAAATCTTGAGTGTGTAAGTGTGAGCGTGTGCGTGCAGACAACTTGGAGTGAGGATGTATGATGCTGACTTGCATAACAGAAAACACCATATGTTTAGCCTTCTTGTTTTTATTTTTTTTGGACACCTTTCCAACCCCACCTGCACCTCAGGGCCTCTGCGGCTCTTTCTATTGGCTTTCAGTGAGGACTGAAACAAAGCATAGTGCTGTGTTTTGTTGATGGTGCACTAACAACGAGTTCAGTGTTGCAGCACATTTCAACTGTGAAGGCCAAAAAAAACAAAGACAAAGTGGCTGACAGAGTGGATTGACAGAAAATTAATCACAAATTTTGATAATCGATTAAGTCATTTATCAAGCAACAAGACTAACAGCGTGTCCTAAATCCATACTAGATACTAATTCTAAGCAAGATTTAAGCATGGATATTATCCACAGTTGAACCGTGACCAAATGAAGTATACTCAAATCAGTTTGCATACTAAATATGGCCAATTTTTTAATGTGCTGTTGATAGACACTATTCTCCCACAATGCAATGCACAAAGGAAGTGGAGGAGCTTCTCACACCTGGAAAAATATAAAATAAAATAAAATAAACCTATATACATAAATAAATAAATTGTGGATGATGGTGAAACAGCTTCAGAAAGATCTTGGAAAACAAAAATAAGCAATCAATCTTAACACATTTAGCTATTTGTGAAGTTTAACTGGCAGGTTTTTTGTATACTAGCTGCTAAAACACTATACTATGATGCTTAATATGTAGTGCAAACTGTATAGAATTAGTATGTAGTATGGATTTGGGACACAGAATAGTGCTAGCAGCTCGGTGAGGCTGTACTTAGGCACAGCGGGGCTTTGTGCTAAATGCGAACATACTCACAGTGACAATGCTAAAATGCTGATGTTAAGCATCTTAGTTTAGCAAGTTTGCATGCTGACATTTGCTAATTGGCACGAAACACAAAATACAGCTGAGGCTGATGGGAATATCAGTAGTTTTTTTGTAAGTGTACTGGACAAAGTGAAATATTGACCTGATTATTGCGCTAGATTAAATATTAAAGGATCATCATAGGTTATTACAATCCATCCTCTGGGGAGCATGAATTTCTGTGCCAAATTTCACCTAAATCCTTCAAATAGTTGCTGAGATATTTCAGCCAAAGCGGTGAAGATTACCCTTTGTGTGGCTAAAAATGACATTCTCTGATTCCAGCTTCTCAAATGTGAGGATTTGTGGCAAAATATTCCCAAACCTCCCATCTTGTGTTGATGGAGATGTTCATAACCGGTCTGTGTTTTTACAGCTGCACTCGTCAGATCCTGTGTGGCCATCTGACCTGCAGTTACAAGATGAGGAGAGGTTGGAAAGGATAACTGAGGAAGAGGGGGTGGGGAGTTTAAGGGTGTAGGAAGGGGGTGTGTTGATGGGGGTGGTGGCAGGTTGTAGGGTGGTGGTGGGGGGGTGTTCGCATTAGGTGCCAATAGAAGGATTTTTTAAACTAGCGCAGGCTGGAAATGGAGCTCGGTGTGAGTTGGAGCTGATGGGATTTAAAAAAGGGGGGTCTCCCTGTGGCCTCAAGCCAACTTCATGTTACTAAACCTGGACCAGTTCATTTACACATGCAGCGAGCGAGCGAGAATGAAGCCCATGTTACCCCTCCCTGCTTTACATTCATGAGCCAGCAGTCTGTGTCTGAGGTACCATCTCCCTTGGCAACTCAGGCTCCGCCCCCGTCTCTTTGTAGCACAACATATGAAAGCCATCTGTGTTTAGACCCTAAATCTCCACCACTACACACTCCCTGCAGAATATATACTGTGTGTGTGTGTGTGTGTGTGTGTGTTCTTGAACTGAGATGATTGGCTGGGAGTGATGATCTGGGGAACAAAGAAGACGCTGGTCAAGAAAATGCTTTATTAAAACAGTTAATTCAGGAGTAACTGCTCCGATAATGATGGATTGTGCTGTGTGTATGTGCTGCAAATAATACCAAAGCAGCTATGTCATACACTTCTTTTAATTATGGTCCTATTAATCATCAGCCACTAAACTCTCAGTCAACATCAAAGTGTCAACTCAAAGAAGGAGTTGGCTTCAATTACGACTGCTGCAATTTAGGCTGGTGGCTGTTAATTCGGATTCTCAGTCCACTAGGACTACATCAAAGATAAGACAAAACACTGGAGTGCTAAAAGATTCATTTTAATAGAGTGCTCACTGTTCTTAATTGGCTCCGGTGTCCCTCTAGACCCTACGATGTGATGACTAAAATATTTACCCACAGAGCAGATCATAGTTCAGGGCAAATGTCGATATTCTCAGAGTGGCTTTTTTAAGTGCTCCATTCAGCACATTTCAACCGTGACGGCTAAAAATAATCTTGCTCCCAAGCCAAACAAAGGCAAAGCAGTATTGTTGTTGCGTTTTGCATTGTCATATATCACAGGGCATAAATGATTAGTTGAGCAACAGAAAATTTGCCAACAATTTTGATAACTGACGTATCATTTAAGTAATTTACCAATTCCACTATCTGGTTCCAGCTTCTCCAATACAACGTTTGGGTAAATTCTATATATTTGGTTTTCGGATTGTTGGTGGGATAAAACAAACTTTTTGAAGACTCCACCTTGGGGTCTCTGCAATTGTTGTTACTGTTTGTTTTTGATATACAGATGTACCCCAGACTACATAGAAAGCAGTATTTATACTAAGTAGATTATCCTGGTGAAATAATGTAAAACAAACTTAAATTGAGAGTGCCATTTTGACCATTTTGACATTTTTCAACATAGGAATCAATAATGAAATTAATCATTAGTTGCGTATGTCTTCTCTTAGAGCTTTAGATTTTTGCACTACATTCAGTAATTTTGTCTTTATTAGTGTGAAAATATGATGATTGTGTCAGTTTAGATTAGTGGAGCTACTAGAGATGGGGAGGCTGTAGGTGCCACTGTTAGAGAACATATTACTTCAAACACTTTTATGTCTGCATATCAAATACAGATTCTCAACAGGTCCACACGTCACTACTTGGCTCACTAGTCAAGGCTGAACAAATGTAGCTGCTACCATGAACCTACACAGAATAATTGATTTTACAAGAATGTGATTTATTATAAAGTGAGAATGCAGCTACCGACATGCACTTGTGTGGCATCATGGAAACATGTTGTAGGCTGCATGCTGTATAACAGGATGCTGCATGTGCATGTAGTAGATGAACACCTGTGCAACATAACACAATCTTTATGAATCTTTTACTGTAAGTCGCCTAAAGGCACAGTCCATGATGGTGCAGACTGGCATATGAACAACTTTAATATCCCTCAGTGAATCAAGTCAGCATGAAGGGATTACAGGAGGAACTATATAACATTTTATGATACATTTCTGGGAAACCAGAACCTCACAAGCCATTGATTTTCTCAAACAAGTTATCAATTAAACTGTAAATGTGGAGACATAACCAGCGGAAACCATCACTGGAGCAGATATGAGCGGACTCTCTTTCCCAGTTTGTAATTCAGTCTGGCTGAAATGTTGCTCAGTTTCACCTCTTAGTGTTTTGCCAGGTGGGTGAGGATGGACAAATTACTCACATGAATTATTTCAGTATAAATGAGACTGATTGTGTGTCTATTTTTGTTGCAGTTAGTAAATTGGTTTTGTTATTGTTAGTCCAGCACATAAACAGGAACAGGAGGATTTATGTTTTAATTAAAACAAATAAAGATGAGTGTAGAAAAACATTGACCTCAACATTGTAGAATAACATGAACACATTAGACTAAATGTTGATCAGCGCTCATTATGCAAAACATACAAAAGGCAAGTTCAATTTGGTTTAAATCACAAGTATTATCACCACTAAACAACCTTACAACATTACACTTCCAGCTAAATTGGCAGATGTTTTAATAATCTGCTCTCATTTCTGTTAGTGTTTTTGACAGTTTTACAGTTCATAATTATGTAATAATAATGTAATTTCCACAGTTAACACATTTCTTGGTGCTATCTTTTTTGACATGAACACACAGGAAAAGTACGTGTTACAATAACTGATTAAGTAATATGTTAGAAAATACTCTAGGCTAACAAAGACAGTGAACAAAGGCAATGTAAACTGGCACAATATTCACATTAGTGCATTACAAATGTTAACAGCTGCTCTTCACTGGGTGCTGTGACATTACAACAGTATAATAACAATTTATGTTACACAACAGACACAAAAGATACAAACACAAGAGTCAGTTAGTAGTTGTCTATTCAGAACCACAGAATTTAAAGTTGATGGTCAGTGTTATGATCAGTAGTGATAACAGAAGACCTCCATACTGTGAGCTTTATACAAGCAAAAGTGAGCAAGTCATTTGAGTATGAATGTAATGTGTCCAACATAAACAAATGCAACAGAAAAATATAATTTTGCTGACTAGCTGTAACTAGCTTTTTGGCAGCCAGCATAAACTTATTTAATCTAAAGTCTAAAGAGTGGGAACTTATATTTAGCCACATACCAACAAATGCTAGTAACCATTTGCTTGTAGCTAGTAAGTTGGTCCATTAACTTGCTACTAAACAGTAGCAAGTTAGGAGCTACTGTTTAGTGGTCCTACTCTGCTGGTAGTGGTTGAGATGTCCTTCAGTGTTTGTGACATTATTTTCTTCCCTTTCTACAATACTAAGTTGAATACAGTGTTGTTTGCAACAAGGCTTTAGTGATCTTTGTTTTAAAGAAAATCTCATCCTTCACATAGTACCTCCAGGGTTCTTTTGACTGGGCCTCATCTTCTATAATCAGCTATTTACAGACCTGGACTGACTGAAACTATCCCTCTATGGGCTGTAAATAGTTCTCATGTTATTAACTTTTATCTTTCATACTATTAGTTTTATCAGTGGTGAGGTTCATGGAGGTTCATGGACAGAAGCCTTTATTGTGCTGATGTTATCAGCCTCTATTCTCTTACTGTCCCTCTGTCAGCACGGGAATGTCGATCTCTATGGCAGACATCCGTGAGCGGGAGGAGTAGCGGTGGCCTGCATAGCTGGATGCGTAGCCCTGAGAAGGAGCGTAGCTCTGCGAGGGAGCGTAACTCTGCGAGGGAGCGTAACTCTGCGAGGGAGCGTAACTCTGCGAGGGAGCGTAGCTGTAGGCCTGGGCCCCCCCCACCTCTGAACCATACCCATCTGGAGCAGAAATCTGAGACATGTACACCTGTGGTGGTACAGGGGCGACCACACTTTGCACGTAACCCTGGGAAGCCACATACGGCTGGGTGTCGATTACTGTGGGAGGATAGGTCTGTGGTGGGAAGGGCTGAGGACCATAAACTGGGGAAGGAGGATATCCGTTGGCAGTGAGAGGCTGAGTGGACAGAGAGGTAGGCATGGAGGGCAGGGGCAACCAGAAGGGTGAAGGCAACTTTTTACACATACAGTACCACATGAACATCAGCAGGGAAGCTAGCATTAATCCTCCGGAGCAGCCTATAGATACATACACAGCAAAGCCATCAGAGAAAATGTTGTCATATGTGATGTTCATTTCCTTGGTGCGGAACAAGAACCACACTGAGGGTGCAATGGCAATAGCTCCGCCAAGGAACAAGAACATCCCAGCCACCAGGTGACAGCCTGCAGTGTTGACTAGGAATCTGATGGTCTTAATGTCCGGTTCAGGCTTGTCTGAGCAGCAGCAGGTCTTACACATTCCTGCCATGCACAGCAGCAAGGCTAGAGAGCCAAACAGCAGGCCTGTAGGCAGACAGAACTGCAGCAGCCGCAGATCCAGCTGGTCCACTTTAGAGTACCACTGGAAACATGAGAAGACATGATTTCTGTTAGGACAATTCAGGACATAAAAGAAATACAGCAAAAGCAGAGGAGAGGAAATTTCTCAAAGTAATACCTCTGAATCATAGTAGTAACATCCTGAATAGCCATCCTGTTTCACACACTTAGCCCACAGCCCATCATACACACTGATATTCTTGGCATTACGATTGAAGGTGACGAGTTTCGTTACACGCCACTGTGGGATTAACGCCGCCACGGCAATCCCTCCCACAGACACAAAGGCAATGATAAAGGCAAAAGCGTTGGTGGCGTGGATGTCCCGGCACGACATGGTGGGTGCTGAGAGGAGGCCACGAGGAGAGTTCCTGTTTTAACAGACGAAGAGAGGAAGTCAGGCAGAAAGATGTGGCTGGTCAGTGCAGTGGAAAGCGATGGGGCCATAGTGCGACTACAGTAATAATTTTTCTGTACACAGAAATCCTGACCATAGGAAAAAGGCATGGTTATACAAGTTTCTCAAAATGGCCCCATTACTACTGAAGTAAGCTAACTGTGCCACAGACTGACCTAGCTATGGGCAAACCCCCTGTATTTCTATTCACCACAGCACAGTTGACCCAATATCGTGTGTCCCCGAGAAACAACGCTCTCATTTCATTAGCAAACAAAGTGAGAATGACTTGGAGGCTGAGCTTGCAGAGCAAGAGTGTCTATACTGCAGTGCATTGCATAGACTGTACAGCTAAACAATGAGCAACTGAATCAGATGCTAGAGGTTTCTGTATGTGACAGCCTGCAACAGTGACTGACCATGGCTGTGAGAAACCCTTATCTTGAGAAACCCCTATATGTTTTACATCACCACGTCTAGATATTTGCATTTCGTTTAATTCAGACACCTCAGCCTGTCTGAGGACCTGAGGCTTGCAGAGTCTGCAAATTTGTCTAGTTGTAAAATGTCTTATTTGTTTCATTTGTTTATTTCTCTTCTCACTCACATTTATTTTATTGTCTAATATTTTATTCCGTTTTATTTTGTTTTTGTTTTTAATTGCCTGGTTTTATGTAATTGTAGACCCTGAATGTTTTCATCGTGGTTATAACCCGATACTATACTCAAATCCAATGTTGTGATTAACTTTACACCAAAACCGAGTAATAACAGGTATTTAGGAAGCTATTATTACATTCAACAGCTTTACAAATAGCGTTAGCCTTGCCGGCTAGGCTCGTTTAGCCCGCTGACAACCGTTAAACACCTATAACCTACTTAACAGCTGCATATATCAACAACTTTGTTCGCCAAAATCTACCTCCAAAATACGAGCAAATGAAGCAGAACTGTGTGCTACTAACGTATATACATACGTATATATGTCTATGGGCTGACCAACCCGCGTTCAACGCCAACGTTAGCTCGTTACATTAGCTAATTAGCATCACAGCGACCTGTTGCGTCCCGAACTCCTCGACGGCAGCTGCGTTAAACATAGACTACAATACCTTATATTTCCAGCACTTCAGTCGTGTTTAGATCGCAGGCGGTGGCATTTCAGCCTGGTCCCCCTTTACACACTTGGACCCAAAACAAACCAGAGCCTTTTTTCTTACTGAAGTACAGTCAGTGGATGGGAGCGTAAACAGGATGTGGCCTCAAGTTTGGGGGGCGGTGTTTCCGCCCTCAGCGTTGTCTCGCAGGTGGTTCACCAATATCAAATGGTGTTTCTCCTGATGTGATGTCCTATGCTCAGAAACAAACACAGAGCATTTAAATAACAGGGATGATTAAATTAGACACACAGCGAATTTAAAAGTAGATAGAATAATGAGGTAAGCAAAAAACAGCACAAGAGAATAAATAAAAATATCCAGTTGTTCAAAAATAAATTCAAAATATTAAAATACATACCCTAAGCCATAAATCGCAAAACATATAAGTTGGTCTGCTATTGACATTCAAGTGCAGTAGCAAAACCTCTTTAACATTCGTTTTCATAGCAACCACATGATATTATGTTTCTGTCCAGTTATTTGTCTGATGATTCTCCTTGCAATGTTAACACAATTGACAGTCTGTCCAATCCACATACAGGTCATCAATACAGATTAGACAGAATCAAACAACAGCATAGACATACAGTATATATTATACTTTTAAGACACTTTCCTTCAGGCGAACACAGCTGCTTGACTCCGCATATCAGACACTTGGCTGTGATCTGTGATTGATTTCCTCTTTTTGTGTCTTTCAGGGAGATGTCCGCATTCACATGATCTATAAATCTGCAGGGCAAGAGGGATTTAATGATCTCTTCAATGGTAAGATGATGACTGAAGACATGAGAAGGAATTTAATGTATTGATTAATATTTATAAAAAGTAGTGAAATCAATTTTCACTCATTCATGTTAATCATAAAAGTGTGTCTGGTGTTTTGGATATATTTATAGCAATAATTGTTTCTGTTTCCTAGGTGATTTTCCCGAGCCGCCGTTTCCCAGTCCTCCATTTCCCGGGTCAAAAGTTGTTCACAGGAGGAAAAAAAGACAGGTATGACTCCTCTGCAGGCATATTTGTTGGAAAATCATCATCATTAGCAGAGGGATGCTGATGGACTCATGTTGACTTCACTTTATGATGTGCACATGAGTATGTTTGTTTGTGTGAGTGCAAGATAGAGAGATAATTATGCTCTGGATGCTTTTTGTCCAAACCTGATTATGCTGTTTCCTGCCCGTATGTTTTATGCTGGAGAGAGAGCACTGTTTCCTCGCTCTCCTCCCACACAACAGCTCTCCACCCCTCTCTCTTCTTCTTCTCTTCTTCTTTTTCATGAAATATTCACCTAGTGAGTAGAGGCTGCTTCCAGCCTCGTCTTTTCTCAGACACAGTCAGATGTCTGCAGCTGCCTGTCTCTCAGCCCTCAGAGCTGCTTCTCATCTTTATTTGGAATTTGGAAAACAGACAAACCTGGCTTAACTTTGCAAAGTTCATCCGCATTGATTTGTCTTTTCTTTTCTTGGTGACGTGTGAGACATGAGTTGATCTTTGTGTTTACTGTGTGTGCTGTTATGAAATTGTCCTTGATGTTGAAAAGTCCCAGTTGAGGAAAAATGGTGTCTGTCTGTCTGTCTGTCTGTCTGTCTGTCTGTCTGTCTGTCTGTCTGTCTGTCTGTCTGTCTGTCTGTCTGTCTGTCTGTCTGTGTGTTTGTCTATTTTCATGATAAAACTGACAAACTGTGTTGTTTCTTCTCAGGCTCCACATGCGTCACGAAGTGTAGACGATGAGACCAAATACATTGAGCTGATGGTGATCAATGACCATCTAATGGTAAGCAAGATGTGGTATATGGTATGGATGTACAATCATGATAGACTGTATACTGTAAATTTATAAAATTATAACCCTCTTAAATATTTATTACTCTGACGCCTTCTGCCCGGATCACTATTAAATCACTACTAAATGATCAGTCCTGTCAAAGATGTTTGTAGTTTCCAAATTTCCTTACCCTGTCTGTGGCACTCAGCCACAAGCCTATTCATTCCTACTGATGATGCAAGTCTTTAAAAATAAGTCATAGATATATAGTTTTATTTTTTTTTATAGGCTAAACAATTTCCTACGACACAGAGGAATAAGCTATATCAGGCATTGTCTACATAGGCGATACATGAGAGTTAGATCAACTTACTTTTCATGGGATTTGTTGATTTGTTTGTAAAAAAAATATAGAATATCACCACACTTATCATTTCAGTTGCTTAAATAGCTTAGTACAGGATGCTGGGTGTGCCGAGAGTCAACACTATAATTGAAGTACGTGCTTGCACTCTTGAGGCACTCCAAATACAATCTTTATTGTGCATAAAACAGACAGTTTTGATCCAAATGGGCATGTCTTAAATCCACTGGGACTGAAATTGTTTTATACACAATAAAGGTGATATTTGGAGCAAGGCGAATGTGCAGACACAGGATCTTTTATACATTTAAATGGCTTAAAATGAATTTGTTCCAGATTGTGTATCCCACTTTTTTCCTCTCCATCCCTCTGTGTCTCTCTCTCTGTATCTCTCTCTTCAGTATAAGAAGCATCGGCTTTCGGTTGGGCACACGAATAACTATGCTAAGTCAGTGGTCAATATGGCTGACATGGTAAGAATTGTATTGATCCTCTTCTTGGAAAGCTTGCCACAAACACTCCCAAGTATTGGAGCTGAGCGCACATTGCACTGATTTCTCAGTTAACCAACCTCGCCTTCTACATTTAAAACCTCTCATGGCCCATAATATGCTGCGCACAGCCATTAACCAGCCAGTCATGAGTTTTCAGGTTTCTGAGGACTGAAACAGCGGTGGCATCCCAACAATACTGAGGCAGATATTTCAGTGTTTCATTATTTGTAGCCACATCTGTGTGCTGTGCTACTGAAATCTGACCTGCTACAGGGTCACGTCTGTAAGCTGATAGGCTGGTGAAGCTGGAGAGAGGTCACGCTTTCTGTTGTGCCCTTGTAGAGGATCATATGAAGCAGACTCTATTTGGGAAGTACACATTGATTTCCATGTACGAGTATAGTTGCCTTTTTTCCCCCAGTGTGTGCCATGCTGCCACGGCACTGAGGCCACATTCACAGTGGCATCAGATGTGGTAAATATTACAGCAATTGCTTACAAGTTACAGTACATATAAATATACAGACAAAATTAATAAGAGTATTATCTTTTCATCCAGAAGAGTCTTTAAGGATTCTGGAAACACCTTCAGAACAGTGATGACCAAAGATCACAGGTTATTTCTTTTTCTGAAAATCGGATGCTTAAGTCTGTGACTTGAATGTATAGAGGCACAAACTAGTGCTAGGACGGCTCTTAATGTGCACAAACTGAGGTGGAGCAGATAGGGTGAGGTTGTAGGGGCCGGACTGGGACTGAACCGTGCACATATCGCTGACCACTTCCTCTCTGCTCTGTCAGCTTTGTTTTAAAACTGTTGGCATTCAGCTTAAACAGAGAGGCTTTGCTCTTGTCCTCTTCTCCGGTGTTTGTTCGGCCCGGTACTCCAATAGATTTCCATCTTATGAAAGCAAACATTATTATTTGCCATCCAGTTTGTTCCCTCCATGTCCTTCAGACTGTGTTGACTCTGTCTAGCCGCCTGTAATGTGCTGCTGTCTGGTGGCAGGATGATATTGATCACACTGACTGTTTGACTGACTGTTATAACGAACAGCTGGAGATGTTGATGAATATGAGGCGTGCCAGTCAGTTTTAATATCGATCAGGACCAGGATGTCATTTGGTAATTTTTGCCACTTTCAGTCACACGAGGACTTTCAAAAGATAACTTTAACTGATGTTAGACTAACTTTTAATTCCCCAGATCTTCAAGGAACAGCTTAACACCCGGATTGTGCTAGTTGCCATGGAAACGTGGTCAGCCGACAACAAGTTCAACATCGACGACGACCCCATGGTGACACTGCGGGAGTTCATGAAGTATCGAAAAGACTTCATCAAGGAGAAATGCGACTCTGTTCACCTCTTCTCGTAAGTCTGGATATTTAAAATGATTTTCTTGTGTTTTTGGCGCTCCAGCATCTTTTTTTTTTATTAAACACACAACTTTCTTTTCTTATCAGAGGGAATCGATTTCACAGCAGCTGGGGAGGAGCTTCCTATATGGGAGGAGTTTGCTCCCTGACTAAAGGAGGAGGAGTCAATGAGGTGAGTCTTTAACCACAAATGAATGATTACAGATTTCCAAAAGAAAACATTTTTCTCATATTATATGAGGCATATTTAGATATATTTAATGTCTGTTATATACTGTAGTTTCAGTTTTATAGCCATTTAGTTTCTGTTATTCCACTTAATGAATTAATCCAATAATGTTTCTTTCACTTTTGTAACACCATTTCTTTTCTCCAAACTGATATTCTGTTTATTTTCTGTCTCCTGCTGTCTCTGTCTGTCTGTCTGTCTGTCTGTCTGTCTGCCTCTTCATCAGTACGGGAAAACAGATGAGATGGCCATAACCCTCGCTCAGTCTCTTGGACAGAACATTGGCATCTTCTCTGACAAGAAGAGGATCCTCAATGGTACACAGTTAAACCTTACTGAGTCCTTTATTTCTTACTTGTTTGTGCACACGGCCATTTTTTAAGCCTCCTTTTCATGCGATGAGAACATAAAAATGTGTGTTTTTTTTCCCAGGCGAGTGCAAGTGTGATGATCGTTGGTCGGGCTGTATCATGGATGATGTTGGGTAAGTTACTTTTACAGTGCATTTCCTCATCAAGTGACAACCTTAATGCCACAACAGAGATAGACAATGGGATCGGAGCACAGCTTATTTTCATCTTCAGTCCCTTGGCAGGTCACGATGAAAACATACTCACAGTGACAGAAACAAACAAGACAAACAGGACACATAATATAAAGTTTCACACAATAATACATCACACACACACACACACACACCACGTGTATGTTAGACAAGTTATGCGGGTCTCTAAAAGGTCATCAAAATCTTAATCTATTTATCAGTGTAAATATGCTGATATCAATGTTTCCATCCACTGGAGTGTTGTTGTAGTTTGATAATTCACCACTAGGTGTCAGCCGATGTTTATCTTCCATATGGCTTGTTTATATAACTTCATTGGTCTTCTTTCAGCTGTAATGTGTTATATAATCTGTTGCTTGCTAAGATTAGAAAAGAGGTGATAAATCAGTCTGTGTATGTTTTTGTGTTTTCAGTTTCATGCAGAACAAATGACAGTGTTTGTCTTAAAATGCGTTTGTGTACGTCTGCAGTGTATAGATACTGTACAAGGCAATGTGCCACTGTGAGCACAGGGATGTGACTGTGTGTTATGTCTGGGATGTGCGTATGTGTGTATACCCCTCTTCTTAAATACTTCTCGCGTTCCCCCTCTATCCCGAATGGGACAGCAGGTGAGCAGAAGCTTGGCTAGAACGTTGCCTGTGCTGTTTTGAACCAACTGGCTGCCTCGGAGGGGTTGTCAGTCACCACAACCTTTCCCATTTCATCCAACAGCACTACAGCCGCTGTGGCCCCCAGCTTCACTTTTTATTCAAATGATTTGAACAAATACAGTCTGATGTCCCTTTATTATACACTGGCTGTATTTTTCATAATCATTTTGTACAATTTCACATGTACTTTATGTGTATTCTTCAGTTTTTGGCCGATATCACCGGTTGATCAACCGAGAAAATGTCATTAATTTGATAATTCTAATTACTGATAGGCCACTTCTCCCTCCTGCCCTGTGAAAGTCAGGACTTTTCATCAGTTCTTTTTGTCCATGTCTAACCGATTGATACAGTCTGCAATGTCATTCTCATCTTAGGCCAATATTTATCTGCCTCATTTCCCTGTAACAATAGTACACTCTAACACTCCCTGTCCAGATTCTGCTCTATTGGGTTTCCATAAGAAACCTGCTTTAATGTCGTGTGCTCACATGACAGAGGACAGGTGACTCTGCGCTCTTATGAGCCTGTCACCTGTGAATGGACCTGGCCCAGATCTGTATTCTCTAAAATAAAGTCAATGGTATTTCAGACGCTTGTATTCAATGAGCAAACCTCAGTCATGTCCATTGACGGACGTTTCTTTTTTATCCCTCAGCACCTGCATGTCTGATCAGCCTAACCTGACTACTACTACTAACTATTTTCACGTTTTTCACAGGGTTCAGCTACTGTGTGTGTTTGTATGTGTGTGTGTGTGTGTGTGTGTGTGTGTGTGAGTTGATTTGTCTCTTCATATATATGTGTTTATTCTTATGTTGTGTGTGTGGCAATTTATTATGGGCATAGCTAAACCTAGTATGGATATGGCAGTCCTTAGAAAAAATAAATTTGGTGCGGTCAATTTTTTGTTGTTAGGATTTAGAATTGTTTTATTTATATTTTGCAGTTTATTTATTTTACTGATATTTTCTTTCTGTTTTCTTCTCATGAAAGAATGGATTTTGCTATTAACAAACCGGGACAAAAGATGAATTGCAGCATCTGCAATCAGCAGTAATGCAGACTCAAGTGAATGATTGTGGTTCCTGCACTGCCATGCCTCCTAACCGCCATTAGAGGGCAATAGGCTGACTGTGAATGAATGAATGATTGCCTGAAGAAATTTTTCTGGATACAGGAGGTGCTTTACATATTTCATTAAATAAATCTACACACTACAGGCAAATAATACAGTAGTATTTGTGTTTTAATCTTTTGGAATACATATTTTGATCCCATTGGTGGAATCTATCTAAGTACATTTACTCAACTACTGTAGTTAAGTACAGTTTTGAGGTACTTGAGTATTTCTATTTTATGCTACTTATACTTCTGTACATTTTGGAGGCAAATATTGTACTTTTTACTCCACTACATTTATTTGACAGCTTTAGTTGCTAGTTACTTGACAGATTTCATTTATTAATACAAAATATATAATTCAACTAATAAATTATGATATATTATTATGGGTTAAGTAATAAAATTTAAAATCTATCTTTGGCAGCTGCAACATGTTAATGCATCAATAATTATAACCAGTATTATAATATACATAATTCTCAAATGGGCCATCCTGCATAATGAGTACTTTTACCTTTAGTTCTTTACGTATATTTTGATGCTAATGCTTTTGTACTTTTACTTAAGTAAAGTTTTGATTTTCCAATTTGCCAAAGCCCTTTTGATGCCAATTTGTAATCTTATTTGTGTATTTGTTTTCCCTCTAAACACAAATTTGTGGATTTTTTTTTTTTTTACCAAATCATGATTGCTACTTCAAATTAGCTAGTAAGATTTTGAATGCAGGACTTCTACACAGTATAATGGCTACTTTTACTCAAGTAAAATATCTGAATACGTCTTTCACCACTGTTTGATCCCGTGAACTTATGTGCTGTGAAATGAAAAGTCTTTATCGTGGCAGAATAATGATATTAGTCCACATGGTAACGATTTTACTTCTTCTGGTGACCAGTGAATCATTCAAGCACATTTCATCTTTGTTTCACCCCTCATTACTCTTTAAAAGGGGAAAAGCACTACAAGATTTTGACAAGATTAAGCACAAATTTAGAAATCAAAGATGCAAATCCCACGTGATAGTCGGAACAACTTTAAACCTGATGAGTTTAGGAAATCTACCTGAAATATTGTAGTGTACTTCATCCGTCATCCAAGCGTCATTACCAGCTCCTTATATGACCATTATCACTGTAGGTGGCTTCATTTAGTCACATCTCATATCAAATAACGACGACCTCCCACAGCCTCTGGCTCTCTCCAGCTCTCACTGAGTCTGTCTGTTATTGCATTATCTCCTGTGCCAGTCCTGAGGAGCCACACTACCAGAGACACTCTAGTTAGACATATGTGCCAGCAGCATAATCAGCCTGTTAGTGCAGCAGAAGATAATAACATTTAAGTGCTGCTCAGGTTTGGGTCGATGTCGTTAAGAGCATCAGAATGAACACAGGACATCTGATTGTAATAGATTTATACTTCAGATTGTCGATTGGGCTCCAGGTGAATGTATCATCAAGCTGTGTTTTATATTTTTACTGTAAGCGAATCGAAGCAATCACATGGAGCATTTAAGAGATGAGGATGATGCCATCATCAACGTAGAGCTTGATTTCTCTCCTGAGTGTCTCCTGAAAATGTGTTAAATATTGATGTGATCGTTTTAGTGACACAGTATCACACGATAATGCAATAACTGTTCAAAAGAGTTCATTTCCAGGACAAATTCATGAATGCATCTTAGAATCCATTTACATCCTACACATATCTCCATATGATCTTCACAATTTTAGCTATACTGTATATCTACCTCCACGTTATAGTAAGGATCTCCTCTGAACTGTGAGTATGGTAAACCTGTGATGAAATATTCATGGTATGTAAGAAAACTTTATTAAATATGACAAACCTGCTGTGGCATTGTCTGTAGCACTGAAATTAAATGTATGTGAGGTATGAAAAGTCAATTTGTGTGGGTAAAACCATTTAAAACTATATTTTGTCCAGTTCACCAGTTAAGTGTTTTGTCTTTTGTTTTTGGTTGTGGATGCTGTCTGTACTGTATCCACGGTCACGGCATAATATGCTGCGGTTGTGTTGAACAGCTTCTACCTGCCCAAGAGGTTCTCCGACTGCAACGTGGAGGAGTACCACAATTTTCTAAACAGTGGTGGAGGAGCCTGTCTGTTCAACAAACCTCCGAAGGTACGTCACGCTCACACATATATACATACTCCTATTTATAGGAATTTGAACGTTAATTCTGCCCCTTTTCCCCCTCAGTTGTTGGACCCTCCGGTGTGTGGAAATGGCTTCGTGGAGCCAGGAGAGGAGTGTGACTGTGGCAGCCCAGCAGTAAGTTACAGCACTGTGGATTGTAGACTGGATGGATGCTAACGGGGACATAATGTAAAGGGTTAACTTGATAATCATCCAAGGTCAAAGTGATGGGCTAATTACCTGACAACAAAACCGCCTGCTGTGTCAGACTTTGTCTCATAAGAGGTCATTTAAAGTAATGAAGTAATTTCATTGGAGAAATCAAGGCACTGCATACACAGTTATTGCATGATCATAAAGAGCGACCTCTGTTTAAATGGATTATACTGTCTGATGAGATAACATGTTACATAAAAGACAACGGACATCAAATCAAACAAAGACAACTGAGAGCACTTTCTGTTTGTCTTTTAGGAGTGTGCCAGAGAGGGGGAGGCCTGCTGTAACAAGTGCACCCTGACCCAAGGCTCCAAGTGTAGCGACGGACTCTGCTGCAACAACTGCCAGGTACAGAACAGGCCACAGCTACACCTTTCATCCTCTGCCGGGGTGTCGTGTTGGGTAAAACAGAGGTAGTAACTAACTCATGGCACCAAGCTGAAGGAGCTCAAGTGGCCATTGCCACTTGGATTTACTTTCATTTTATACTTCATTTCTACAAGTGACAATACGTTTCAGCCACTTTTTCCCTGAACATACTAAACCAAAACTGTCCTCTACCATCTTTCCTTTCACCAAACTACTAGTGAGATGACAGCCTTTTAACACTCTCAGATATCTCAAAATGAATGAATAAATTAATGTTGTTGACTTGTGGATGGGTACACAGACTTGTCATAGATGGATTGATAGTAGTTTTAGATGTCAAGAGGAAAGAGAGAGCGTGATAAAAAAAAACCCTAATTACAAACACTCAGTCTGTTTGATCTCTTTTGTATGCTGCTACAGATGGAGTTCATGGGAGTCGTGTGCAGAGATGCAGTGAATGACTGTGACATCCCAGAAAACTGCACAGGCAACTCCAGCCAGGTGAGCATGAGCTTCCCTCACACCCAGTTTTCTGCAACCGGAGCTATAAACATAATATTGGCTAAAATAGTACATCACAGTATCTCTGAGGGTTTTCTTTGTCTTTCGCAGTGTCCACCAAATGTGCACAAGATGGATGGCTACACGTGTGAAAAGGACCAGGTGAGACGTTTGACAAAGGGTTACTGGCCCTTCCTGTATTTTGCATTTAAGAAAGAAAAGCCTTTACTTCTGCACAGGTGACGTTTTGTGACACTATATTTCTCTCCACAGGGTCGCTGCTTCAATGGAAGGTGCAAAACCAAAGACAGGCAGTGCAAGTACATTTGGGGAGAGAGTAAGTGTAATGACAAATCTGAAATCTCTATAAACACCTTTGGTAAAGATAAACTCCTTAAGATGTAGATGTTAATGTTCATCGTGTTTCACTGTGTCTCCCTCAGAGGCAACAGCGGCCGATAAATTCTGTTACGAGAAGTTAAACATTGAAGGGACAGAGAAAGGCAACTGTGGGAAGGACAAAGACACCTGGATCCAGTGTAACAAACAGTGAGCCAATCCTCTCTGTAACTGAACCCTGTGCAGTTCTGTTATCATCCTATTTCACTCTCCGTGATCGTCGCTTTCATCTTTGTATTTCAGGGATGTTCACTGTGGGTACCTGCTGTGCTCCAACATCTCGCCTGCACCGCGACTGGGAGAGCTGCAGGGAGGGCTGACCTCTTTCTCAGTAGCCCGGCACAGTGCTTCTCTTGACTGCAGGTACACGTCATCGAGGAAAAACACTTCCTAAAATACTCAAAGCCCTAAAAAGGCCTAAAAAAGACTGTTCGTGATGTCTCTTTCAGCCCTGGACTACTTTTGTTGTATGTATTTCCAACAGCTAGAAATACTGTGCAGAGCTGAGCAACATTTACTGTTCAACTATAATTATGTTTGAAAGGATACCTTTTTTCTGCGCAGACATCCATTGTAGTAAAACTCATATATACATGACAAATATAAGACATGCATAAGCTCTTCTAGACTGCACTGTATTAACAGACAGTGGCCACGTGACTTTCATTCCAACATTTCTGTGAATTCAACACAGTCTTTTACACGTTAAGTGCAGTGTGAGTGACTCATGTTTGTTGTGTAGTGGTGCTCATGTGCTGATCGATGGAGACACTGACCTGGGATACGTCGAGGATGGGACGGCCTGCGGGACAGACCGCATCTGTTTCAATCACAAATGCCTCCCAGTCCAACAGTTCAACTTCAGCACCTGCCCCGGGACCACCGACAAGACCGTCTGCTCTGGACACGGGGTACACACACACATACACACGCGAAGTGAACACACACACATTAAGTGATAAGCTGAAGCTGTTATCACTGCTGTTAGATCAGGGTTATATTGGCTTTCTGTGCTTTCAGTGTCCAAGTTTCTGATCAAATTAAAAAAATCTGAGATCTCACAGTTATGGGACAAATAATTTAGTTTTTTAACAGTTCTCTTTCTTTGCTGTAGGTGTGCAGTAGTGAGCTTAAGTGTGTGTGTTACCTGGGCTGGGCAGGAGAGGACTGTAACTCCACGTCTCCTCTCAGTTATCTTGTGGTCGGACCCACTGCGTCGGTTTCAGGTAGCGATCCATACCTCTCTTTATCTCACATTTTCTGCACCCTTCCTCCTCCTCCATTCATTCTTCTCTGCTTTCCATATCTGCTCCTCTCAACTCTTTCCATCCCACTTCACCTCTGTCACTTCTTCCTCCCCTCCCACTCACTAATGTTGTTATGTTGAATATTCAAAGCTTTTTATTTGCTTTTTTTGTTGATTGTTCGTTGCATTTCTCTTTATTTTAGGTTCATGTCTGCTCATTAAAACCAGCTGCATTTGTATTCACTGAACCATGCATGTCATTCTTTTTGTTTGTCATTATTTTCACACTCATTCTTTGTCGACAGGCTGATGTCTTTGACGGAGTGACTTGAGGTCAGATTTGAGTTCCTTTTCATTGTATTTGTCCTGTCTTTGATGTCATTTCCTGGTCCTCTTCCTCTCTCACCCCAACTTCAGCTCACCTCGGTCGGTTAATTCTGACCATTACTGAGTTTAAAAACAAGCAATTTTTAATGTTATCCTGAATGGGAACCTACTGCACATGTAAGTTCCCCTCAGAGTACTGCTGAGGGGTGACACCAGATTGGTTGTTATCGGTTTCGTCCCCCTTGTTCTCCTTTTCCTGCTAAACGTACCGTGTTTTTGTGTTCTGCTGCAGTGTTTTGTGGTTTGTGTATCCCCCCTGTGTCCACATGATTTAGGAAACAAGAGACACACATTCAATTAACACACATTCGGCTCCCCACTCTCCTCTCTTCCTCTGTCTCAGGTATGACCAGTACCAACATCATCATCGGGGCCATCGTAGGCTCCATCCTCTTCCTCGTGCTCATACTGGCTGTCACAGCCTTGTGTTACAAGTGAGTGTCCCTGTAGCCTGCATGTGTGATGTTTTATATCAGAGGGGTCGTGACTTGTTGATTAACAGGATAGAAAAGGATATGATAGGAAAGAAAGAAGCATATTTCTGCTAGACACAGTTGTGAATTACACAATAATTTTAGACCTTGTGGGCTTTTAAAAATCATTCAAACAAAGCAAGAAAAAAATGTGTCTTTGGTTGAAGTGGTCACAATAAACATACACAAACAATAACAAGGGTGCACAAGAAGTCAACAAGACTGGGAATCACAGCTTTATATTGACAAAAGTTATATTATTGTTGGACTGAGGACACTCGTACTTCTCTTCACAGGAGCTACAAGCAGAGATGCTATGCTGAGTCTGAGGTTCACCGAAGATTCTGCCGGTTTGCTCCTTTTAACTCTATTTTCTATTTTTTTAACTCTATCTATGTGTTGCATTTCAGTTGATTTTACATGACAGAGCTATGATGTGTTTGAGCACGTTTTGAGAGTTAGTGTTCTCTCAATAATCTTTTTTTTTTTGCATAAAAGAACCTTTCTCTTATCCAAAACCCCAAATCTACATTACAAATCAGATGTGGGAAGAACACATCCTCCTTGTCCTGCAAAAAGGCCAGTGGTGGCAGAAGTACTCAAATCCTTTACTCAAGTAAAAGTATCAATACCACCGTGTTAATCTACTCTGTTACAATTTTACTTAAGTAAAAGTACATAAGAATTATCAAATTATCAAAATATACTTAAAGTATCAAAACTGAAAGAATGCATTATGCAATATGACCACATTTGAACCATTTCATGTACAGTGGGGCAGTTTAGTCTATAACAAATCATCATATTTTAGATCCTGATTCTGCTTAAACTGAAGGGTAAATAGTAACTAAAGCTGTCAAATAAATGAAGTGGAGTAGAAGAATAATGTTGAATAAAGTACCTCAAATTTGTACTTAATTACAGTACTTGAGTAAATGTACATAGTTACTTTCCACCACTGATAAAGACATCATTATATTGTGCACATCTGTTCAACTGTAGTGGGAGAAATACCTCACAAAAACCTCAATAAATAAAATAAAATACAGCACATTCTCAACATCATAAATTAGTGATAAATAACCTTGTGAGAATATCTTAGGTGGATTTTTCCTGTAATAGATCTTACTTCCTATCTAAAAGCTTTCTTCTGTATTTCCAGGCAAATGCCCCCAGGTGACTATGTAACGAAGCCTGGGGATGCAGATTCATTTTACAGCGACATGCCTCCGGGTGTCAGCACAAACTCCGGCTGCAGCTCCAAGAAGAGGTCAGCCTGCCTGTCGCACCTGCAGATTTGCACCCTGTCCTTCACTCCCTCCATCCCATCCATTTCTCAGAACATCTCACTGTTTGGCTTCAGGTGTGCCATCTCATCATCACTCATTTATTCGCTGGCAAATCGTGTGCGTGCTTGCGTGCGTGCGTGTGTTGCATTCTCTAAATCACTGTCGTGTTCTTGTGTGTTCATATCATGCTTTGTTACTATCATGGCTTTTCTTTCTGTGAACATTTTGGACTAGAAGCAAAATGTTCAAAATGATGAACATTTTAGCCAATGGAAAACCGAGCAGAAAATACCTCTCTACTACATTTCTCATATCATGTCAGTCAGCTGTCATGATATTGTTTCATGGCTCATAGCATTGCCATCTGCTGCAATGGTGTCTTCATATTCTCCTTCATTTACGCCAGCCTCTCCCTCGTCTGCACTAATGCAACCGGAGCTACAAAACACTAAACAGCGTTTAGTGTTTTGTAGCTTGGAAGGACGATGTTGTACTGATAATATTCTGTCATGCCGTCTGTGTGTGTGTGTGTGCGTGTGTGTGTAGATCTAACGGCCTATCCCACTCATGGAGTGAGAGAATCCCAGATGCCAAACACATCTCTGACATCTGTGAAAATGGGCGACCGAGGAGCAACTCGTGGCAAGGTAACACACAAATCCCCACTCATAGATAAGAGGAAACACTTGTGCTTCTCCTGCACTGAATTTCACTTAGGTGCCTCAAAAAGAAGGGCTGCAATGTGTTTGTTTACCCAAAATAATTGCAGGAAAAAGGCGGAACACCTGTGGTAAAAAAACAACGGAAAGGAATCACCTCATGTCTCGATCATTATAGTGAATTTTATCTACAACCAATGGAGATAAAACGTGGCATGAAGCCTTTGTCAGAGCCAAAATAAGTGCCGCCCTTTTCCTGAATTTATTTTGGGGAAACAAACACATTACAGCCCTACTCATATGTGTTCTCTCTTGCATTAACATTGCCCCCCACTAAATGTTTTGCATGTTATTGTTTGTGTTTGTATTTAAAGTGTGTGTTTATGTTCTGTTTCTCTCCAGGAAATCTGAGCGGTAATCGTAAGAAACTGAAAGGAAAGAAGTTCCGTGCTCGCTCAAACTCCACAGAGTAAGTTTCGTCTGGCAAGTCGGTCCTGTTGTGATGCCGGTGAACATTGTACATGGCATATGCACATAAGGAGAAGCTCTAGTGGGAAAAGTGGACTTATCGGGTTCTTTTAAAGGATATAGCTGGCATAATTCTTCATTTTATATTTTTTATGTCAACAGATCCCATGAAAAGACCAAAACAGACGTTGTTTGAGTCTCTCAACACTTACTAACCTTCCTACCTTTTCTGTGGCACTCAGCCCCAAGCCCATTGGTTCCAACTAAAAACATTAAAAACCTTTTAAAAGGCTAAATAATCTCATAAAACAGCTGTATTTTGTAGCAAATGTTTGTCAAACAGGAGCAAATAGTGTATTTGTTGGGATCTATTTTCACATGTGGAATAATGCATGTTCGGTGCCCTACAGAGTATTTACAGCATTAACAGGAATAGACTCAAAATACACTACAGTGCCTGTCTTTATTTTTGTGTTTGAAAAACAATGAAAGTCAGTGGCACAGAGAAATAACTGATATCAGGCTTTGGCTACACATACGGTACATTCTCGTAGGATCAATTCATTGTTGGTTTTGGTCTTTTAATTATATTTGTTGACAATAAGAAAATAAAGAATATTGCTGTCCTTCTCCTTTAAAGGTGTAGCATAGCTGTAATAAAAACTCTGGAAGAAATGCTTTCCTCAAATTTAGTATCAGAGAGAGAGAGAGCTATAAAGAGTATGTTGGCGCTGAGCCTCGCAAGCTGCTCGAGTCACAAGACAGTGAGATCACGTTGTCTCTCGCAGTGTGAACTCTCGGCTCTCGTCTGGCTTGTGAGGCTGCACTACACCTCTAAGTCTTTTAAACTTTACTCACCACTTACCTGTGATAAAGTATTTGCCTGTTGACTGCGAATGAACAGCGTGCATCGGCTGCCTCCCAGCCCGGCGTGTTGGTTTGTTTGTGGGTTTGAAGGTCTTGGCATTTGAAATAGTCTGCTGCAGTGCACCTGTTCTCGTTACAAGCATGAGACTGACTGAGCGGCGAGCAGCTTGGAATGATGTGACATGTAACCAATATGCAACTGAGCCTGTAACACACGACACAGTTGTTTGTGATTTCCATGGTGCTGTTTTCATCTGAAACCACACACAGGTCTGTCCGCCATCTTCTCACCATTTTTCTCAATTGCATCTTGGTGTTTGTTCAGGATATCTTTGCTCTGCTCTGCTTTCCTAAAATATTTCCTCTTCCTCTCTCCCCTCCCAACACTTGCTAATTTCTGGATATTTTGTCCTTTTCAATTTCTTTTCTTTCCTTCCTTTTCTCTCTTCTTCTTCTCCCTCCTTGTGTTGTGTCCATCACCCCCCTCCCCCTCCCCCTCCCACAGGTATTTAACCCCTCGCTTCAAAGCAGAGTTTTATGATGTAACTAAATGGGTAGAAGATGTGAATAGAAACACTCAAGGACCTTACCTTAGGTATTACCTCAGACCATGTCCTGTACCCTACACGCTTCTCTAAAAACCCCCCCTCACTTTTGGTTTGATTTGTGGCTCGGTCAGGGAAAGTAACAATTAGCTCAAATCTGGTCTTTTTCTGTGGACGTTTTAAAAGTAATATCTCAGAGAAAGTGCTATCGACAGCTGGCATGCTGCGACTTAGAAAAGGGGTTGCTGCTGAGCATTAAAAAGAGTTTTTCTGCTTTACATTATAATATATCCTATTTTATGTCATTCTCCCTTTTAGTTTGAGTGAAGACATTCATTTCTTTTTTATCAGCTGCACTTTACTTTGCAGATTTTAATTTTCAGCAAATCATTCAGCTGTATTGTATTGATGCAAAAACAATAATGGCTCTTACCGCCTGTGCTAGTGTTACAATTTTAACACAGTTATGTTATTCCTAATTTCTCCTTATTCCCTTCTTTGCTTCTCCCCCTCAGTCTCCTGTTATGCATGTTGCGTGTTGTTCTGTCAGTGAGTGTCTGTGTGTCGGCCCCGCCTCGCTCCCAGTGACCTCACACGCCTTCGCATCAGTGTGATGTCACAGCCGAGCCAGACATTTTGGGCGCTGCGCTGACATCATCACTGTGCTGCTGTGACAAACTGTAGGCCACCACTCTGATCGTGCCCAAGGTCTATAGATAATCACAAATGCAAGCCACAAGGTTTCCATGGGCGCCTTGCCACTGTAGAGCGCCGGTCCCATGTCAACGCTTTCTTCACTTCCACAAGCTAAACGTCACCAAACAGTCAATCAGCACTGTAATCTATAGACCTTCGCTGTGTCCAGGGGCACGTTTCTGCCCCTCCCCCAGAAACTGTCCAAAAGAGTGGAGAGATGTGGAGGGTTGCATCAGGGAGCCCTGGTTCCACAACTAAAACTAAAGACAACATTTTCTCACTGACAATGTTACATAAGTGACTGTTATTTCCAGCTCTTAAATCGGTACAAAGCGCTTCTGATTAAAGGTACAGTATAAGACTGGGTACAGAGACTACTGCGTTAAGTAAACAGCCAATCAACAAGCTTAAAATTCTGTTGCTAATGGCCCCAGTTATAATAGGGAGAAATAGTTATATAACATGCAACTAATGTAAAAACCTTTTGGGGTTTTTTAGTAGAGTTTTCTTATCAGAAACGATTAACTGAGGATAGAGGCTGTTGCATGTTGTAAAGATTGTATAGTGCTGAGGCAAACGTGTGATTTTGGGCTATATAGAAAAAAATCACTTGAGTTGACTTCTCCATAGTAGGCTCACACTGTACTGTAGTATCCAGAGCCATTAACATACTAATCTGATAACAAGACCAAGAGTCTACAGCCACACTAACAGCTCTGTGAAGCCACACTTAGGCACAGTGCTGCTTTGAGCTGAATGCTAAAGTCAGCATACTTGCAATGACGATGCTAGCATGTTGATGTTTAGCAGGTGTAATGTTTACCAGGTTCACCATCTTAGCTTAGCATGTTAGCATGCAAATATTTGCAGCTTAGGCCGAATGTCATTAGTTTTTAAGTTATTTGGTCATAAACCAAAGGATTGCTAGATGAGTTAAGGGCTCACCAAAGTTATTACAATTCATCCTGAGGTGGACATGAATGTTTGTACCACATGTCATGGTAATCATCTCACTCAAACCACAAATGTGAACCTCATGTTGGTGTGAGAAGAAAAGTCAGGGAATCACCAAAGTCAGTAGGATTCATCCTCTGGGGATCATGAATGTGTGTATAAAGTTTCATTGTAATTCATCCATTATATGTTGAGCTATTTCAGCCTGGACCAAAGTGGTGGACTACCTGACAAACAAATATAGCCAAAACATTTTAGTGAATCACTTAATTATTTGCGGGGAATTTCTAAGCAATATTCAAGTTTTTAAAAATAAAAAATAAACAGGAATTAATTGTGAGAAAAATTACTTCTGGAACCAGCGGTCCACCTGCTTCCCCTCTCTCTCCACTACTTTGACCAATCCAGGTGTTTCCGCTCGCCACACAGCAGTGGTGTAAACGAGCTACTGTACATGGGCCGGGCTCTCTGTGGCTGTCTCACTGGACAGGAACACTCCCTCTGATTCTCTCAGTCTGTCGTTCTCACCCAGCTCCGGTCTGGTCTGCTGTCAAAGTCACCTCATCATACTCACTGCTCCCAGCATTCCTCATTTAAACACACACACACACACTGATCCAACTTTTCAAGACTACACGGCGGCTCAGCTAACAGCAGAAGTTACAGTGGCTAAAGGTGAATTTTTGCAAACTCTGGCCGTTGGTGTGTCAGCGCCCGATAATAGAAAAAGTAATGCTGTGGCAGGGTGAAGCATGTGAGTTGCAGGAAACCATGACTCTGCCCACACCGCTGCTGGGAACTGTGTACTGATGTGTACAGAGGTACATACTGTGTGCAGAGGTTGCCCCTAAAAGCTGAGCTATGGTCACACTTGTTAATCTTTCAACAGATTACACGATGTGTCTATCTGTGTGCTTTGGGTGAACAGCAGTGAGAGCTTTTAAGATCAACCTCTCTCTGTAGGAAGGTGAATAATTAGAGCAGCTCAAGGAGGATGTTGCCCAAAGTCACAGATCTAACATTAGCTCAACTTCCTGAATCTCACCTCATTTATCCATCTGTGTCTTTGGCCAACTTCATCCTAAACCAACCAGGACATAAGAGGCAATATTTTAATAGTGTCGCTTCCTCTTTTCCTCAGGACGCTATCCCCTGCCAAGTCTCCCACTTCCTCTACAGGATCTATTGCATCCAGCAGGAGATACCCGTACCCCATGCCCCCTCTCCCCGACGACCAGAGGAAAGCCAACAGGCAGAGTGCCAGGGCAAGTATCACTCAGCCACAGTATAACACTGATTATATTGAACTATATTGCAGTGAAGGTGGGCTCTGTCTGCTATAGAAAGAGGACGAGTGTGTGATTAATTGACTATAATGCTTCTGAACCAAGGGTGATAGTCTAATGGTTACATGTTCACTGAAAAGAAACAGCTCTTTCGCTTCACCATGTTTACAGGGCCAACGTCCCAGAACACAAAGTTGTCAAACGAGACCAGAGAAGGCAAAAAATGTGTGAGCTGCTAGTGTTTTCTCCGCAACGTCATGAGATTTCCCAGACGCTGTGTCTTCCACTGTGACACACTACATGAGATAAAATGAGCAACTGCTGCACCCATCGCTCATTTTCCTTCCCAACCCATTATCGGAATTAGGCACAAGACTTAAATCTCAGTAGTTAGATAAGTCAGTGGTTGAATACGTGATGCCAAATCAAAAGACAAAACTGAACATTGAATGTTATTGAAACATTGCTAATGATGATCATGATTTTTGTCTTTTTGTCATAATATCATCATAAAAAGATAAAATAAGACCAGCCTAATGTTTTAAGTACAAAGACAGAACAAAATTAATGTAAATAGGAAGTGAAGTGACTACGGCAAATGTTAAAATGTCTTTTCTTTCATTTCCTCTTCCCCCATCCCTTTCTACTTTCTGTGCTTTTCCCTTCTTGTCTCCTCAGCTGTGGGAGACTTCAATATAACAGCCACCGTACCCACTCTGCAAAAGACCTTAAGGAACTACACTTGTCTCTCCTTTTCTATGAATGAAAAACACAAAAATGAAACAAAATTGACTCTAAGCGATTAAAGAGAAAGAGAGCGAGCCCCCCACTGGAGTGGAAATAGGGAAAGGTGTGTTGTGAGTAAGCGTGTACAAGCATCTCCGAGGCTGTCTTGCCATTCAGCAGATCTCTACAAGACGATGCAGACTGCCGGCGGAGAAACCAGCTCCACATCCACTCCAGACCAGCTGGAGCTCAGACTGAGCTGTTCCTGTCTGCTCAGGCCTCACCTATGGGACTGGAAACCCCACCACTCCAACCCCCACCCTACCTGTCCCTAAAACCTCAAACCTCGACACATCCTCCTTAGCTCTGCTCTCGTCACTTCAACACCATCCCCCCACTGCCCACCCCCTCGAGTTGTTTGGAGCTTCTCTCTAAAAAAAAAGGAGCAGTGGAGCCAGGAGCATCGTACCACACTGAATCGCTGGATTTGTTGGATCATTTTGACGCACGTGAATCACTGTAGAAACTCCAACACTGTATGCATGAGACAACCCTGTTTATCAGCAACCTCCTCCTACTGAAAAGACGAGAACAGTTGTCTGATCTGAAAGGAAAGCATGCGAGGGGGCAGTGATTTTATACCTTCTGTAGGCTTAGACTCTTTCTCTCCACTATAGGTAACCCATATTGTATCACTAGTTATAGCCCATAACCCATGACATGAACCCAACCCGACCCCGCCCTGCTCCTCCTCCTCCTCCCCTCGGTTTGTTTGTGCGTGTGTAAATATGTACAGTGAAATACACACAGAGTATGTTTCTGCTTTTATTTTGAAAGAGAGGGAGGTCTCTTTTCTCCTCTTCCTGTTGTATTGTGTTGTAGACAGAAGCGGATTTCTGTAGATAAGTGTAGAGACCCCGCACTCGTTCTTCTGTCTGTGTTTTTATTCTCCGGCCTCGTTTTTTCCCCACCCTCTGGCTTTTTTCCTGCGTGACTGTGACCTATATAGCTTTCTCCATCCACAGCAGAATGTAAAAGTGTTTTTATATTATCTTGTCACTGGTTTCATCCACCTCTGGGAGAAATGCACAGACATCCAGTAATGACTGAAGAAGTATTGACAAAGATGTTGATTGTGGCGCATGAAGAATGCTGCCAAAGTGGCTGTTGATGAGTATTATTTAGGACATTTTAAATAGTTTTATGTGCCATTCCTGAGTGAAATGAATGAGATGTGTTTGGTGTAGTTATATAGGTGCCACTTTTCACTCGTGTGGTTTTTGGAAATTTCCCATTGATAATATTAAGATGTATTTAGTTCCCCCTGATTCTGCATTTGGATGTTTGAGACCAGTGTGCCCCCGTTTTCCCAGTGGCAGCACGTGAAGTCGCTCAGATGAATGCGAGGATAAGAAGTCGGTAACGGGAGCGTGGTTAATGACCTAACTGGGCGAGGTATCTGGAAACTGTGATTGAAATGTGCATTTTGGATTTAGCTGTGATTGACTGAGATATTTAGCCTTGTAAATGATTAACTATGCTGTACAGTGCTTGCTGTTTGAGCTTGTGAAGACCGACAGCATGACAGTTCTATATCAAATTAAGTTATTTCTCTGGTAGGCTATTTGTGAGACCATAACGGGAAACGAGCATGTCACTGAAAGACTTTTTCTGCCCTCATTGCCTATTTGCTGTTGTCTAAATGGGTTTGTGTACCACAGACTACACTGTTTGTCAGGGAAGTCATGGCAGGAAGACACAGGGTTTAAAAATGATTGAGAATGGAGTTTTTGTGCTTTGACTGATGCCAGTGTAGCTATTTAAGGTGGATTTTATTGTGGAAACTAATCCCATATTGCTCCCCAAAAGCAAGTTCCTTGTGTAGAAATTGTTGTCTCAAGGCCTCCTTTTTGTCATTTTACTGTCGTTTAGTTTTTGTTCCAGTGTGGGCACTCGTTCATTTATAATTCATGCATTAGGACTGTATAGGTAATATGATCTTCACAATATTGGACTAATATTGCTACTAGTATCTTTTTTATTAAGTACCTTTGTAATGTTCACTTTTTTCTCAGCATTATGTACAGCAACGATTCAAACAGTAATTAAGTGCATTATTGTAATTATGTGTGTTTGAATGGAGACATTTTTTTGAAACATTTGTCCTGGGGCCAATAGAAGTCCCTCTGGCATGTGCTAATCTGTATCATATAAAGTTTGGACACACATAATGTTGTAAGTGAGATCTGTATGGGCTCATGATTTGCCTTCTACCAGAGCTTTCTTCTTTGCTCTGGTCTCCTTAAAGTATTGGTCCGTGTCCAGTGGCCCAGCCATCTTCCTGGGCTACCCGAGGCTGTGGAGAGCAGAGCTCTTGAGTGATATTTTTAACATCATAATACTGTGCTACAGCGAGACATCTGTCCCAGCGTCATGGACGTTGCACTGTACTACATTCTGAGGACTCTCCGCTAAGGATGGGACCATGCAGGCTGCGGGGATTTCTGTGATTGTACAGCTTTCAATCTTCCAAACATATCTGCTGTATCTGCCTGCGCACATGGTTGGACTGACAGATCCTTACAGGACGACTCTGGAAACAAACGTCCCCCACAGATGAGCTGTCTGTCTCTGTCTGGCCAGAGACTTGAATGTATTCGTGTACTGGAGCGCACCAACCACCCAGTCTCTCAACCATCCTGCCAGACACATCAGCACTCTGCTGCAGGAACCTTGAAAACCCCACATGTACCAGTTCAAATCTAAATACTGCAGTTGCTGTCTTTTTTTGATTTTGCCTGTATGCTGTACAGACTGATGATGCAAAAATCAATCCCCATATTTTTTCCCCTCTTAATCATTCAGTATTGTAATATATTTAATATAAAATAAAACTTTCATCAACACATCTGCCTATGGTGACATTTCTAACTTCACAGATTTTAACTTGTAGAGGAAAAATAACACTACAGGTATACTGGAAAACGGACTTCATTTATTTATTGTTTTGTATTACAATACAGTAAATGAGCAACACACTTGAGATGCACTGATCCAATACTGACCTTATTTAGTGGAACGGGTATCAGCCAGACGTGACCAACCCAACAGTAAATACAGTGTCTCTGTCAATGTCATTATAAAATTCAGTGTTTCCACTATCAGTCACGGTAGACTCAGTTTTTGGTGCCACAGTTATCCCATGCCTCATTACATTATCTTCCATCAAAATCACTGCTATGAGTTCAAACAGTAAAATATACAGATTTTAAACTTGGGAGAAAAGAGCACTGGTATCGGATCGGCACCTGGTATTGGAAGATACCCAGAGTTGAGGTATCAGAACCAGTATCAGGGGAGAAAACAGTTGCATCAGTGCATCCCTACAACACACACAAATAAAAATAAATACAATCTTAATCTTCGTGGGCAATCGGAAGAAAAACAAAAAGACTGGTTGGTACAAGTGCACCACTCCTCTCTTTCAATAGCGCAAGTACATTCTACATTTAATGTATCTGGCGCTAAAGCTGGTGATGGTTTTGCATTTTCAAACAGTTTTTAAATCAGCCTTTTTACAGTGTATAATTTCTGATGGACCCCGTTAACTGTGCCTTAGATTTTGTTAACAACCTCCGACCAAACAAGCGACTATTTGAAGCACAATTCAACTCGTGCTGAACTCGTGGAGCCTTGTTTCGCTGCCATTAAAGTTCAATCAGTTTGAACTTTTTTTGGGAAAGACAGAATAAGACTCATCTGTCGCCGTACACTGTAGGTCCCACTGAAATGTGCAACATGTTGTCCGTGTTTATCACAAATTCTCGTGTGACTAGTTCCTCAGTGCCTGCAGCCTTTCTTGATGGATGGCTTTAGTTGCCATTTCTGCATCTTTATCGAGCGATTCTCTGATGCAACTTTTCAAATGGTCGATACCAAACCCCGTGGAGGCAGAGACTGGAACCACATGTCTGAAGGTCATATAGTTCTTGGGTATCATGTCATCAGGCAACAGATCAGAGAACTCTGCAGGAAGGAATAAAAGTATTATTGTCCTGACGTGACGTGTTACAGGCAACACAAATGGTTGTGATTCTTGGTTTCCTGGTTGTCATCAGTCAACATGCATGTTTAATGCTGCACCTTTTTGGGTTATTGACCCATGTATGTTACCCTTTTATTATTGTTGTTATTTTATAATTGGTCCCAATGACCCTAACCGTACACTGCTACAAGGCAAACTGCCCTCTGACTCCACCTTTGTACTGCTCAAATACATCAAACTGAGAGGCAGCTACAAAATGATCCTCAGATAAAAAAGTAGAATTCAGATGCATTAAAGTAAAACAAAACGTAAATTCTGGAATGAAATAATAAGATATACAGATGGGATAGCATTTAGCATGTTAGCATTTAATAAAAAGCCTCTAATATAATTTTTTTCTGTGTCTTTTAAGTAGGTTACTCATTAATCATTAATGTTTAAGGGACGAGTTGCCTTAGTTTCTTTGGTTACTTTGGTTATAAACTTCTTCAAAAAAACAAAAACAAAAAGCAGCCGATTTAAGCTGAAATACTTTTCTTTCTTTGCAGGGAGCACCTTAAGTATGATTTGACACCAAATTTAAACTGTCGAGCAGGAGACAAAAGATCACCACGTTGTGTTTTCTTTTTTACCTTGTTATTGCATTTAATTGGTGTCTCAATCCAAAGCCAAATAGTTTTGTTCATGCGTGGAAAAAGATGAGGCGGATTCATGGTGTTTAGAGATGCTATAGTGCAAAAGCTAAGCTAAATACATAATTAAATTTGATCCATAGATTCAATTGAATTTGAAAATTATAAAGCTAAAGAATAAAATAGTAAAAAACAAAATTATCAAATTTACCGTCTGGGTTTTGTAGTTGCTCCTTCAGCTCTGCTAGTTTGTCTTCAGCGTCAGGCAGGTCCATCTTATTCACCACCAGTAAAGCCGGCTTCGAGACAAGCTCCTCTTTGTACAACTCCAACTCCTTGAGGCCATGGTGAGAGGAGGAGGAGGAGGAGAGGATGAAGAAGGTAAATAAATGGTGTGCATGAGGAGAATGGATCAGGAGTTAAGTCAAAGAGAAGAATGGAAAGAAGAATAATTACGAAAAGTCTTTCATATCAGTCTCACCTTGGTGAGAAGTTGAACAGCTCCAAAGGCCGACCTAAACGGTGTTTTACTTGCCAGCTGGAAACCACAAACATCTACCTGCAGCCAGACAAAACAACATCAAATTAAACTCCATCATCATCACAGGCAATTATCAGCTGGTTATTCTGACCACATTCAAACATATATGAAGTCGTCAGCGTGTGTACTTTCTGTCACTTCCACTACACACCACAAACAGCAGCTGCTTGGTCCTCTCCACGTGTTTTAGGAACTTGTGGCCCATGCCTTTGTTTATGTGAGCTCCTTCGATCAGGCCAGGGAGATCAGCGACAGAAATCTACCAAAAAAAATAAAATAAAAAAAGATAAGAACGCCACTCAAAATATTAGCTCCTAATAACCATGTAAATGCTTAATCCTATCATTTCTCTCTGGTTGGAATAATTATATTCTTTCTGCGCATGTTTGCCCCATGTGGGGGTAACATTAGGTGATGTGAACGAGTTTCCGGGAGTAACAGAAACAAGGCAGCAGCAAAACAAAACTGGACTGTGGCTGGTACAACTTTTTTGTTGGAGACCTTAAAAGATTTAAGGATTATTGAACGCCTCGATGGTCGAAAGGCTCAAAACAATTTGTTCAAAGATGTGTTTGAACAAATCTTCTGTTATGTTTCCGGCAGATTAGACACTTCACAGCGTGTGGAACGACTGTGCGCATGTCAAAAAAAGTTATATTCTGATTAAATGCTTTGGGTGTATGTAAACGCACGTCTTCCGATCACTTTATTTACCGTCCATGTAAACAGTCAAGTTGGAATCTATAATCAGAATGATTTCAATCAGGTTGAAGAAATATTGTCCATGTAACTGCAGCTAATGAGGGTAAACCACTAAAAAGAAACCGAGTCAACCAACAGTTAAAGGACAATACACTAATATGCATTCTCATACCTGCTTGTAATCTTTATACATGACTTTGCCAATCTCCGGCTTCAAAGTTGTGACTGTGAAATAAAGATTTTAGAAAAAAAAGATCACAGCATATTGACTTGAAGAATTATTCAACTCAGAAGTTAAAATGCACAAGTAAGAACACAAAAACACAGTTTGTATGTGTGTGTAGTGTTGTGTACTCACAAGCGTAGCTGGCAATCTGAGGTGTGGCGTTAGACATGGCCGTGAGGAGAGAGGACTTTCCTGCATTTGGGAACCTGACGGTGAATCAACACAAGAAAATCAGATATTTGGAGAAATATTTGTGCCAATTTGAGTCTCAGCTGAAATGAACCAATATGTTTATGTGCGTTTTCGACTCTCACCCAACAAGGCCCAGGTTGGCGATGAGTTTGAGGTCCAGCCTTATGTGTTTGGCCTGGCCCTTACTGGGCTCAAACGCAGAGTAGAAGGAGCCTCCGGGTCCTCCTTTTGACACCATCAGACGATCACCCTCGGTATTCAGGTCACCTTGGAGGGAGAATAGTTGAAAAAATATGAGGCTATTTTTTTCCAGCAACATCAGATGATTATTCCAATCCTACACAAAATGTTGACCATACAAATGTTTGACAAACGGCAAGTGCTGTGATACCGAGACTAAAAACAAGTGGCAAAATGCAGGATGGTTTAAAGCAAAGAAATGGATCTATTAGAAAATAAAACTGTAACACTGACTATGCTGACCATGCATTGCACAAAATGGTGGAGGTATTACAAAAGACGATTGACATACCAAGTATTTTGCCATTATCAGTGGTGACTGTGATACCAACAGGAGCCAAGATCTCCTTGTCCTTCCCCCTCTCTCCTTTCAGTGTTCGGACACTGTCGAGTAATGAAATTCACACACACCAAATACAACTATTATACAACATGTCTGAGGACCTCTGACAAACATAAATCCTCAACTGATGTCAATGATTGGAGAATGATAGCCAATAATGGCACTTGAAAGGAAACTTAAGGTTGCATTTGTAAAAACAAACCTGCTGTTGGCTCCTGCTCCACCTACAAAACGTTTCTGGGGGTACTTGTCCTTGATCCTCTTTAAGGTCATGTCCTTTGTAGCCACCACCCAAACATCTCCCCCGTTCCCTCCCTGTCCCCCGAGACGGGGTAAACCCATTCCCCCACCCCCTCCACGGACATAAAGGCGGAGGTTGTCCACAAAGTTTCCATACTGCAGGAGGCAGAAAAGAGACATTACAATGATGAAATTCAAAATGTATCAGAGCACCTTTAGGGACAATGCTACTAATAATAAACAGGCGAGTCAAGTCTGGAGTTGCCTCACTGACCCTAACAGGTAGCCTAAACTAATAAAATGTTTTAATTTTTAAACATTTATTGATATGGGGCAGTAACGTCAGAAAGAGAAGACTGGTAGAAAGAGACAGGATGACATTTCACGTTGATTTTTCTATTCATCCATCCATCCATGAAGAAAGCTAGATAGGTTTTGCTTGTATTTTGAATAACAGATCTTTTAGGTCACATTAGTCAGAGTTGTGTTGGGTCTGAACACAAGGACTAATGTTTGCAACAACAACTGCAACAGCTTGGGTGGTTACCTTTGAGGGCTAATGCCATCCAAGTACAACTCGGTGGGGTACATGATATTTGTTAAAACAAAGCCGTCATAGGGTTGGGGGAACTAATGCTCACCATAACAGAGCTAGTGTTGCAGTACCGGCACATGTTGCACAGCCTTTGTTTTGTCCAATTTCAACCCTTAGCCATGAGATGAAATTGGACAAAACACAGGCTGTGCAACATGTGCCAGGAGGGGTTGAGCGATCAGACAGTGATTTGAGGTGTGTAGCTCATGTGGTTGAGGAGGTGTTGACTTTTGAAAATTGCTATCTGTAATTTGCTGAGGGTCCCTAACTATTTGCCGGCGAAGACCACTGGGTGTCCGAGTATCTGTTGAATATCCAACTTAAAACCAACTTTACCACGGTTATTTTCAAGTTTTCATGCTTAATATCATGTCCTTGTTGTGAATGTATTTTACGCATTTAATATCACATAAAGCTGTGAACACATCGTTAAACTAACGTGCACTTATCCAACATTAACCCTAGTTCGTTTGTGAGGAAGGTGCTCATACTGTCGGCTAGCATCGTACTAAGATTATACGTTGAAGTAAGTCGATGTTTATGTTTTGACAGTAGTTACCCTGCCGCGGAGCTAGCTAGCAGTTAGCTCGCCAACCAATGTCACCATTACAAACAGCCGCTGTTTTTAAATTAAATTGTTTTCATGAGATTAAAATTGGGTGTGCTACAGTCCTTACCTTCCGGAAGCAGACTCTACTGAACTGGACCATCTTCGGTGGCGTTTAGTGCCACTTTTTTTGCGCTGTTGACTGAGCAAGCGGATAGTTGACATGTGTTTGTGTGACGAACCGGAAGCGGCGGTTTCTCTCAGCTCATTGGCTCATGAGACAAAGAGGCGGGACTCCCCAGGGCTGAGTGACGGCTGCTGGGACCCTGGCGCTCCAGTCCAAAACTTGGTGCTGATAAAGTTTTATTTTGGCATATAAACAAAGAATTAGACCAATATATGAGGTTGTTAGTTCATGCATACTTATTATGTTGAATCCCAATTTAAACTGCACATTCCCTTTACTTAATATTTTACACATATGGCTTATAAGTTGTGCATATAAACTGCTCTATTAGAATAAAAGTGCTTTAATTTTGTCAGCTGTGAAATATTAAAATGGACTAAAGTTAGGTCATTTTCTTAGGTGGAAAGATCTGAATTACTTGGTGCTTTCCTCCCTATACAGTCCAAATGTACTTGTGAGCATATGGATAATATTTAGTTAGTTGGGAACTTAATAGTCCACAATGTGGAAAATTGTCTACACCGTACTGTATTGGAAACAACACAAAATAAATTAATGAGGACAGACATTGGGACATAGCATCAACAAACAACATCATTTTTTAAAGGACATAAATACAGTTTAAAAGACAGAGAGAGACTGGATGAAATATTAAACTTGTAAGTTTCCCTATGGGGATAAATGCAACGTTTTAAATAGGTAATTCAGTTCAAGTTAGACAAGCTGTTAACTGTATTGCTATGAGACCAGCAAGTGAACAGTGGAGCCACTATTTTGAGCTGAGTAACACAGTATTTCTTGTAAAGAACTGTTCAATTTTTTTGTAAAGATTTTCATACTTTCTACTCACCTCTGAATCTTAGCACTAGATGAACATTTTCTCTTCGGTCAGTCTTTTTCCTCGTTATTACCTGGCTGATGCAGCAGCTCTGTGTTAGTAAACCCATATTATGGGTATGATGAAGTGGCGGTCATCTATGTACTGTATGGTCATTATCTTGACACTAATTTATTGGATTGCATTACATTGTAAGGCATTCCTGCCATTTTGTCCCACTGTGTTAGTTACAAATTTAAGTAATAAAGTTGGTTTAAGACAAAATACACAAACATTTTTTATTATCTGGTGACCCCCTGACCTGTCATCAAAACATTCCCCTAACAATGCTGTACTACATGAAAAGGTAGCGCCACCATCAGGGCCAAATCTCCCACTTGTACAAAAGAAATCTATGATGTTTAGTGAGCACATCATTGTTTCACCATAAATGCATCACGACTTTCTGCGTGCTGGTGCACCATCACATGCAGCAGGTGCCCTTTTTATTTTTCTCGCCCCTTCCCCTCATACATCCTGAGTCCGCCACTGTTTATGTTGATGATGAACCCTTTCTCATTTGGATAGCCATTTCTCTAGCGCCACCCCTAGGACATTTAGCCTCGCTACCAGATGCTTCTAATGTCCAACACTTTTATATTATGGGGGGCTCATAGCAGGGCTTTATTTGTTTGTTTCTATATGGCCAGAAACAACACTGAGCGTTACCAGCTCTCCACTTTAAGCCCACTCGGTGAGCAGCAGAGTGTCGGCGGCGCTGTGAGTAGAGATGCTCTGATCTTCCGGCTCTCTTCTTTCTCTGTGAACGCGCTCACGCTTGCCGGTGCAGAGTGAGATGCGCATGTGACGACAAAAGCAAACGCAGGACCCGGTTTCTCTCCCTCTCTCTCTCTCTCTCTCACACACACACACACACACATTGCAATCAAGACACAGAGAAGATCTACCTCCTCAGGCGACATTTACAGGCTGATCAGACCTGAATAAACCAGGTCTGCTCGGATTTAATAGCACGGAGGTAGGTAAGTGTGTGTGTGTGTGTGTGTGTGTGTGTGTGATGACGAGAGAGAGGTTGGCTTATTATCTCATGCAAGAGCCCGGACAGTTGGATAGGTCCTCCCACCGGTGCCTGCCTATTTAATACGGTTAGAAACGCTGCCGTGGGTCGTGATAACAGGACGCGACTGGGAGATAGAGAGATACATCACAACGCGGTAAGAGATCCTGTTCTTGGCCGAGTGTTGCGGATGCCCGTGAGTGTGTGTTTGACCTAAATTATGCAATGATGCTGACATAGACGCTGCCGCATGTACTCCTCGTGCCTTATTGGATGCAGGCTGCAAGGACCGCTGCTCAGGAGTCAGGAGTGTAGTGGGAGGTTTGAGCCTGTGGGTCCATGAGGATGGTGTGTATGATGGAGTAACAGACTGCTACATTATTCTTAAGTTCCTCCAGTAGCTTGTGCTGCAGCAGCATCCACATATATGTGTACAATGTAGTGCTTGGTTAAAGTTAACCTAATTTTGTAAGTGACTTCCAAGCTGCTCCGTGTAAATTATAGCCCAAGTTGCATAAATGAGGCTGTAGTAGGCCTGTGAAAACCAAACGCACCTTTCAAACAGAGCTTGTACTATAAGTCAGAAAAAAGGGATCCTGATTGTAACGCAGTAATATTTTCAAGCATTGTTTTCATAAAAAAGGGGGATTTTTGTCAGCCCATTAACACCACCAAGCGCTAAGTTTAATTTATTTTCCATATATAGCTCACAATACTCAGTACACTATGTTCTAGAAAAGTATGGTCCGTTCACTCCACGCATGCTGCAAAACGCGCACAGGTAGGCGCATGAAAGGGCAGGAAGACAGTGCAACAAACCACAAAATTAAGTCATCTAACAACAACAATAAAGTCAACAGTTCTATTAATATCACATTGGCTGTGGATGTACTGTTTTTTACTCTTAAGGTTTCCCTGAAATTTCAAATCTGCACTGTAACTGTTTTACTTTGGTATTGAATGATGTTCAATTAAATATAAAAGATACAGTAAATAAAGCACACAGACCATAATCCCAAAAATATAAAACTGTATTGTGAAACAGGTGTAAACAGAAAATGATGCAACAACAGTGACTGATGTACTGAATAATAATCCTTCTCAGGCTGATAGATGAGAGCTGGACAACTAAGTTTACATGTTCAGGGGACTGAATAACAACCTAATCATCCCAGACAGTACATCCTGCAGTGTGATTAAATAATCTTGTTCCATTTCCTGATTAAGATGTGAGATGCAGTTGAAAGCTTAAACAAAACGCTAGTAATTGGACCTTTAAATTGAGATTGTTTGATCATGAATACTGTTCTCAACGTCTAGAATGAACTTCCTTCCTTCCAACTTCCAACCGTATGGGGAGAGTTTTGTTATTTTGATCTGTTCTTTATTTTATTGGTGGAAAAAGTTGACAAATAACACTATAATCTTAAATTACAATAAATTCTTGTGAATTAGATGGGAACCCCTGAAATTCACTTACTCATTTTGGTACGCACTGATCTAAGGGTGTGCAAAGTGAAACTTGTAGCAAAAAACCCCAAACAATTTATGACTGTAAACACTGGGGTTTGTCAAATTGACCAGTCTCGTGGAAATACCAGTATCAGCTTGCCAAACAGGGCAGGCAATGTGTGGAATCCCAGTGCTTTCATTGAAAAGGGTAAACAAGCCGACCAACCAAAGACAACTGGTTGGCCTACAGACACAGGTCAGACAGGGAGAGGGAGGGAGGGAGGGGTGCACGTGAAATGAGGCGGACTGTATTGGCAGCAGGGAGACATGGGAGTTTTACGGGAAGCGAGCCAGAGTTTTGGGATGTAAGACAAAGGCGGTGTGTGCACTGTTTTGGTTAGTATGAAACTGGGGCAAGTGGGCACTGTTTGCTGTGGCTGGTGGGTAATGTTTTGGCGGGAGTGTCTGTGAGAGTGTATGTGGTGGTAGTGGTGGTGGAAGTGGATGGCTGGGGTATGAGAGGAGGAGGTGCTCTGATGGTTTGGTCTGTCAGCATGCCAGGACCACATTCTCACCCTGCTGCTGTTGAAAGGGGCAGTAAAGACATAAACAGGCCCAGTGGGATTAGGGCCCACTCGGAGGAGTGATCAGGGGGGATTTGCTGCCCGGCGGTCACACAATGGCACTGTCGTGTAACACACAAACACACACTCCACATGCTCAATGGCAACGTTTCACAACAGACCCAAGCCTACATAAATCTGATTAGAACTCCCTTTTGTTTGGGAAGCGGCACCGGGGTTAACAGAGGCTAGCCTCGCTGCGGGCCATGTTTGATAGGACAGGGGGTGTGTGGACGGTGGCGGGATGGCAAAGAGAAAAGCTGGGGTCACGTTGTGTTGTGGCGGGGTGTTTCCACGTGTGTGAAGCCCCAGACAGACAGGGAGGGTCATGGCTGTGTGTGGAAGTACAATAACAGGATGAATAAAGGTTTTTTTTCCCTGTTCAGTGTGTGTGTGTTTCTGAGTCAGCTGATGATGGTGGATGGAGACAGGATCTAAGCTAACATGAGACAACAACAACTCTGGCAGACACAAAGACAGCAAGCCGGTTTGAACCTGTTCAAATAATCAGACCCAGAAAGATGGAAGCAGTGGCGGGGGACAAAGCTCAAATGGGCCTCTGCTTGCTTTTAGTTGAATATCAAATGGACGGCTAAAGAAATGTCTGGAACTTTCTTCACATTTCTATCATTCCTCCTCAGTGCCGGCTCTGGCCCAGGCTGCTGCAATGCCTCTTCTGGAAGAGACCACTCAGCCACAAGAGCACCCACCCACTGTCCCTGTGGTCATCATAGGTAAACGTTTTGCCCTCAATCTCCTGACCTTTAATGGTTTCACACTGATACTTCAACTTGGGCCTAATCCTGAACACATTTTAAAATCTTAAAAGCATCTTTCTCTATCTAACTTGTATCATGTAGTGCCATGTGCTCTTTTGTGATGCTAATCCACCATTTCTTAAACCTGGATCTGTTTTTAGGCAACGGGCCATCAGGTATTTGTCTGTCCTACCTGCTGAGCGGATACAAGCCCTACCTAGATACGGCAACTGTCCACCCAAACCCGATACTCTACAGAAAACTGCAGGAGACCAAGCACCTACCCATTACTGAACAGGTAAAAAACCCTACGAATTCCTTTCATATGTACACATGATCACAGTTACTCAGGTGTGTAATGATAGGGACTATTTATTTTGCAGGATCTGGAATATTTGAGTGAAGGTCTTGAGGGGAGGTCAAGGAACCCTGTGGCTGTGCTTTTTGACACACTACTGCACCCCAATGCTGACTTTGGCTACGAGTTCCCCCCTCTCCTTCAGTGGAGGAGGGACAAGCAGCAACACATCCCACATCTGGTGCTGGGGAGGGCAACACCTGGAGGTGCTTGGCATGTAAGCTACAAGGCTTAGTCTGCCACACCCTCATAATGGGTGTAGCAGACATATTTGCTGTCAATCGTTTTGTTTTTGTTTGTCTCTGATATTGCATTTTCCTCTACCCTTCTCTTCTTTCCTCAGGCAATGGAAGGCTCAATGCTGACTATTAGTCTTGGCATCTGGATGGAGCTTCCCGGGGTTAACTACAGAGACTTGACCAATGGGAAACGCAGGTACTGAGAAAGGACAGCAAATACATGGCTCAAGTCTCAGTTTAATTCGGTGCTACCTCTCATTACCTACCTCATAGTCTCTCTCTTCTCTCTAGGGATGTAACCAGTGACAGAGCCACCCCAGAGGAGATCTCATCCTATTACCGTAACTATGTGAAACTTAAGGGCCTCCAAAAGAATTTTGTTGACAACACCTACGTGACCTCTGTCCAGAAACTCTGCCGGGGGCACAAGGGGGAAGGTCTGGAAAATGGGCACACTGATCAAGGAGATGGAGGGGTGGGAGATGGTGGGAATGAAGGCTTTGAGGGAAATGGAGTTGAGTGTCTAAACAATGGAGGAGGGGGGGCTCTCTGGGAAGTAAGGGGATACCAGCAGGTGCAGAACGACACTCATGTCCCCTTCTCTCTGTTTGCTGAGAATGTAGTTCTGGCCACCGGTGCGTCAGATTCCCCGGTTCGATTAGGTGTAGAGGGGGAGGACCTACCATTTGTATTCCACAGCATCTCAGACCTGGGTTTGGCCGTAAGCCGGAGAAAACTGGATATGAACTCTGATCCGGTTTTAATCGTAGGTGCCGGTTTAAGCGCAGCAGATGCAGTTCTGTGCGCTTGTAGCAGCAACATTAGAGTGCTGCATGTCTTTCGTAAGAACGTAGACGACCCAGACCTCATCTTTAAACAGCTGCCCAAGACCCTGTACCCAGAGTACCACAAAGTCTACAACATGATGTGCTCTCAGACCTACACAAATGTAGCTCCCTCCTCTGTTTCAAACAGACCCCAGGCAGTTAGTATTGCCTCATCAGTATGTGCCAAGATGTGCCCAAAGCCCCAACTTGCCACAGGTAACATGGCTGGTAATGCCAGTGTCAGCCTGTTTCCTGACTACACCAGTTTCCCCCAACACTGCGTGGTGTCCTTCCAGTCTGACATGAAGTGTTTGCTGCAAGGGAACAACTCCCTCAAGGCATTCAAGATCTCCATGGTCCTAGTGCTGATCGGGACCAACCCGAACTTGTTTTTCTTGAAGGGGCAGGGCCAGTACCTGGGTCAGGATCCAACGAAACCCATCTCCTGCAGGCAGAACCCCATGGACATCCACCCCTACACTTTTGAGTGTACAAAGGAGCCAGGTCTGTTTGCCATGGGCCCGCTGGTGGGAGACAACTTTGTTCGCTTTTTGAAGGGTGGCGCTTTAGGTATTGCCTCCTGTCTGCTGAAGAGACTCAAGAAGAAAGGGAAGCTCATCAGCAATGGAGGGAATAACTTCATTTGAAAACATGATGGAAAGAAGAGCAGTACATGTTGGTCATAGGGCACAGATTTCAAGCGCTCTTACCAACTGATGTAATATGTTTTAATCATTAATGCAGTGTTTTCTCATCAAAGCTAAGGCATTTTTTTTTTTACAACTTTCTGAGACCAAAAAGACAATGGATGTACACTAATTAGTTTCTAAAGAAACAAAAGACAGCTTTCAAGAGTCTTGTCTGACTTCATAAGTCTTCATAAGAAGTCCACAGAAGTCCAAGTTACCATGTGCCAATGTTTTCTAGTCAATCTGTAACCTCATAACTGAATGGGACCTTATTTTCATCAGGGTTATTTATTCGTTCGCCATGTGTCTTTCAATCCATTTACTAACAACACTTAAATTGCTGTCGTATCACACTAGAGGCCACTATGCTCATTCTCCATGCAACTTATAGCTATAGTTGTGTAAGTGATGGACACTTGCAGAGCAATCTGTGGTCCCACTTACAAAGTTACGATCATCTGAACTCTAAGTAATACTACCTGGAGTGGTGAGTGTTTGCAATAGTGGACGCACACAAGTTCATGGATAAGCAATCTTAATGTTCCCAATTATTCTGAGCCTACCATTTTCTGCTTTTGTTTTATACTTCAGGAGGATTCTTCGTTTAGCTGCTATTGTAGGTAGTTGGAGCCATATATCTAAAAAAGTTAGAAAAGTCTAATAAATCTGACCTGTTTCTTTGGTTATAGTGCCACTGAAAGGCTTTCTATGCAAATATCTCCACTTGCAGATCTGAATGTATTCTTGGGCAGCCATTGCTAATTTTACTGTTTGGATTCAAGTATCCTGGCAAAAGATCTGGTCATTAAAGGATCATTCTGGTGTTTATTTATTTTATTTTTTATTTATTTCCATACAGTATGGACATCTTCAGATAGGTATGCCAGTAAACAATGAAAATCAGTTTTTATTTTTGTTTAGATTTACATTCAGAACAGCAAACTTCATAGCACAAGAGACGACGTGCACGTCATCCTTTTCCAAATGATAATGTTTGCTTATTGTTTTTCTCTGGGTTTGATTTTCCATTAGTATTGTGAATGCTTCTGTTTTTTGGAAGCCAACTTTAAATTCTGAGACATGGACACTTGTCATCAAATTAACCCATGCTTTGCGGTAAAATGTGATTTATAGAAAATAAAACAAAAAACACCAGTATGGTCCTTTAACTTAATAATTGCCAATTACATCATGACTAAAATATAGTGAAAAAGTAATACAATTCTTACCTTCATAATCTATTTATCTAGATGCCACAATTACAACACTTAGTACAAATTTTCCTGTCATTTTTGGCCAGAGTCAGTGCCAGCTCATCTGAATCTAAACCAATACAGATACACTTGGAGAGAAGGGGCTTTGAAAAAGACTAAACAAAAAAAAGCACACTTGCAGAATACCCATTTTTACAATCATAACATCCAAATTTTTATATTTTTATCAAAGCAAATCTTAGCATCCTCTTCGTATTTTTATAATCACATTATGCCATTTTGTAACATATTGTGACTACCCTTATGAAGGCTAACATCTTAGCTACATCTTGGAACTATTAAGTCAACTACACAACTTTGTTTACTTAACACTACACAGCAATTACCAAGTCAGACTTCTCCCACAACAATTTCTGAGATACACCAACTAGGCAAATTGAATTTGTTTTTGTTTTTTGGCTTTTCTTATTGCCCAACTCTAGATGTGTGTATATATAAAATTCTTTTTCCAATTTTTTAATACAGCTTCACAATAAACAGCCAATATTGTTTTGTTAAATGCCAAATAACAGTTTGGACAGGTTGTGAGAGGTGAAAGTAGCAATCTATTCTTCATTTCCGCTATATTTTCCTCCCTTTCAGTCATTTTAACACTGTCTGCAAGAGTGTGAGGCCATATGCATCATTTTTCTGTTTGCCGCTCACGCACAGCTCATGGTTTGTTTATTGTGATGTGACACTTTGATCCCTGTGTAGGGAATTTCTTTTTTCTGGCCCCTTCAATACAATGTGGTAGTCAGAGTCAGTGTTAGGGGTAATTACTAAATAATGCGTTACTGTAGTCACATTACTTTTTCCACTAACAAAGTAGTTTAAAACATTGCTGTATAAGTTTTGGTAATCATAATAACAGTAGTGAAAATGTTGTTGTGTTATATATTGAATTTCAGCTGAATTATTCCTTGATGCTTTTTTTCACTGACTTCTGAGTATTTTTTCGATATAAATAATAAATATGCATGCAGGCATGAAGCATTGCCTAGCAGCAGCTGCTATGAGCAGAAGACAGAAAAGTGCTATGAGGACAGACGTGGGAAGAGTTTTAAGTCAGTACATTTAAGGACTGCAGAGGAGACTGGGTGACTCAAGAGTGGAGATAACTCGTTTTGAATTTACTTAAAGGAAAATAAAAATATGATCCTGGTTGGACACAAATGTCCACTGTTGTCAACTCCCAAGCGCAATCTGCTTGCTTAATAAAGCTCCATCAGGTTTACTGTGTGTCCATCCATATACTTTACATTTCAGTACAGGTTTGTATGGATTTTAGAAAGCAACTCGCTAACAGTAGTCTTAGTAGAAAATTAGCTTTTATCACAAAGTAATAAGAAAAAACATCCCCTTGCAATAGAGAAAAAACTGTGTTTAAAGGCCAGTCTCCCTCTGCCTTTTGGCACTTTGCTGCCCACGAAAATAAATTTTATTACTGCACAATTCATGCTGATTGCTAAGTCACTGACTTGAATATGAACTTGCCCTGAATATGAAGGGATGGGTGGGGCTCGCTCTGAACAGAAAGGCCCACAGATGTTTTGGCATGATGACTACTTATCTGAACAGTTTCAGATCTGTAAAAGTGCGTGCTCATTGGAGATCGCTTAAGAAACGGCAACTTGAATCCCTCTTAAGTTTGTAGTTCAGCTAAAACCAGGGAACACATTTGGTCTTAACTTCAAAATGAAGGAATAGCTGCTTTCAGCATGTAGAGTTTTAATGCTCTCTTGTACAATAAAAGACTTTTTATTGTTTTGTATGCCGCATTTTTTTATTATTGACAAATAAAAACTTTGAGAAAACTCTCTAAACATGAGACTGTTTTGTTACATTGCTTTCTGTCAGTGGCGAGTATGAAAACACTTATAGACAGAACAGGAAGATCAGCAAAACATTGGCAAACATTTCTGATCATTTTAGCAGTTATGAAGCAGTTAACTCTGCATTTTATTCATCTACATTATAGCTGAAAAACTGATATCAAGAGTTATCTATAAAATTATTTCTGGAGTCCTTTCTGGAGTTTGACATACTTCCTGTGCCTTTGAAATGAATTCCCTCTATGGGACGTCAAAATGAAGACATTTCATCTTCTCTTGGTTGATTTGGTGGGGTTGTACCTAAAGACACACAAACACACACACACACACACACCAAATAAAAGATTTTATCTCATAGGTCTGCCCATGCCAGGGTGAGCTTTTAACATTCCTCATGGATCATTCCTCAATGTCCTTAGAGGCATTTTGAACAAACAATAAAAACAGCCCAAATTAAGCGCTGTAAAACACGGACAGTGTTTGAACAGCTTAAAGCAAACAGGCTTCCTATAAACCACGTCTGGAAACTTCGTTTAGACCTACCAAAAAAATACCATATTGTTTTCTTAGCAGCAGAGTCTGTTCCCCGGCTACGCATGACTGACTGAGCATGACTCTGTGATCAAACAGCTCAGCCTTGACACACACACACACTCTCAGACTGTCTCTTTTCTGCTTAGTCAAAGAAAACACGGCAGCGGCGGCAGAAGCAGCAGCAGCGCCAGCTTACATCATCTCTGTTACCCTGGCAACCGCTGTGACAAAAGAATTACTACGTTCTGATTGGTTAAACTGAAGCTACAGTGGCCCCATATCCATAATTCTTAGTTAATTATGTTGTCTGCACCTGATTATAATGACTGAGGCTGTACAGACAGAATCTTTAGTTTACAGTGTTTTTACCACATTGACTAGCATATATGCTAAGTGAGGGACCAAGCACGCTTAGAACAAGAGAGACAGTGTAAATCAAGGGTTTTATTTACCCAAATTTCAATGTCCAAGAGAGACAAACCACTTTAACTTGAATATGAACACATTCAGGGGAAAGTATTGTAGCTCTTTCTAGCCTCCCATGAACTGAGGTCTAGGATGCTACTAACAAAGAGACAAAAAGGGAAACATTTATACCTGTCTGCCCAAACAATAAACACAAAAAAGGGGACAAAATAACACACAATACATTATACTCAAGTAATGGGATAACATTAACATTAACTGTAGATAGTTTCTCAGTTTAATCCACAATACTGTTTTGTTTTGTACTATTTTAGACGAAATTCATAATGAATAACATACAAGTTATGACCTAAGTAAACGATTTATGTCATTAAATGACGATTAGTTTTTGGAATTTGATTCACAGATATGAAATTGGTTAGAAAATTATTATTCTCTGTCTTTGGCTTCAGAATATTGTATTTTTGGTGTAGGAGGTGGAAACAGGACTTTAAATTATTTCTATAAATTTGTTTCAAGAAGTATATAAACAAATTATTTTTGGGATTACTTTCTGTGACTTTACATCCTTTGTTTGGACATGATCATTGTATTGCTGCTTTTTCGACTGCGGCTGCTTGTTAATTGATAGGATCATGGGTCAAACACGATCATGCTGCTGCCATGTTCTTGTTTTCTCTCTTACGGTCTTTTCAGGTTGACCACATTTTGGATCAGGTCAAATTAAGGTCCAACATTTGGGACACATGAAGACCTCTACTGATGAGTTGGGATGACCAATTACCCTGCCTATATAAGTAAGTCATGCCGAGGGTCGTCTGGTAGCAAACCAGACAGTAACTAAAGCAGGAGGAATATCTCAACTCACGACTAATGATCAATAAAATCAGTATGAAATATGAAGGAATGAGCAACTGTTTTACTTGGAAATGTCTGATAAAACAGAGGTGAGATGAAATGGTTTGGGAAAGCACAACTCAACCTATGCACCTAACAGACATGTGACAAGTCTTCACATACTAGAAACGGGTTTTTAGGAGGCTGTGAAGGGGGTAACAAGGTTACTACACATCTTACAGAAAAAGAGATCCAGTTTCTCACCTAAAGAGGTCATCTCCTACACTCTCGTCCCGTCTGCTCTCACGCTCCTCCTGAAACAAACACAGACTCAAATCATGAATGCAAAACTTAGACAGATCAGAGACAGATAGGAGGGGACAGAGTGACAATACTACCTCAACGGCATCTTTCAGCCATTCATCCAGATCAGAGTTCTTGCCCCTGTTGTGAACCAGCAGATCAGACCCTCCAATGATGTGGAGTGAGCTGCCTGCACCTGGCACGCCGTTCTGTCACATACACACAAAAAATGTATTGTATGTATATATGGGCTGAAAGTTGGATACAATGAGCATCTCTTAAACTTACTAAAAATTTGGACATGCGTCTTGCAAATGATGTAAATTTTATGAAGAAAAGTAATCAGCCACTGTGTGCTTGGAGAGGTCATTTTAAAATAGAAAAAAAATGCCCTCATCCCCAGATACTGGGTGGCATAAAAAATCCAATTCTAGGCTTTTTAATTTCAATCATCCACTTGAGTGCCTGAAACTGGAATTTTGGGCATATGCTGCTGAAGACAGATTTTTTTCATTTTTAAACTTGATGGAAATTTTAATTGTTGTCACTCAAAAGTTCAGCAGTATAATCTGTGTATAATTAGTCAAGGACAAAAATATTTAGACTGCATCTGTTGGCATACATGCAACTACAAGCATTTCAACTGAATACAACACTACGGAGCCTGTTGGGAGTTTTATAATTCATTTAAGCACGGTTTCTAAATTTCAAATGAGGCTCTACTGTGTGTTTCTGTTGTGTAAGTTGCATTGTAGTCTGACCTTGCGGAAACATTTGAAGTTCTTTGCGTAGCTGATGTCCTGCATCCTCTGTGGTTTGGTTTTGGGAGGTGCAGTCACAGTGAGAGATCTAAACTCCACTAACACCAGCTTTTTAGGAAGGTCTTCATCGATCTTTGACTCCTGCAAAGCAGCACATTAAGAAGACAACTTTTGTCTGATGGACAGTTAATATTCTTTCCAGCATAAATTAATGTTGTAGAACCTCAAAGAAAACACAACTAAAAGTGATTTAAACAACAATTACATGGTGTTCAGTATCTTCTGTGAAACCTGAATGGTTTCCAATCATCCAACCATGGCCCTCATCCACTTTAGACATTAGCTGACCAATATTGAATCCCAATATGAATATTTGAGTTAAAAAATCAGATGATATTTGTTTTTGTGGGCTTATTCAAAATGAGGAAAAGAGACTCTTTCATCTTTTTCACAGGACTTACTTGGACCTCCTCTTTGACTGTAATGGGTTTCAGAGGGGTCTTGGTCTCTTCTTTAGGCTGGATATCTGCTTCGAGTGGTTCTAAATCCTAAAGAGATAAAAAGGTCAAAAAATAATGTGTGGTAATAGTAAAACATTACTGAATATACAACTGAGAAGTGAAGCAATCGTGTGTGCTTCTGAGAGAATTTAAGTTGTAACTTCTTTTCTATAAATTAATGGATGAACAAGAGAACACTGACAAACTGACAGTAAATCTTCACCTCAATGAAAGACGCCTCGTCATTTTCAAAAGGCTCAAGGTTTTTACTTGTACTGGCAGATGACACTTCTGGAGGTTTTCTGGTCTCATGAGTTGTCCTGGATTCTAAAGGATGGACCTGCCCTGTCATGATGGAGACAATGTGCTGTTCAGATTTTTGGATGGGGTTCTTATGGGAACCTGCCTCTTTTTCCAGGACCGCCTGTGGCCTTTTGTTGGTTCCATTTTCTTCTAGGTGGACCCGTTGCCTCTTGCTTGAAGCCTCCACAGTATTTACATCTCGTTTCTTTTTGGTTGAACTGTGCATTATTAGCTGTGCTTGCTGGCCTTGATTATCTGAGGGCTGCTCATCAAAGCAGTCCATATCCTCAGACATAATAGACTCCAGTTCATCTATCTGTATCTCTGCTTCCATCTCCTTCCTCTTTCTACTCCGTAGGTCCTCCTGCACAGCGTGGGAGACCCTGTCTGACTGTCCAACAAAAAGATCAGCTGCTGACCCCAGTGGAGTCTGGGATGTTGCTGCAGGGACTCTGTCTGAATGTGAGTACGTTTCTTTAGACGTGACTGAGGTGGTTCGTGTCTGTATGCTGATGGATGATTCCAGTACAGGCCGCTTTGGCTCGGACATAACTGCGGAGAGCTCGTCCTCCAAAGGCCTTGATGACGGGATGAAACAAAGAGACGGGTAAGAATAGACTTACAGACAGCTGAATAAGAAAGACAGTATCTTCGGTCCTTTAACCCGCTTAAGGAACAGATGTTTACCTTTTCTTGTTGACTGGTTGAAAGAAACTGGTCAGAGTTGATTGTTTCTGTGGGGAAGCTTGTGCAGAAACTTGTTGTTTCTGAGGAGATTGCTTCTGTAAGAATGTCTTTGTGCCACCGTTGGTCCTAGGAAGGGTTGGCTGGGACCTAATGCCACTGCTGCCTGCACCTGAAACTGCAAAAACATTGATTGATTTGTTACAGCATTACAGGCATTCAGCTGATGCTGCTATCATGAGTGAATTAAAGGAACACTTTGACATTTTGGGAAGTACTTGCTGAGAGTTTGATGAGAAGATTGATACCTCTCATATCTGTCTACTGTGTCTGCAGCGGGTTATCTTAGCTTAGCATAAAGGCTGGAAACAGGGGGAAACAGCTAACCTGGCTCTGTTCAAAGGTAACAAAATCCACCTACCAGCACCTTTAAAACTCACCAATTAACACGTTATAGTGACAGACAGAGTGCTTGTGTGAAGTTGAACAAGCATATTTCACACAAAGTCGAACTATTTGTTTGGTAGGTGGGTAGGTGTTGTGTGCCTTGCTGCAGTAACAGCTAGGCCACCCCAAAGTATGTTTAAAACACAATCAAATCTGACAAAGAGAGCCACATACATTGTAGGGATGCACAAATCCAATATGCCAGATTGGTATCGGCACTAATACCCTGACCTAATTTAAAGGATCAGTATGGGACACACATAACTGATCCACATTACACACTTTTTCCTAATCAATGCTGTTATATAATTTGTACAAACACAGTTTAACAAACCCTTTGGAACAATTTATTTAATATGTATTAAAGCCAAAAGGTATTGTTGAACAATGAAGGAGGAGCTCTAGAAACTGTGTCTGTTTATCATTAAGATCAGCTCCTTGTTATGTTACACAGCATAATCCAATCAGTTTCACATAGACTTTAAATTGAAAAAGAAACAGAGCACTGATGTCGGTATCAGGAGAGAAAGAGACGAATCGGTGCATCCGATTCATTGCACCTACCTGTCGGCTTGGACTCAGGCTTCTTCCTATGTGAGTCTGTGTTCTCTACAGTGTTGAACAATGAGCCCATTGTATCAGCCACGATGCACTGAGTGGCTGTCTTCTGAGCTACGGGTTTGGATCCACGGAGCTGACCCGCGTTCTGGTTTTGCTTCTTCTCAGGAGTCTCCCCTACAGCCGTCACCCCCGTAACTTCACATTGCTCTGTCCTGATAAATAAGTAAAATTACACACATCAGACAGGTTTTCCAGAACAAACAGAAGAATGCAAAGTTTGGACAACTTTAACACATGGATGCGTGTCTCTGAGTGCTTGTTAGTACCCTGGTGACTGCTCTGTGTTAACTGCATAAGCTGTGATGTTCTGAGATGCTGCAGGTAACACAGTCTCATCCACCGCCACGCTCTGCGACAGCGAAGCACTTGGAATTCTGGGATTCATGTTTGGTACCGAGTCTAAAACGTAAACAAAGACAGAAACAAATCAAGAAAAAATGTTAACACAAGAGAGAAATTATATAAAATTTAAAAAAAATAAAATAAAGCAATCAGTGGTTTTCTGTCTGGTCACCCACCTGAGGCTGGTATTAGACTGGATGGATTGCAGTACTTGTCACAGGAAGCATAGATGGCAGCCAAACCAATTTCAGACTCTGTGATGACTCTAAGGCCTTTTCTGTGTCAGTGGAAAAAGGAGAAATGCCAGACAGAGACTTTTAAAGTGTTCACAAATCAGCACCTTGACAAGTTAATTGCCAAAATACACAGTTCAGTGCTTTTCTACAGAAAAACTGGAGTTTGTGCAAACCTTTGAACAATATTCTTCACAGAGTTTGCCCACTCTGTGGCAGTGGAAGGAAGCAGAGTTTGGGCGCTGCCTGTCGTAGCATCGACCACACAGCTCTGTGGAGACTCCAGCAGGTCCCGGGGCAGAGAGCCCTGCTCCAGCAGCTGACTCCTGCCACCTCCAAAACTCACTGCTGTACTCAGACGCTTCAGCTGCAAACAGAGAAGAGCAGCAATTACACAGCCATAATCGTTTATCCATACAGAAGATCAGAGAGACAGACAGACAGAGTGCTTGTGTGTCTACTGACAATAAAATTCTTATATTTCCCCTCATTTAGTTGTGTCCCTTTTGAAGCTGAAGGCCCTCTCTTCCAGTGTTAATCTGATTAAAGGCTCGAGCTTTGAAGTGATCCAGAAATATTTGAGTTATTGTAAACGCATTTGTTCCAGGAGATATTCTATAATGCTGTTGTACTCATGTACACTAATAGCCAACATTACAGCTAGCAGAGTTTGCTCTCCTGGAGATAAAAGATACATTTTTGAGCTTTTTGTCAGAGAATGTGCCAAAAAAATAACCCCTTCAAGTTGATAATGTCAATATAGATGAATATGTAGAAGTCATATTACATAAGAGATGTTGACAAACACATCAATAAGACAACACACTCAATAAGGCCAAGCAAAACGGTACAGAGAAGTTTGCTGTCCCTAATGAGGTTTCATAACCTGCACATGCCCTCTGGTGCACCTGACATCATCTGGAGGTTCACATTTTCATCCATGTATGATTCACAGCCGTTGTGTTCTACAGCAGCGAGCATGAAGTAAAGACACACCAGTAAAATGCTGAAATTATCAGTCAATTGATTCATCAGTTTATTAACTGCAACTTACCACAGATTTGTTGGTTACAGTAAAAAAAAAAAAAATATATAACAATAAAACTTTGGGCTCTGGTAAATTGTAATTAACATAATTGTCTAGAGCAGAGAAGAAACAGTGAGTTATATTTACAATTAGAATTAACAAAAGTCACATGAATTCTATATTTTACAAACTAAATAAATAAATGAATCTAGAAAATATCTCATCTGTTAGTGAAAAAAATCATTGAGATGCAGCTCTCCACTGGAGCAGTGAGCCTCCCAGAGGAACTCCGGGCTGCCGACTGCCTGGCAACTGATGTGCAGCTGATAAACATGAAGCTCATGTGACTTTCCATCACTTTTGAAGCTAATAACGACAGGCAATTATATAGCCAATAACAAGTGGTCATTTGGATAACTACAGAGCAATTATAACTGATCACTTAAAACCCTTATAGTTCCCAAGTGGTATGCAGAGCATGAAAACAGTATAAGGTTTATGACAAAGAAAGAAGTAGACGTACATGTTTGGCACTGAGGAATATGAAGGTCTTTCCAGTGAAAAGCTGTCTGCGAACTGGAATCGCTCCAAGGTTAACATCCTCTTTACTCAAGCTGGGCTCATCGAGCTCAGGGATGAAACTTCAAAACAATGAACAGCACAGATGAGATAATGTTTGGTTCAGTGAGGCCTCTGAAGTTCAGCTCATCCTTAGTGTGAATGTGTATATATAAGGATGGACTGTATTGTACCTCTCAGCTTTAGGAGGGGGTAATTGTTGCTCAGCGGCTCTGCTGAGCTCTGAGAAGAACTCTGGCTTCACGATAGGACGGCAGCACAGCAGGGCAGAAATAGTCTAATTAGGAAAACAGAGAGCACATCAACACATATTCAGGGACAAACAAGTCACATGTGCTAATGAGGATACAAAGTCTGGTTCTGACCTTGATGGTGACTTTAGCAGAAGGCATGGCCAGGTGGGTGCAGTCCTGAGTCCAGGTGTTGACCAGCTTGCCACCCAAAGCCGACAGGGCCTGCGTGAGTGACGCCTTGCCATCACTGTCCAAACACGATGAACACACCACTGGCTTCTGATGGTCCACACTGAGTTCAAGCAGTGACAATGAAGGAGATTCATATTAACTGAGTTATATTGAGCATTTTAAAAGCTAGGTGTGAGTGCAATTAAAAGTAAAAACAAACAAAAGCATGGTTCTGTGATATAAAACATAACTAAACAGGTCTTGTTTCAGTTTCATACCTGAATTTGCTGTCAAAAACCCCAAATGTGACATTGTCCCCCGACTTCAGGTTCACTGGCGTGTTCTCTGTCAGGCGCTGGCTGTTGACAAATGTACCATACTTGGAGGTGTCTTTCAGAGTCAGGGTCTTGGAAGAAAATTTATAAGAACACCTCATGAAATTGTCCATCAGTCAAACAAACTATCCTACATCTTTCTGTCCAATTATTTATGTCTCAATGAAAAACACATCCTATAAATTAAGCCTAAGATGGAAATGTATCCTAAAATCAAAAAATCAATTAAACCTTAAGTGTAAGAACAAATGGAGAGGACAACAGGCTTATAGGTGACATCCAGAACTAAAAACAAGACTTAAATTCTGCTTTTTCTGAGTATTAACAGACAGGATTATAATAATAATAATTTGCTAGAAGTGCCCATTTTCAGTCCCTGGAGAACAACCACATGTATCAGCATTTATCTACTTTCTTATATTAAAATTATGTTAAAATAACGCTTAATAACACTTGCGTGTGTTATTACTCAGCAAAGGTTGCGTGGTTTTGAATAAACCCAATGATAAGAAATTCATTGACTACTTTTTTATGTTTGTGATGGGCTTTGGGTGAGATTGACTTAGGTGAGTGATAAAGTCCATTTAATGTTTTATTCCTCATTATATGAACATTTAAGGACTACACTTTTTGGTAATATGTCAAAGTCTGATCATCTGGTTGGATGATTATAAAAACTTACGCCGTGTTTTAGGAAGGGAACCTTTTCTGAGGTAGATTTTATTTGTTGAGCCGAGGACAGAAGACAAAAGTTCTTTGTCTGCAATGTGACGGTATACTGTATGTAAGAAGCAACTGTCTAAGTCCAATATATTATAAGTGGGCTGGGTACTTGTATGTGCATGACACAATTAATAACATATCTAACTAACTACTGGAGATATCAAATCTTTGAGCCGTCCATTTTATACAACTGGGTGGTGTGACCACAATTTAGTAGTTTGTTTCAGCTTCAGTTACGTTGGACTGGTGCAATAGCACCACCTTCTGTGCAGAAGTGCCATTACACAGGCAAATATTTTCCAAATAAAATCATATTACTCATCTACTTGGTACATTAATACAAGGGTTGGGTGATATGCGTATATAAGCAAACTAATGGTCATCGCACAGACCTGCACGGTAATACAAAGTGATAATAAGTCATAAGTATAATAAGTATTTTCTAATTCTAATTTGTGTCAGATCTCATTTTGTGTGAGAGCTTACTTGGTATGTGTTTTTTATCATGGATTTATAGCAGTAAAAATTATATCAAAATATTTACTAATATTTATTTATAACCAGGATGTGTTCCTATTCAAAGACAGGGCGTGATAATATTAAATTACTAAGCTCAAGATACTGTTTGTGGTGTTGTGGATGAGTTTGTTTTTCCTACAGAAGAATTATGATGGACGGTTGGCTTGCTGAGTGAGTGCACTGTAGTCTTGCTGGTGCCGGAGAATTAGTCCCTTGTCTTTAGTCAGGTGCCTGTCATCACAAACGATGACCTTGTACAAGTTAAAATTGTGTCAAGTGAATACTGATTGTCACGAGATCTCTCTGTGTTACTTCTGAGTACAGCTTCCATGATGTGTTATTGTGCTCAGATGGAAGCCGAGTATTTAGCTTTGAAACAATGAGTGTTTGGAACATACTGAGCATATTATTAATCAACAATAGAGAAGTGAATTATGCTGTTGCATTGCTTTTTGCAATTTCTATGGACATTTTAATTTAGTTTTTTTCTGCCATGAAAAGTTGTCGCCATTTAAATCCATTGTTCCCAAGCTGATCACATCCTCTGTTAATGAGCGTAACAGTATAATTTTAACCTTTAAATCTGTCCGGAGGGGTGTCTCTGGACGGACAGAGGGGAGTAAAGACATTACCAGATCAACCAAACACCTTTACTTGAAAACGTTTGTGAACTTCTGTGTAAACAAGGTCACAGCTCTTGTCAATCTGATTTAGTTGGCTTTTTAATATTGTTGTACTGTTTTGCATAAGGAAAAAACGTAGGTGCACAAACTGCAAAGGATTCTCTCTTGCATCTTGATATAAATTCCAGCTATGGAGACGTATAGTCTTCTGTATGTTTATATATATATATATATATATATATATATATATATATATATATATATATATATATATTTTTTTTTTGTTTTAATCTGTCCAATATTTCTGGAATAACACATTATAATAATTTCTATAAATTGTGGTATTGTACATAATCATGAACATACAGTAGCCCTAATATGGAAGATACTGTACATATGATGGGCTCAGTAAATCATTTAAGTACAGCAGATTCTGCTGAACACATTCAGCCCATTAAATAATGAACAATATACTGTGTGACTTTGGTTATATCATCCCCTCATCTCCCATCTTCCTCTCACCTGGTCAGTAGCAGTGAGGTGAGCGTGAGCCCTGCTGATGGACTGGTCGCTGGGTAGGAGGATGTCACAGTTCTTGCGCCCCACCACATACTCTTTACTGGAGAGGAGATAGTGGGTCTCACCTGTGAGTGACAAGAGGCAAGTTATGGACCTTTTAATGTAAAATCACAAACACAACTGTGGTTTTAGAAACTCATCTACTTACACGACAAGTTGAAAACAAATCTTGAAGTAAGTGCATATGACTTTTTTGTGTGCCAATCCTCTTTCCATAAATCTGTTTCACTATGCACTAGAGCTAGCCAATGTTTACAAAATAAATATCTCAATATATATGACGCAGTATCAATAACGTGACAATCTATTGAGTATGACATTTAATGGTTTCACACAACACTTATTATTACTTTTTTATACAAGATAAAAGCAAAATGTCAAATTCTATTATCAGTAGGGCTGTAACTAATGATTACTTTCATTATCAATAAATCTGCCAATATTTTCGCAATCAATTGATTCATTTTATCTACAAAACGTAAGACAAGTGTGAAAAATGCTCAACACCTTTTCCCAGAGTTCAAGGCGACGTCTTCAAATGTCTTGTTTTGTCCAACCAACAGTCCAAAAACCCCAAAACACATTCAGTTCACAATTTTAGAAAACTAGAGAAACCACCAAATCCTCACACTGGAGAAGCTGGAACTAGAGAGTGAAGACATTCATAATAGTTTTCTGTCTGCATCTGAAAGGTAATTACGTGGGTTAAAATCACTGCCTGTGACTGACTTAATGTCTAATGAAGATGGTGAGTCCTGCACTACATGCTTCACTGTCTAGTGTCATGTTCAAGTACTATGTAACTATGTAATAGAAATGTTGAAACTGTTTTTACTGTTACCTGTGAAGGGACAGCAGATATAAAACTGCTCCAAGCCCGATTTTAACACTTTAACACCACCCAAATGGCATGTTTAGGATCCACAACTTGTACATTAAATGGTGAACCGCGTTACAGTATAATCACACGACCAAAGTTAATCACACCCACGCAGCCTCCACCAAAAGAAAACAACACTTCGGTAACTGTTAACCAAAGCTGTGGACCCTTTATATAAACTCTACGACCACATTAGCGTTAGTTGGTTTTTAATCACACCGTTAAACGTCCGTTAAACTTCACTTCGCCGTTAACTTTAATCTTGCTAGCTAGCTGGTTGTTAAGTGACGCTGGCGTTAAAACGTCGGCCGCGACAGGAAGAGTTACCTCCAGGCTTCAGGGGCGTCAGTATCCACATTTCTTTTCTTTTTTTCTGCTTTGTCACAAACTCAAACCTTGAGTCAGGAGAAACGCAGCATTTTAAAACAACCAGGCCCTTTCACAGCCTCGTCGACGAGGCGGCGGACACTCACAGCTCGCCGCCGCGTGACGCACACACACTGCGCCTCCGCTCTCTTTTCAAAATAAAAGTCCATCCTTTTTTTGCTGCTTCTTTCAGGTTTTAACGACAACGTGCGTCCTCGGCGTTGCGTCGCGTCCGTCTTCTGGAGTTAATTAACTCCTACAGTGTCCGGATTGTCTGACCCCGCCCCCGTCAATCCTGTTTTCTCAAGAAAGCTGGACAGACACTTCCTGCCTTGTCCACTTCCACCACACTCCAGCGTGCCATTTAAACCATAGACATATATATATGTCTATGGTTTAAACTGCTCCTGTTAGCCCTGATCTTTTTTCTTTTTTCATCATGTCCTTTCTTTCTGAGGTATATTTCCTGCAGTAGTACATGTTCTACTGTTTCTGGTACCCGATAATGTTCACAAAATCCAGAAGCTTGTCTGCTGTAATTATCCAATAATATAATATACATCATTCTGAAAAACGAATACTGTTGTAGAGCTGTGTTTAATTTGTGAATTTGAACAAACCTCTTTTTGAATTGAACAGCAGACAGATAAAACTGTATTGGTGATGCTATCTGGAGACAAATCCTGGCCTGTGAATAATGGCATAACTACAAAAAATGCGTACATTCGAATAATTTTGATGTACTTCAATCGCTAAAACACAATTCCCTGAGCCTATCGATTCAGTGTCAATGGACCAACTTTAAAAACTGTCACCTGATGACTATCAGCTCTGAATTCCACATAGTGTGACATCTTTATGTTTGTAGATATTGATTGAGCTGTAAAATATGTTTGGAATAGCACAATATAAATTCAGTTTTTACAGCGAATTCCCTATTTTGTATGGCATTACTCAATTGTAGAGCAAGCAAGTAATAGAACAATTAAATAAGTATATTAAATACGTCAATAACACATTTGACAAAACCAGAAATTAGACATATATTTTTTATTTAATCTTAAAACATGAACCAGAAACAATCCAAACATTCAGACAGAGTCATCAACAACAACACATCAACGACACACTTTTTAAATGTGAAATTATAAACAGAATTAACAGATCATTTCTATGGTAGTTATTTGCAGATTTTGTTATAAAATTCAGTGTAGTTTCACAAACCTTATGATAAAATAAAACCCATGGTCTTTATTTATCTATTGAATCCAAAATAAATGTCACACATTGTTAAATTGCTTTTCTTTTTTTTCCATTAATTGCTGAACTCAAAATATAGGATCGTTGTCAGATTTCCACGGTTGGCCTGAAGCTGATCTGAGACGACCTCGCCCCCAGAGGCAGGGTAGTTTATGATTGACCCTCATCACTGCAACACTAGTACAGGAGTCAGGTTTGCGGATGATCTCACACCAGTCTGGATAGTCCACAGGTTTAGATCCACTGTAGGGAAGAGCAGAGTTAGAGTATATTTGTATGTTACAGTTTAAATACTTTTCAGGGTTGGTTGTGAAATTAAAACAAACTCACTGGTCACAGCATCCTACTCCAAAAGGCTCCATGCAGACACACTGGTAACAGTCACTGGTTATCCAGCTCTCTCCTATCCCGTACACCTGTCCCATGTGTTCACAGCTCCCTGAAAATTCAAAATAGCACTTATTGTGACATATGCAGCGGTGGAAGAAGCACTCAGATCCTTCACTTGGGTAAAAGCAGAAATACTATGTATTTCTAAATATACTCCATTCCAAGTAAAAGTCCTGCATTAAGAATTGTACTTTAGTAGAAGTACATAGCAATTTGTATTAACAGCAATATGTAATTAGAGTAGTAGTTAATTACACAGAATACAGAATTTTCCCCTTCATACTGTTATATTATAATTATTATAGATTTATTGTTACTCATGCATTAAGCAGCATTTACATTTTGGAGCAGGTATGGATAGAGCTATTTGAATTTGACTTTATATACTGTTGGGTTGTTTATTAAATAAGTATGCATCATATTTCATAAACTGATTATATGTTTTGGACAAAAAAAATCTGGATTTGCAAAGTAATTATAACTGTCCAATAAATGTGGTGGGGTAAAAAAAAAAGTACAATGATTCCCTCTGAAATATAGTAAAGAAGTATAAAGTATAGCATAGAAGTAAAGTACGAGCACCTTTTAATTACATTTCTACTACTGGACATGCACACATACAAACCTATAGGAAACATTATTATTACACACACTGTACCTTTAGTGTTGAAGAAGCACTCGCCACTGTTGTACACAGAAAAACAGGGTACACTGGCACTCAGTAACAACAGTAAAGCCAAAAGCACTCCTCCTGCTGCGTTTGCCATTTCTGGAAAAAAAAAAAAAAAGCAGAACACAGATAAAACAAAACAAAACAAAACCCCCAAAAACATAGCCAGATGAGAGATATGCCAGATTGTTAGTCTTACCTTTTTCCGCTATGTAAGATAAAAACCTTCCCTTGCTGTATTCATTCACCCTCTTGTTGCTTTTCTATTCTCTGTCTCCTCTTCAGTGCAACTCTTGAACTGTGCTCTCAGATATTTATACTGAACCAGCACCTCTTTGTCTCCGCACTCATTTCTACTTTCTTCATTGCTATTTGTCCACCACCACCACTCATTAGTTACCATTCTATATCTGCACGCACACATACAGTATGCAGACACACACAAACACACACACACACACACATACAAACATTATTATTACAATGTTCGTCATTCCCTTGTTTTACTGCCTCACAGAAATTGCCCTAGAGTATACAGTGTGCACTCTTTCAGATAACATTTGTCTCAGGGGTTGCCATTTGACCCTATCAGTAGATCTCACTGGTGACACCATCTGTAGGACAACCAGCCAGTGGCCTATTGTCCTACACAGGAGCCACATGTGTGTGTACGAGTATGAACCCTTGACCCCTGCTCAACATCCAGGTGCATGTATTCTTCTGCTATTGTGACATTCAATGACAAGAATGTTTTTAAAGCAAATTTTTAAAAAAGTTTTTTGTTTTTATTGTTGAAATCTAATATTATGTATAGTGACATTATGTTGCAGTGATGGAAGAAGTACTCAGATCATTTACTTAAGTAAAAGTAGAAATACCATAGGTTAAAAATACTCCATTACAAGAAACAGTCCTGAATTCAAAATGTTACTTAAGGAAAAGTACAGAAGCAAAAAGTACTCATTATGCAGAATGGCTACTTTCAAAGTGTTATATTATTATACAATACAAACTATAATACAGTTATATTATTCTGTTTTCATCACTAAAAAGTACATATAAGAGCATTTTAATGTTGTAGCTCATCAATGTGCAGCCAATTTTAGATTATTGTTATTATATACTACTGGGTAGATTAGTAGTATAGTACTGCATAATACAGTATCACACAAGCATGTCATGTGTTTGTTATGTGAAATGTAACTAGTAACTGTAAATGTCAAATGTAGTGGAGCAAAAAGTGCAAATATTTCCCTCTGAAATGTAGTGGAGTAGAAATCTAAAGAAGCATAAAATGAAAATAAAGTAAAGTACAAATGAAAATTGTACTTAAGTACAGTACTTGAGTAAATGTACTTATTTTCCACCACTGTTATATTTAAAAAGAGATCCTGACGATGTTTTTGATAATTGTCTTTACAACTGACTAATGATCAAATTCATTGATGCACATCACTTGCTTAATTCAATTTCATATCATATTGTTAATGAATCAGAATGGTATGATTTTACATGATTCACTGAACTTTAGTTTAATTTTCCTATTAATCAATTAATTAATTTATGTTTTTGCGTCATTGTGGTTTTTTTTTTGTCAGAATCAGGGGAGGGGGCATGACGTTTTTAGGGCTTCTTGGTTAAATTTGAGGTTATTTTTGTGTTGGAGAATGGGTTTCAGTGTTTTTCTTCTTTGTGCTGGGAGTTGTTTGAATAAACCACCCTGAGTCCTCTGATAACATGCGCTTATGTGGACATACCCGCGCACACGCACGCACGCACACACACACACACACACACACACACACACACACATGCACAGATTTGTTTCTCACTTTTGAGGAGATTTCGTTGCCTAGAGGCTTACTCTAACCTTAACCTATCCTCAGTGAACATATAATTAATTTTAGCTCATAGTGGAGCTCTCTGCAGTGACAGCAAACTAATGACACACTTCTTGTTTGAAATTAGATCACAATCCTGACAGGATCAACAAGTTTAAAATTGGGCCTCAAATGTGACAGATCAGGTGACACACACGGAGTCACACACTCAACCCAGACGCCCTCTAGTGCTGCGACAAACACGTCCTGATTTTTGTCTCCTCTCTGTGTTGCTCCGATGTATCCAGATTTTCCACAACCTGCCTCAGCAGGCAACCCTTCAATGGCCTGATGTTCATGTTACAATGCAGTTCTGAAGCAAAACTAAATTTGTCATTTTGTGATGCCCAGTTTTTGGCTTCATCTTCATAAAGTGTACTCTTATACTCATTTGATTAGAAAACATATTATTTACTCACATCAGTGCCACTGATTTTCCAGCCAGGGCTCCCGCAGGCTTGTGGACATTAGGATGTAACTTATTACGCTTCCTTAGAAAACGGACATAATAAAATGCCCTTTGAAGAATTCATTGACTGGGAGGGAGGACATTTCATTAGCCAATAGTCCAAAAGCATGCTCCCTCTATGTAAAATCAATTAATTAAAGTATAAAAATAGTATCTGAAGCATATACAGTAGCTCACTATGTCTAATGCAACAGGACGTGAATCAGAGATGTGGAGACAGTAATGAATCGGGATATTAACATGACATCAGGCTTAATTAATGTCCTGCATGGATGGTGAAAAATGTCCTTAATTGCACAACAGAATAAAACAGACTTCTCTGCTCTGCTAAAACAAAGGCTATTATCAGGTTTGGCTTTATCATGATTCCTGATGTCACAAACCTGTATGGTGCCAGCAAAACACCTGTTTGCTCATGGAGCAGAATGTAGTTGCACACTTGAATCACATTGTAAAAAAAAAAGAAAAAAGAAAAAGACTACAATGTCTCAGTTGTCAGTCTTGTTTAGTGATTATTGTGCATGTGGGTGTGGGTGTGTTTGACAAAGAGAATGAAAAAAGAATGTAAAAAGTGAAACTTGATATATTTGTTAACCTTTTTATTCAGAACATAAAGATAATTTTAATAATTAATAAATCATTGTTAATGTTATTTGTGCAACAGTAAAGCCCCGCAATACTAATGTTCAGGCTTTCTTCACAGAGATTAACTGAAGAAATTGCAATTAAACTGAATTCAAGTGAACTTTACAATGATATCCTACAATATTTAGCAATAGATAATGACACAAATAATGCAAAGTTTACCATCCAAAAACCATTTACCTAAACATCGGAATTCAAGGGTCTTTTATCCAGAGGTAGAACAAGGATCAGAAGTCAGTGCCAGACTCTGTAGGAATATGTCTGATATTTAGTTGACAGGATAAAGCACAAGAACAACCGAATATCAAACATATCACACAGCCTCTGGCCAGTCAGAGCCTCAGGAAAAGCCTGTAGCAGAGAAGAGAGACAGTTCAGTGAGAACAAATAAGGGAGTGACAGAGACAAATACTGAAAACATTACATGGTCAGTCATCTTGTTTCAGACTGAATGTAAGCCACAGATAATACCATATAATGCACAGAATACGTATTATATAATGAAGAAAGACCTGAACAACCTGTCCAACACAACAGGAGTAAGACAGAGGAAAGGCCTTGAGGGAGGGACTCCCCAACACAGGCAACAGAGATCCTGTTGGCGTGTGAGATCAGTGACTCTATTTGCTTCAGAAAAGACGGGGTTTGATGGGAAACAGTGGACAGCAAAAGCAAGAAAAGGAGAGGCAAGACTCACAAAAAGAAACCCTCCAAGCTTTCAAAACAACAAAACATGTAAATATAGATACTTACCACTTTTCTTTATCCTTTCACAGCGTCCCAGTGTCCTGTCAGGAAAACTCTTGGTGAAACAAGTGGTTCAAGTAAAAAATGTGGTTACTTTGAGGTGTGTGCAGCTAAAAAAAGGTAAAAAAGTAATTCACGACTAACTGTTAAATGTGTGTGTGAGCTATGATCTGTGTGCAATTCCTCTCATTTATATATAGAACCCTGTGAGTTGGGGGGGGGGGACCACCTACACTCACTCTTTCAGTAACACACACACTCAGTGCCCCATGTAATTAGAGGTGTATTGATCAGCTGCTGTGGCCTGCAGCCTTTCCTCCCCACATTAGCCTGATCAATAGATGTGATGTTCATCCTACTGTGAGCTCTCTCACACACACACACACACACTCACACACACACACACACACACACGACCGCAGATGCAAAGTCAAATAACTTTCATTTATTGCCTGTAGAGAGGACACACATGATGGTCACTTCACTAAGTCACTAGTTGTATCCTGTTACTAATATTTCAATATCAATTCAAATCAAATGAGTGATATCTCAAATGACTACCTTTATGAAGGGATTTATAAAATATTTTTTCAAAAGACAAAGAAAAGAAAAAAGGTTGTTGCCTACCAGAGAGTAGCATAACAATAACATGTAAATAAAATGTGTAAATATGAATTCCATCCTGTGTCAGCATCAGCAATCTTAAAAGTTTGTTTTTCTTAGTATATGCATGTGGAAGTTGTACAACTGAATTTTCCATATTTTTTACATTTTTCCTGTTGTGCAGCCAGGTTTGCATCAAGAATGTTAGACAACATGCAAAGATTATTGGACATTTGTTCAACACGGCAAGAAAGACAATCCTTAAATTGTGGATTTCCAAAGTGGAAGCCTGGTATGGTGTCAGGAGATGTTATAACCTTTAGAGAAATTGATCTACACTCATATGGCAACCTGTCATAGACACAGTGGATCTGCAGGGCTACACTTCTTTCTGTCTAATTTACAATCCCAAAACTAAAAATGCCATAGGAGTCCCATCAAAGTTGATATTACGTTTCTGCAGTTAAGGTGACCTCTGGCTGTCAGGATGACCTCTGGTTGTTAAGATGACTGGTGATGGTATTATCATACCATCTGTGTGTTTGGGGGGGTAGTGTGGGACTGTAACACGTGCTGACTTCACATCATTGGTCAGATATGACGGTTAATGAAGAACAGAACACTGTCACCTGTGGATGAGTCAGGATTTTAATTTTTAATCAGCAAAAAAGCAGGTGTAGTTACAGTGAAGCTGATAAAAAGTACAGAATGAGAATTGACTCTGTATCTGGAATACAGTATATGATTCATAGAGACATTCAGAAATATCACCATCATTTCCAAACATCTAACAATGTCATCAATGACAGACAACATACTATTTTTAAAACAAAGGTACATTACATGCTGTGTTTTAAATCTCTATACACACACATCATCAGATTAGACAGTACACTTCATGAACAACAGCCCTCGTTTCTGACATCAGTCATCCTGAATGTCCCCCCTCTGCTGTCTCTGTATCCTCTCCTGGTATGAGGCTGACCTTGTGAGCCTATTGGGGCGGAATGATGGCCCTCTGATTGCCTAATTGTGAGCCTGGGGGGAGTATTTTAATCTCCAACAGATGGAGGGCAGTGTGAGGCAAAGTGAGAGATAACAGGGTAATAAAAAGAGAAATGATTGAAAAAAAAGGAACTATATGTGGATTTTAAAAACGAAGCCTTTAAATGACCAAACATCATTTATATTTGGTTAACTTGTAGTCTTTTTACAGTCTTAGTCACGTCCTCTAAAATACGCAACAAAAAACATTTTAGTCCCACCTTCAAAGTTAAGCTTTTCCGCTCACATATTAAAGGTTCAAATATCAAAATCTTTGAACACGTTGAAGTTAGATTCAGTTGTTGGAGCCTGATTCCATGCAGATTTATCTAAAATTATTCTATATTCAGCTGACATGTCAATCAGGTTTACTGATGTATTTTGACACCCAATTGCTTGTAAGGATGCGGCACTAAAACTTCTAATTATATAAAACATCATAATCTAATTTGACTTTTTTTAAAAAGGGCAAAATCCATTTCCTTTACACATGTGGTGAATACAGGGAACACAAAAGATGCTAGTAAAGATGGAAAAAATGGTCCCAGAAAAGAAAAGGTTCAAATTCAAAATGTGAATTTTTAAATGTGAAAAATGAAAATATAATGAAAACAGACATATATCACCAGGGGATTACATAATTACATAATTACACCATTACATCACATAATCAAATTACCACAAATACAAACACATCGTCAGAATAATATCAAAATACTGAATACAATGATTCAGATTCATACAACCCCAGCATTACGGTACAGTCATGACCAATATGTATTAATCCAGTCTAATCCAAAATTATATCTGTGCAACTGCTTAAATAAATCTAATGTAATTAATCTGGAACCTTACAGGGGGTGGACAAAATAAAATATACACCTATTTAACCTTGAACTAGTGAACTCTATGTTATTTATGATGAAAATATGCTAAACTATCATACCAGGAACACTTTACAAAGCTGCTGTTCTAACATGGTTCCATAAATTAAATATAATGTCACACACAACATTTTATTGAAAACTCACACTCCAACAGAAATACTTGATGCTTTAGGATGAGCCAGAATACAAACTGTACAGCTTCACCAGGATAACAGAGTGAAGTTTATAGAGAATGACAGACAAAGACTTTGGCTTCTCTGATTGGTCAGTGCTTTGGTCTCTCTCTCTCTCTCTCTCTCTCACACACACACACACACAACCCTGAGGCAGGTTCAAGAAAGAGAGGGGCAGACAAGGTTAACAACGATTATTCAATACTTAGCTCTGTGTTTTCAGTGTTGAGGAGTTACCTAACAGGGAAAAAACTTGAATTTATTTGCATTTCCCAGCATCCCCTATTTACATGCAGTCAAATAACTCAAAATAAAAACAAAAATCCTTTAATGGGGGGAATGCCTGCATTGAGTAATAAAGACACGTGACCACACTATGTGACGTGTTCATTGTGTCTCTCTCCACTTTCTGTGTCTCTCTGTCTCTCTCACACGCAGTTTGAATGCATTAATCATTACCTGTCACTGTGCAAACAGGATACAGGTTAGTGGGTATTTCACAACCTTGTGTCTGTTAAGCCCCACACCCTGACTGTTGCGCAGCCTACAGTGTGTTAGGCTATGTGTGGTGCATTCGGACATATACTGATGCAGTGTAAATTACTATCCTGAACAAACAATGAGTTGTGTGCGCAGTGGTGATGTGTGCAAGCGAAGACAGCAAACACATAACCTTCCTAGAGTGTTCCTTAAAGCTTCCCGTTTGGTTAAATCTTTTTGCAACCTTTACCCAAACAAGTTAAGATGAGGAGAGGCTGTCTGACTCCTGTCCAAAGCTTCCTGCCAGGTAGCAGGTCAACATGGTCACGACACCACATTATACAAAATATTTTAAGGAAATGTTACTATAGCTATCAGGAGCAGAAAAATGTGATCAGGACATCGCTTCTTCTGGATGAGCTCTGTGACTTTAAAACAGGAAATGTTAACAGTCACTTGAAAAAGAGGCTCTGGCACAGGGGCCCCCTGACTCCTTGGGCCCAAGCTCCCAGGAAGTGCACCAGACTTTGAAGCTAATTTGACATAGCGGCCAAATCGTGTAATTACAACTTCACGGTCCATCACGTGATGCTCACTGGCCCCAAAAGGCTTATTCCCATAGACTTACATTGTGAAGAGATGTCTGTAAATCAGCTGAATTTTTTATTTTTGTAGGTACATGAACTAGCCAGTATGAACACTTAAATAGCCCTTATTTAAATCATGTCCTAAAAGTTGTATAGCTGAATCCAGAGTTATAGAGTCACTGCCATTCATGTGAGTGAGCCCAAGACTGAGCGGTTGGGAGGCGGGGTTTAAGGAAATGCTAGAGCGCTTGCTCTATGGGCCACACAATGTGGAAGCTATACGGAAGATCTGGGTAATTTTCATGGATGTATTATAAGAACTGGATACGGCGTTGCCGCTCAGCCTTGCTTCCAATTTTTTCCAGTGGCCACTCGTGGTACTGCAGCGAAAAATTGCCACGCTGCCCAAAGAGCATTTTCCCCATAGGCCACCATTGTAAAAGAGACGTACATAAAACTGTTGACACCCACAGGACACCCTCGAACAAACAAGGTCGATTATGACTCTTTCTATTATGAATATTTGATCCATGGAAGTTTTATATTTGTAAAACTTTCCTTGAGCCGAGAAAAATAATTTAAAAATCTTCAGTGGGCTGCATACCTCGGAAATAAACCTGGAAGCTAGAAACTTTTTTGGTGCATGCGCCAGGCGAGCAATTCCTATTCGACTGAATAGGCGCCATCTTTGGGTCCGGTATCCAGTTCTTATAATACACCCATGGTCATTTTATACCCAAGTGTGGGCTCATTGCTGCTCTACAGGCCACATGGCCTGAGGGAATAGACAAGGAGATTGCAAACCCCATCTATCTGGGGCATCAATTAAATAGGAATATAAGAAACCCTCATATCACATGCTGGTGGAGCCAATGTGGTGTTTTTAATCAAACTACAGCACGTTATTGTAACTGTACTGTTTTGCTGTAACATACCAATATCCTTTGTAGTTTGTTTTTTTTATCTACAAATAACTAATTTTGTTATACCCTTTGTGCATTTTACTCTTTACAAGTATCACAACTGAATACTATAGCAGATGTCATCTTCTCTACAATACCACCACTATACTAAAAGCACAAGACGGAGATTCACTCACAGTTTACAATTGTGAAGATATCACTGTATTTTGGTACAGTATAATGGAGTTTGATGTATTAGCATGCAGTGGTGGAAGGTAACTAAGTACAGTTACTCACATACTGTACTTAAGTACAATTCTAAGGTATTTAACCTTTACTTGAGTATTTCCATTTTATGATACTTTATAAAATATTGTACTTTTTACTCCATTCCTTTTATTTGACGGCTATAGTTACTTTGCAGATACAGATGAGAGAATAATTAGATCGAAATATGCTCAGCTTAAAAAATATAATGCATTTTTATAATTAACTACACAACAGTATATAAAATAGTTGACGAGTTCCACCTTGAAATTAAAATGCTGTTTGCACATTAATGTAATAGTAATATAATGACCCCCCTTTTTAAAACAAAGTTGGTTTACAGCTGTGTATTTATTTTCTTTGTACCATAAATCCAAACTGAATTATGGCAGACAGACATTGTTGCAGCAGAGTAAGAAATCAAGCGACAGACAACATGAAGCAGAGCAGGTGGCAGAGGAGAAGCTGGAAAGCTTTGTATAAATCTACAGCATGAACCTGCAAGTCCAACCACATCACTCCTCTATTTCCTCATTGCCGTCCAGTTACAACAAATGTGAGTGAACTCTTGAACCTAGCCAGCACAAAATATTTGCATTATGATGAAAATCTGTTTATTGCAAAACATTTGACACCAGCATACACACACATAAAAACAAAACAAAATCAAAAACATGTGACCCACATGTATTTTTATTCCTATTCATTCTGTTGCATAAAAATAAATAAACAGATAGAAAATTAATATTCATTAACATCTCACCTAGCACGTGCAAAATCTAAGTAGTCCTCATTTAGGCATCGACCCAGTAAAGCGACGTGCTAGAATCTGGTTGCTATGCATCAAAAACAGTGTTTGTTTTTGTAACAGATACCTCATCTCTTCTTAGGGGCCTCTGCCTTAGCTTCTTCTTGTTTAGGGGCCTCTGCCTTTGGTTCTTCTTGTTTAGGGGCCTCTGCCTTAGCTTTTTCTTGTTTAGGGGCCTCTGCCTTAGCTTCTTCTTGTTTAGGGGCCTCTGCCTTAGCTTCTTCTTGTTTAGGGGCCTCTGCCTTAGCTTCTTCTTGTTTAGGGGCCTCTGCCTTAGCTTCTTCTTGTTTAGGGGCCTCTGCCTTAGCTTCTTCTTGTTTAGGGGCCTCTGCTTTAGGCTCTTCTTGTTTAGGGGCCTCTGCTTTAGGCTCTTCTTGTTTGGGAGCCTCTGCTTTAGGTTCTTCTTGTTTAGGGGCCTCTGCCTTTGGCTCCTCTTGTTTAGGGGCCTCTGCCTTTGGCTCCTCTTGTTTAGGGGCCTCCACAATCACTTTGCCACACAAACTGCTGTAAGAGAAAGTTCAACAATAGAAAATGTAGTGAATGCATTGATCTCATTATGGATGTTCGAGTGCACTCTGCAGAAATCATCAAGTCCAGTACAGTAGTAACCCTACCTTGCTGCTACTGCTCCTGTTTTCAAAAAGTCACACACTGCGCTCCGTGCTGCTAGTTGCTCTTGCAGTGTTACCACTTCAGTTTTCCAGCTGGCCTTCTCCTTATTGGTTTCAGCTGTAAGTATTATCATATGACATGAGAAATTTTAAGTGTTTCACAAATTAAAAGCAAGGTTAAGACCATCAAACTGGAAGAGAAATAAATTAAAATGCATTTGAAGCAGTATATGTGCTTGGTATGAGCTTCTCTCAATTAATGAATACATGACCACGTTTGGCATTGCGGCCCATAAATCGGCACCTACCTTGGAGATTATTGAATTCGGTCTCTACTACTGCTAGCTCATCTCTTGCAGATTTCTGCAAGTGGAAAAGAGAATCTTAACAACACAAACCTGAGTTTGTTGGAGAAATCCTCCATACACAGATTAACATCCCGCATCGATACATCTTCAACTGTAATGCAGCAACTTCTTCCTGACATCCACGGTAAATATTTGAACACTTCTGTCATTACATTAATTAGATCTGCAAACAACACAGTTTTGGCACAACAAGTATAAGGATGTGCTTCCTATTCTCTCTTTTGGCATGTCTTCCCCTTATTTGACTGCACAGGATTATTTTTCCCACATTTCTCTTGTTTATTCCTTTAACATTACCCCATTTTATGTGGCCAAAAAGATTCTTTTTAGGATGCTGTTTTCCTTAGATGCTCTGAGGAATCACCTAAATCCACTGTGAAGCCACTAGATCAACATTGTACAGACAGAGGGCAGTAAATGGGTGACAATGACAGGTATAAATAAATGCAAATTCTGATTATTTTACAATATTTAAACAATAAATGGTAATGTAGGAAAAAGGTAGGCTACCCTACCAAGCTAGCAAGTGCTGATGATATGCATTTATTTCCTTACCAGGTGAAACAGGTTAAACTGTTATTTGGCTGGTGCATACACTTACCCCAATGGCTATGAAAAGACAAGTGATGCATTTTGAAAAGGTTATAAAAGTAGTTAATTTACATTTTGGTTGTTATGTTTAACCTCTCCTCCTTCCTCAAGTTCCTCTTTCAGTTGTGGAGGATTTAATGTCCTTTTAAGCTGACTGTAGTCTATGTCTACTAAATCCAACCCAGCTTTCCCATGGCATCGTTATTCATACTTTCACGTTCACTTCTTGCGTCTTTCATTTTCTCCCTACCTTGCTTCCCTGGCAGACGTCCACCTGAGCCTTCGCATAATTTGCTTTGGTCCGGAGCATGTTCACTTCTTCCTCCAGCGCTTTGTGCCCACTCTTGGTCTTGTCCAGCAGGTTCTCCGTCTCTGCCTTCTCGCTCCGATACTCCCCCAGCACATCGTAGGTCACCCGCAGCTTGATATCCTGAAATCTGCTCCGTCTATCTTCTATGTCGTGCTCCTTTTTCCGGATTTTCATGACCCCCACCAAAGCGACAGACACGACTATTGTCATAGGTAGAAAAAATGTCACCTTCATGCTTTACGGGAGCTGTGAGTCTTCTTTGTGTGAGGTGTTTGTCCTTGATGATGGATAGTTATAATTGTCCCAACAGGTGTCACAGCACAGCTTCTTTAACGTCCATGTGGGTTTCGGTGAGCAAGTCCTCAGCCTGAGCACGGAGCTGCTCGCCGCGTCGCCCTCGTTACACCTCGCTAAGTTTGCCGAACGAAAATCGATCAAACAAGGAGGCTGACTCACCTGAGCTTTCAGGTTGATACGTGTGTGTGTGTTGGGTCTGCGCTGCGCAGCATTCCCCCAGACTATCCACATATAGAAACGCCCTCTTCCTGCACACTGACTGGCACTGCTGACACCTGTTCTGCTCACCTTGATCAGACTCCGCTACCTTACAAACACGTCAAATACGACTGCAGATAAACAGGCTAAGCATGTTTTACGTGTGTGTTGACACAGAAGACAGACTGGAGCCGATTTGAAAGTCCTGCCACGTGTTGCCCAGTGACACATTATTTATGCAGTGTAATTATTTCATTTTAACATTGAATACATCACTTTAGTTTGACTTATATAAGGAATATGTTGATTTTTAATTGTAATAATAATTGTTCTCAGCTTTATTTAGAGATTTAGAAAGTGGTGGAAGAAGTATTCAAATTTTCTTCTTAAAGTAGCAGTAGCCTACTACTAAAAAGTAAAAGACCTGCATTCAAAATTGTATTCAAGTAAAAAGTATAGAAGTATTAGCAACAAAGGCCCCTTTCAGAGTGTTATATTATTATATATTTTATATTATTGGAATATTATTATTGATGTATTAATGTAAGTAGCATATAGATGTTGTTGGTATTTTATCTAGCCTACTGTTTAGGTAGTTTAATTTATAACAATGCATTATCATTTTAAAAGATTATCATTATTGTTTTGTATGTAAAACCTTAATGTGTACAGTAACTAAAGCTGTCAGATAAATGTAGTGGAGTAAAAGGCACAAAGTTTCCCTCTGATATGTAGTGGGTGAGAGACAGCAGTGTCTTAAAAATGTACTTGAGTAAATGTAGGCTGCTTGGCAGGTTTCCGCCACTGTTTAGAGAAACATTAACAGTAGATCAGAAAGGTGTCATAATAAAACATAAAAAAGAGCACATAGGCAATCGTTAATCGTTAATAGCCGGGGCAGATTGTGTAAATGCAGCGTTACATTTCACCAATGAGTAACAAGAACAAAGGTTTTGAGTTTGTATATTTGTGGATTTGCTATTTTAGCAACATCTCACAAATGTTGTGTCGATTATTTTCATCATTATTGCTGAAACCAAACAGAATATGATATTATATTTTTTTCAAGGGAAGCGACATGATCACGGTGCAGATCACATACAAGTACGTGCCTACTAGAGGAGAGAGAGAGAGAGAGTCAAAGGAGGAAATAGGTGGATTGCCACGCCCAGCTAGTTGAGCAGGTAGGGCAGGTTACAAGTACACAAGTACAGGATCAGTCACATTGCCTGAAGGATCTGAAGGAGACAACGAGTGCACGGGTGAACAGCTACCCGGAATGAGCGGCAAGTTGCGGGCAGCAGTCTCCTCCAGTTGGCCCCTCGTTGATTCAGTCTTTCCTCCTATCAACCACGATGAAGGGCGCGATTGTTTTAGTCGGCCTGAGTGTGGCTGTGATGGTTGTAATGATTTTCCAGGCCTTGCGCCAGGAGTTGAACCTGCGTAATTTGAAAAGCCGCACGATGGAGAGCTCGGCGGAGGTCAAGAGGAAAGAGGAAGCCGTCGTCGACGTGAAAGCCAAAATCCAGGAAATGAAGTCAGTGCTGGTGTCCATCAACACCAATATTGATAAGCTGAAGAAGACGAAGACAGAGACGGAGAAATCAATACAGGACCTTGATACAAGTCTGCTAACCTGTAACACAGAGAAGGCAAGGGACGCACACACCTGCTGTTTTGCAGTTACTATGCAAACACTGCTGCAGAATAGGCCTACAACCATAACTTTATTTACAGGAGAGTATCACTTTTCAGGATGCACATTATGTCTATTGACTACGTGAACATGGCATGTCGGGATCAACTTGTACCTCAGGATTCTGTTGCATCCAAATGTTTTTTTTTGTGTGTTTCTAGTGAACCTTCTTTTTTTTTTTTTTCCTCATGCGTTAATCTAACAAAGAGTACAAATACTTTCACCTGTTCCCTTATTAGGCAGATGCGTTGAAGAAGACGGCAGATGTGGCAGAGGCAATAACCAAACTCAAAGGTAAGGCAGCTTTTTCTTTCGCCTGTGGTCTGGTGATATCAGCTCTGGGCAGATGGTTGAGTGTGCTTCTTTATGCTAACATTAGCCAATGCAAAACGGATCTAGATAAGAGAATGTGACAAACCATAATGTGCCTCTACACACACTTTCTATTGGCCTTTTAAAAAGACAAAGGATGGATTGGAGCTGCTGAGATCTGTCAGTCTTGCATCATCTATACAGGCCTCTGAAGAACCCATTAACAAGATATCCTGGGATAAATGCCTTGTATTCAATTTAAACTTTGACTATTAGAAACCAGTGGAACTAGATGTGACGGCACTAACCTACAGGCCTCCAGGCAGACTGCCCTTGGTTTCAGTCACTGATCTACACACTGCTTATCCTAGCTGATCTAACTCTGAGCTTAGCAAAAGTAGCATCCATTAACTTTTTTGTGTAAATAATTGGCAACGCCTTTATTTGTTTTCCACCTAAAATCACTCATTTATAGTGTATTAAATATGGAAAGTCTCATTTTGTACACACTCTGGAATAACATGTTTCTCTCTGTTATACTCTGTCATTTCCTCAGGTGATCACGACGTGGCTAAAGAAAAGGCTGCAGACGACATTCAGAGCTTGAAACAACAGATTTTGGATAGAGACAACGCTATTTGTGCCTTTGCAGATACAACCAAGGAGGAAGCACGGTAAGATCTGAAACACCTACTTGCATCCTCAGAATGAGGGGGTCAGCTGGAGCAGTCCAGAACATCAGACAGGCCCTGGCCTGGCAGTTTCAACATTATAAACCTCATTACAGAGCAGGACCACATAGTAGAGTCATGGCTCTAAAGTAAAGACGTATGGCAACCTAATCACTAAATTAACATTGTCTTTTCTTTTCTTAATTTTGCAGGAAGCTGTGTGGAATCTCTGAAGCTCCAAAATAAAGTCAACTCAGAAACACTAAACATTGACTGTGAGAAGCATGCCATGCATATACAACTATACATTTTATAATATTACTGATGTGGTTACACCTCTGCTTGTTTATTATGAGAAAGTAAAAACTATGTTGTTTAAAAAAAAAAAAAATGTCTGTACATCCATATGCCAAATGGCACTGACATAGGGACTGGAGGGAGTGGGGAAACATGATACTACTTTTAAATTATTTTGGAATGTGATTGTATTGGTTGGTTGCATCTAATTTGGCTTTTTGTCTCTGAAAACATTTTGACTGATACTTGTGATTACAGCTTTCACCATTAAATGATAATAGTCATTGTCAAAAATAGCTTCCCTTGATTGAACTAGTAAAGCTACATTGTGTAGCACCTGAACGTGTGTGTGTGTGTGTGTGTGTGTGTGTGTGTGTGTGTGTGTGTGTGTGTGTGTGTGTGTGTGTGTGTGTGTGTGTGTGTGTGTGTGTGTGTGTGTGTGAGTGATATGGAAATATTACTTCATCTCACATGTTTAATCATCATAAATGGTGATGACTAAGTTCAATGGCATGTTCCTCTACCTCCCCCTAGTGCAGAACCAGGGAAAGTCCCTCTGCATTTTTCAATCATGATTAAGAGCTTCTTGCTTTATCTCCCATTGCCCCGTCCTACCTCTTCAGCTCAGTCTATAAACACTTATGAACCGCAAACCGAGAGACATCTGGACGAATCTGTCTTGATCAGTTGAACACCTTTTCAAAAGCCCAATGCACTGAAGTAAACTGGAAAACAAAATATGTGGCTGTGTCTTCCACAGTCGTATTCAATTTAAGTGACGTTGAGTGAAATTGTCTCTTGAATGACTTTAGTGTTACTAAGCAGTCAGATCTTATATGGATAGGATCACATTTGGAGAAGTGTTCATAAATTGTGGTAAGACTTGAGTAACCTACATGTGTTACAAGACTGTTGGCATGAAATTAAATATATATATATATATAAAAAATAAATCAACTAAAAACATTTGTCTTCACTTCTGTGGCAGATGCCCAGAGGATACTGTTAATTTGTTGCTGCCCATTTGTGAAACTGTCTGGCAAAATCCCTGTGTGTCTTAACATCGCAGTTTATAAACTTTTTATGAATTTAGTTCTTATGGCTACGTGTATTCTGTAAAATAACAAAAATGAGCACTTAGTCATTCTTAATAAATATTTTAAATGGCTAATTTTTGAATATAGTAAAGGTTTATTTAAATGAAAATTTGTTTTGTTTATAGAAAAGAATTTAAAAAGTAAAATGTTTGTGTAGAACTGTATTTCCCCTTACTATAAAATGTTATATATAGTATTTTGCACACTTTTTGTTTAATGGTTGAGTAGTATTTGTACTTGTTTTTCAACTTATTTTTTTTTACAGTTGGTTGCACACATTTCTCTATACTGAGTTCACTTTTTCAAAACTCTTCATACAGTTCTCTTTACCAACATGCAGCTCAGCACAACAGTTCATCTCATATCCAAACTGCACTAATGCAACCAAAACACTTGATACACATTTCAGGATCAACTCTTAACACTGTACCAAAACACTGACAATATTTGTCTCCCAACAAGAAAACATTGTCAAAAAACACTAACAAACAGTAGCATTACAACTTTTTATTTGTATTTATACTAAGATATATATATTCTTTTTTTTTATTGCATAAACCAAGATTACATTACAATAAAAAGAATGGCACCTCTTTACTACATGGGTTGTGTTACCTTACAGTATATGTCACAGAAATTAATTAGAAATGCTGCAATATGTTCCAGCATACTTTTTTCCTAAACTAAAGAAATGCAATGCAAAACAAATGTGTATGTATTTACTATACATCCCTGTATAGGATATGTCCTCTCTTGCAATACAGCTGGGGAAGGATCTTTTTGCATGTCTGATCCATCCCCGGCAATCTTCTGCAGATATGTACAGGAATCCAGCAATCATTGCATCCAGGAAAAGACATCTGATCACGTGGATGGTGGTCATAAACTTTCCACCTCCAAGAGGAAAACAAGTCCTTCACAGGGTTGTGTATTTTTCTCTTATGATGTGGATGTAGCAGAATTGAGCAAATTGCCTAATTTACGGTATTTTTGTGTTATGATAAGTATTGATGTAATTGTAACAGTTTTGATGTAAATAGTATGTAAACATGTGCAAAAGGGTCTGAGAGTTTTGGTGTTTTGTGATGAGGAAACAGTCGATAAGGCTACAAGAATACAGGATGTAAAACAGGGTTTCACCTTTTCAAATTTGCATTTGTGTTGAAAGTATTTGCCATGGCGGATAGTTAGGATTAAAAACGGCTGTTCTCTATCCGCGAAACCACGAACATATTTCGTAAAACTCGTAGCTGTGGCTGCGCAGTATCCGCCGCAGCCAATCACAGTGCAATGCGTAAACCACGTGACCTAAATGACGCAGTAGCTGGAGTCCCTGATGCCGGAAGCAGACAGGCGCCGCTCCGGTGACACGTGAAAGTCACCGGTAAAATAGTCACAGCAGGATCGTATTTTTATGTGACGGTGTACAAAAGCCTTTGTCACTGCCAACTGCGTTTGCACTAGCATTTACCCAGCTTACCTCAAAATACAGGCAGCTCTGTTAGAATCAGCTTCTGGCTGTGCAAGTTTCTGCGCCATCCTCGTCGTCCTGAAACGGCGAACACATGATGGCAAGGAGCCTCGGTCGAGTAATCAAGGGCTTTCAACGCCTCGGCTCGCTCTCATCCACACAGGCTCAACACAGCCATCCGTCTGCCAGCGCTTCATTCAGGACCACCTCTGTGCGGACCGCGGCGGTAGGTAGAGTCGGCTGTTTTTGAGGAAAGTGCTTGAAATGACTGGTCGGATCTTTTTGAACGGGGGTTTCGTCCGTGTGCCCCCCGCGAACGCTCCGTTCTCCCCTTCCAGATGTTTCTCGGTTCAGCGGTGGGTTTAGTGAGCCTGCGATGCGGCGTAAAGCACTGGTGCGTTAAGTGCGTTCCTGTACAAACACCGGGGACGTCAAGGGGATCTGAAAATATAACAGTCAAGTCAATATTGTCAAAAACAAAAAAATCCATGTATAATTATGCAGCTCTCAAACTACAATGTTCATTTTAAGCCATGTAGAAAGAAAGGTAGGTGAGGTATTTATCAATTTATCGATATATTGTTTAGTCTTTTTATATATTTTCTTATGAATGGAACTATAAGGGGTGGGCAACATACATGAAATTCAATATCACGTCATCTGCCGTTTTATATTGCAATATTAATACTATATGTTTGTTATTGAGGTTGTAGTTCTCAGTGGTTTTTCTAATGTTGGCAGAATATTAGAAACACATGTTAATATAATGCAGTCCAGTACAACGGCACTGCAAACTACAACCTCATAAGCAAATTAATACATATCTGACAGTGTGATGAATAAAAAGAAACACTCTCTGGTCTATCTCCGTTGACCTAAAATGAATGTGTTTATTACAGTTTTGGCACCAGGAAGCAAAACTCTAGATAACAGTGGCTGCAAGAGAGGGGCTCTTCTTAGCTATCTAGTTGTTTCCTCTAAACAAGCATATCTGAAGAACCTGAGACACCCCAAGGTCTTCTAATCTTTATGACTGGACAGTCTGAACCTCCTCTGACATCAAAGGGTCACAGTGCCACTTTTGAGTTATTCAACAGATGATTTCCTGTAACAGTGATTCAGCAATATACAAATGATATGGAGTAATTTTCTACCACACTTTGTTAAGGTAGAATTTATGGCTTAGATGTTGTATTGGCTTGCATTAGATTTTACAGGTGTACCTAATAAAGGGGTCACTGAGTGCATATAAATATTGTGATATTGTGCATTTTCTGGAAATTCAATTGAGAAAGTGTTTATAGAGATATCATATGGGAACAACTGTTTCTGGTCAGTGCGATGAAACCAAGGTATTTCATCACATTGATCCAAATATCTTGTAAATTCAGTAGTGCCATAAAGCAGTCCAGGTTTTTGATTTACAAATTGCCCCCAATGGCCTAATACAACCAGAGATGTTAAAGGGATAGAGACCTTGGTAGAAATGGTGTAATGAATGACAATTTTCTATTGTCTCAGTATTTATATATTGTCCTTTCAGAAACCAATAATTGGCATGTGAGCTTAAATATATGTACATATATATTTTTTACATAATCCAGTGACATGCCCTGTCTCAACACATTGTCCCACCACTAACTTTGCCCAAAGCCTTTTAGACCCAGATACGGTAGTAGACTAAGGTGGTAAAGCATTTCCCTGTTCAGCAGGCACTGCCGTCGCACTTTTCCTCCAAGCCTCGGGACTTCAGCTTGCCAAACTCCTCATGGGGCTCAGAAATGATGCGGTTGTACGAGCATTATAACAGCCAGTGCGAGGTGAAGACAGAGGGAGGAGAGAAACAGGAAGGGCCGTGGAGGAGACTGCCAAGCTACAATCGCCTCCTCAAGTATGCTACAGGTAAAAGTGCAGACTGTGACTGTGACGTTTGTCTTGTAGTCTTATAGTATTTCTGCTTGGTTGTTTTGTTCATGAAATAGAGTAAGCATAGTGATGGGACTTGAGTTTTTGGCAATAATCAAGGGGTCATGCTCTTAGGATTAAACTGTATTGTTTTTGTTTCTGTTGTATTTCACCCAAATATCCATTTATTGTTTAAATTATGTTCTAGGGCACAGTTTGGTACCTATCACCTAATAATGTTTAACTTATACTAGGCTTCAATGATTTTTTGTAAACTTGAACAACTTGTCAGACTTTAAACCGGCTATAATCAATATTTTTCATAATAATAATGTATCAAATAGCAATGTGACAGCGTGAAAGGGGTCCCTCGTAGCGATAAACCTAACTGTAAAGAGATTTATCACTCGAATCTGCAGCCCCCTTCAGCTTTACGGAGCTTTATAGTGAGTTTCAGTTCATTGTTTAGCTGCCCGGCCCGGCCACTCTCGTAGCGTCATTTCCAGCCGCAGCAGGCAGCTGTTTTCAGAGAAAAATCTCTAAATCTCTGCTCAGCACCAAACAGCGGACAGATGCAGTTAGCGACTAGCTGGTGAATGTAGTGGAGCATTTAGCAGCTAAAGAGCCAGATATTTCCCTCAGGAATTGGTGTAGACTAAAAACAGAGCTAAAAGAGAGCGGATATTGCATCATTCATCTGGTGGACACAAACACGAATCCAAATTTATGATAATGTGGCTCCGTAACTGCTGGATGTGTAAAATAAGCAACTTAACCATATCACCATATCAACTTAAAAGGTGATATTTTGTCAATGTGGTGTTCAGAACTTGTTTCTGCTGCCCCCAAGTGGCAAAAAAAGTTATTGCAGGTTTAAGCAAAACAGCTTGATGGTGCTGCAACTGAAGTCATAACGATCATTTCTAAGTTAACATTTAACTTTGAGCTGTGCCGCTACAATACATAAGTATACAAACTATGAATATGTTTGACTGGACATGAACTGATGAAGGTGAAATGATGAAACCTCCGTGTTTGTCCAGGCATCATAAAATTATGGTAAATACAGTATATTTAAATCTCAATAAAATTTTAAATTTCAATAATAAATAAAGTAATATATAAAAATAAAAACTATATTAACCTATTTATGTTTTTTATCTTGATATATACATTCCTTGTTGGGACAAAGAGAAATACATAAATGTATACCAATTTGACTTCTGGATGTGATAATCTCAGATTGTGATTTGTGTTTGTAGTGAGGAACATTATGGGATGCTCTGTCAGCTGCTGACAGTTCACTTGTGTGTTTTTCCCATCAGGTGGAGTGTATCTTAGTAAAATAATCCAGTCAAAAGCGCGTCTTTTTACCCGGAACATCAGAGACCCGGGGGCAGCATTTGAGTATGTTTTGTTTGTTAACAGTGACGAGCAGAAGTGTGTGTGCATTTTCCAGGCTGGGCACCTCCTGGAGGGGCCACCAGGGTGAGATAACTGTTAATGCTGTACAAGTTTGTGTATAGATGTATGTGCTTGTTGTATTTTTACATACTGTTCCTACTTAACTGTACTCCATACTGTATACACCACAGTTATATTAGCTTTAATAAATTTGCACATTTTATGGTTTTAAAAATGTCATGTTTTGGTCTGAAATATGCTTGTTTGGGGCCCCTCTGTAGCCGAATAGGCTTCAATTCCGGCAACTAACCTTTGTTGCATGTGATACCCCTTTCTCTCTCTCCCCTCATTTCCTATCTGCCCCTATATTATCAGCTTTCCAATAAAGGCCAAATGCCAACAAATAAATAAATAAATTGAAAAAATAATTACATCATAAAATGGGCTAGTTTTAAATCTTTGAACTTCACAAAACTACACTGTTAAAGTCTGGGTTTGACGTCTAATACACATTGTGTGTGTTTCCAGACATGTCCACGGGGGGGCGATAGCCACTATGCTTGATACTGTGATAGGGACTCACGCTACTCTACTCTCTGGACCTGTTATGACAGCCAACCTCAACATCAACTACCGCAGGTACAGGAAGAATATATTTTTGTAGACACGCAACAGTTAATTTGTTGTGTAAATAGATTTTTTTTGTCATACATAGTCCAGCAGAGTTCATATTTGTAGCTTTGTGAAAAATTTCTTACTGGAAATTCTGCTTTTTAATTGGTTAGTATAATGATAGACAATAGTTTTCTGTACATTTTGAAGACCCTTGTGTCCATAATGCTCTCTGTTCAATACTATACCCTGATGTTCATTTTATCGTCCCTTATCTGTGTGTGTAGCCTCATTTATTTATGTGGAACACAGTTTTGCCATGTGCAGGGTTTATGGGAATATGATATGCGCTGTTTAGATGGCGCAGACTCCCCTGCATAAGACTGCATGTGCTCGTACATCAGGCAGTACGGTAGAAGTCACACAATTGTCAGCCAGCTCTAGATTGGAATAGTGTGCATTCACATTGAATGATGCCACATAGATGATGTAATGCACAAATTCAATATTCAGTTCAGCGATCTTTGTAGTTGTTTGCCTCACAAAGTCAGCCCAAATGCTCTGGTTTGCTAATTGTGGTCACCTAAGGTTCATTAGATATTTCTTGGTGTCATTAATAAGAAAGCAGTGCATTATTTAGCGCATCCTAACATCTTCACACTGTATGACAATTATCATCCATGGTCAGTTTGCCCTAACAAACACTTATCTCGTCCCAAGCCCCATCCCACTGGGAAGCACAGTGCTGCTTGAGTCCTCTCTGGATAAGAAGGAAGGCAGAAAAACATTTATTTCGTGTAAAGTGACCAGCACCGATGGCTCCAGACTACACACAGAATCAACAGGTAACGCACATTTGTGTACGCACAGCGTGTCTGATGGGACATGTCGTGTGAAAGCTCGTGGCTGGTCACATCTCTGCTCTTTGACCTTCTGTATTGTCACCGTCCTGTTTTCTTTCATGCCTCTCGTGCAGCACTGTTCCTGTCAATCAGTGTCAGCCACCTACTACCAGGAGTGTGACATAAATGCACCAGCCTACACCCAAGCAATGTCGGCAAGCTGAGGCCACCGAGCGTGTGTGTGAGTGTGTCATTGTGTCATTTGTAGTATTTTTTAAGGGAATGTGTACTTATTTACCAACTGATTTAAGAGATAACTTCTCTAAATATGAGACTGTTTAACACAAATTCTTTAATATATTGATGCATCTCTGCTGGCCATTATGTTATTACTAACAAACAGTACAGTTTCATGAAGTACCTTTACTTGACTGCCTCTTCTTAGTATTACTAACACATCAACAGTACATATCTAAACATTATTTATTGAACTAAGTGTTAGGGATTATTTATTGTAACTTTTACAATAGTGATGATTTTATGTAACACTGGGGCCTTTAGAAATGAGGTTATTGCTCAAAATGTACATGAATATTTTGTTTCCTCCAATAAAGCATTACCTGTTGGTATTGTATAAATTATACAAACCACGTATTTATTTATTCATCAACAAGTGAAATTGTTTGCAACAGGGAATAAAAATTGCATTGTTTTCACTTTTGGTTAATATACTGAGGTGTTTGCTTCTGAACTTTCAAAAAAAAAGTGTGAAGACTTTGGTCTTGTATTAGATTCTGGGTTGCGGCTACATTCAAATGAACATTTTAAGTTTTTCTTGGTATGATAACTTTTTTTTTTTAAATTTTGTACAAAAATCACAACAAATTTCTGCCAAAAAGCACTCTAAGCTTTATATCTGAACTGTTTTTTAATTAATCCCCTGATAAAACTGCTAACATATGTAGTAAATTTTACAAGGTTTAATTCACAGATACTGATATTGCTATATTTGACAAACGTCAGGATTTTGTACAAAAAATAGGGCATTTGATTAATTTGCCAAAGACGAATGCAGAATGTGGTGCTGCTTTTTGTCTGTAATTCATGATCTTAGAGGATGTATGAGTTTATTTATTTTTGAAACTCAGTTTTAGCTGTCACTTTGATAAACTGGTGCAATCAAAGAGATGTAATTTTTGTAACAGCTAACAAGACTGAGTTCCAGACATTTTGATTTTCAGGTGTGGGTTGTTAACTGTTAGCCCACTGTGTGGTGGATGTGGTTATATTTGAATAAGAGGTGTGAATTTGCATGCCATGAGAATATCATGACTTACGATGGAGACACAAGGGGTTCAAACCCCAAATCATCATGATAGCAACTGTCATCTTGTTCATAGGCTGGTTTGTCTCACTCACTCTGACACTTTGAACATGTTTCTACATTTGGAGATGACTGAGGCATGCCGCAATGTGCCATAATAAGAACACTGCCCACACCACAGAGATCTGTGCTGCTCTAGTAGCTACTGCAGACCACGGTGCTAAAAAATGCTCTTATGGCAGACACCTGAAAGCATATAGAGCACTATTTTGGGTTATACACATACTGTACTGACTACATGTTCAAGACACCATTGCATTCTTTGATTTTTTTTTTTACATTGTGTGGAACATCTGCATGTGAATGTAATTTAATGTAATGTTGATATCCCTCCCACCACTTTCTGTTGTTGGTGTAACACTAATTAGGTTTGCATTGTGCTCGACATGTTAGGAGGAAAAATCAGACCTCGCTGCTTAGTAACAAACATAAAATGACATAAGAAGAATATAAGTTTGAATTTACCTAAAGAGGGCATTGTTTCATTCTGCTAACATCATTATGTATGTGCTTTTGTTATATTTTTGTTATATTTCTAACTAGATTTTGTCAAAATGCAGCAACCAGGCTTTCATACTTCTGTGTTTCTAACAACTCAGAGCAAAGCACTCCCGCTCTTTATCTTACCCAAACTGTCAGAGGACTGAGCTGCTGTTCAAACATGGCAATTAATTCTGCTGGATTCAAGCAAATTGTAAAAAAAAAAATTTATCAGTTGTCTTGTTAATGTTTCCTGTTTTCAGTCACTGCTTGTTATATTGGTGAATTATTTCTGATGAAATCCACTGATGTATTTGACACACAGCTTAAAACACTCTCAGGCATTTCTTAATATCACTCTTATATATTCATAATATTTTATATGTTATGTCTTTTTAAAGGTAACTGGCCAATAAGCTCTGAATAATCGCTGAAATTAACGTGCAAAGTAAATTCCTGTTGCATCAATTTTAATTACAGTGTTGCTTATTAGCAGGTGCTGCTGAGTGAGGTTTTGTTTTTCAGTAAATTATTGGTTACAAGTATACCAACGCTACACGTATTTAACTGCATTTAACTTCAGTTCTCACACAGTTTGGTCTGATGTGTGGTTTCTGAGTGTATGGGCTCATCACAGTACAGGCCTGGTGGTCTTCTGAGGGCCCCTCACATCTTTAACCTCAGAGCGTGCAGATGGAAATGCTACCTTAGTGTCTAAAACCATTATTCGTGTGTGTGTGTGTTTGGTGGCAGATGCAGGACATATGAACACCAGCAGTTTTTTTCTCTCTTCCACTGAAGAGCCATGTGGTCAAATTGGGTTTGAGGAAGCAGGTGGGGGGTGGGGGGGTGTAGTTGTTTTCAACTTTCAGTTAAAACCACCTGCAACAAGCTCTGTCCACTGTAGCACTTCCAGACCTGATTTTTTACTTTAGATATTAGCCTGAAAGCGCACCGTCCACTTGAAAAATAGCATATTTGACTTGTAATCTTCAAACAAAGAATCCTGCCAAAAGTGGAAGCACCTGACAGGAAGGTGAGGTGTCTGTAAGTGAAGGTGAACGCTTATCTTGTGTAGTGTGTAGTGTGTAGTGTCACCTTTGGCAGAGGAGTATCTAGGAATGGGCAGTATGGAATCCTGACAGTAACATTACTATGAGTCAATTTCTTTAACAAATAGTACAAATGTATAGCTCTGAGCCAGTTATCAATTAGTAATTTGACAGAAAATTGTCAATCATACTAAACATTCTTGTTCTATGAGGATTTAGTAGTGTTTGGACTGTAATGACAGCTCTGGTAACTTGTAATGGCCATGTTTTTTAAAGTATTTTTTTTTTTTTAGATTTAATGATTCATTGACTAATCAAAACAGAAAAATGTTGCATGTTTAATCATACTGGATTTTTGTGGGCTCTCTCCACCTGTGGGCCCCTGTGGTCATCAACAGCTTTCACTTGCTGTGGATTATTTTATTGACGCCTAACAGCCTGGCATATTGCAGTGCTGGAATTAAAATTAGATCCTTTACTTAAGTAAACATAGCAATTAATGCCACAAGGTAAAAATACCCATTAAAATAAAATGCCTACATTCAAAATCTTAATTAAAGATATATTTATATTATGAGCAAAGTATCAGAAGTAAAAGTACTCATTATCCAGCAGAATGCCCCTGTCAAAGTTATATTATTACGTAACATTATTATGAATGCTTAAACATGTCTGTTCAGCAGCATTTTAATGTTGTGGCTGGTGGAGGTGGAGGTGGAACATACTGTATTTGACATCCTTGTAGGAATTCATAATATTTTAAGAGGTTTTTTTCTGTAAAATATGAATCTGCAAAGTAACCAGTTACTCCAGCTGCCAGATAAATGTAATAAATGGAGTAAAGAAGTATAAAGTAGCAGAAAATGGAAATATTCTATGTTCTTGTACTTAAACAGGCCTACAGTGCTTGAGTAAATGTAGGCCTGCTTACATTCCACTACTGGCATAGGGTGTTCAGCGTGTGTGTGTGTGTGTGTGTGTGTGTGTGTGTGTGTGTGTGTGTGGACTCGTGTGTAAGCGCCATGTCTTAGAGCAGCATTAACCACAATGATGTAAACCGAGAAGACATATCGATTATTCATCGTTTTCTTTGTGTCTGCAGTAGTTTTCCTACCTCAATTAAAATGAGGTATTGCATGCCATTATTAAACTAATCTCCCTGCATACATTGCATGCACAGAGCCCTGCAGGTGGTTTTAACAAGCCACTATAATTATACCAGCCTATGAGGTTGAGGGACTTTATTTTTAAGTATGTTATTTCCCATTTAGCCAAACCTGCACTGGAATTTAATTCTCCACTCTATGCATTGCATTTCCTCGATTAGTGTGGCGGAAATTTGTGGCAGCAACATGGGATTATATTTCTCAACTGAGCGCTACAAAGCAAAACCCGATCCGCTGCTGCTATTACGTAACAGCCGGTGACATAACTCTCTCCAGCTTGGGACTGTCAGGGCTCACAGTGCGCGCGAGGAGGAGGGGGGGTGGCCGGGGCGCACGGCTTGCGAACGACCGGCCGGTCCAGCTGCACTCTCTCCTCTCTGCTGCTGCTGCCTCGGGGGAAATTAAATTATTTCAAAACAACCACACAAGAGGAGGTGTAGCCTAGTGTTGAACAAGGGAGGCTGATAGAGAGGGTAAGAAGATGAAGACCGAGTTTTGGGAGCCGCTGTAAGGACAGGAACGAGGCGAGATGGCATTGCATGTTTTCAAATGCCTGCGCCGGCCCGGGCGCTAGAACAACCAACAGGTAGGCTGTACGAGCCCGAGTTTTGTCACATTACCTTCTGAGTCAAATGGCAGCAGGTGGAGTTCAGTAACCGACTGACATAGCCGGTGTGTGTTTGTGTGTGTGTGTGTGAGGTGAGTGTGTGTAGGGCCACCCAGTGTTTTGGCAGGAGAGTTATGGAATATGAGGAGCCCGACGTGCCCCCAGCTGACGCCCCTTTCAAAAGAGGTAAGAGGATCCATGTCTGAGGTTTTTGTTTTGCAGGTTACATTTAGACTGCTGCAGCATGTGTGGGCTGCTTGAACTGTGATGCCTCTGCAAGCAGCGTGCAGCTTGTTGAATAGTTTCAGCCGATGTTTACTTTTATATTTATATTCTCAAGTGTTATTTTGTGTCTTTATGTCCCTCTCCCTTTTACACAAAGCAAGCCTTGCTCTTATCTCCCAGCATGCCATTCTCACTCCCACCCACATCTATCTCCTCCTTCATGCTCTTCTGCTCACCTGTCCTGCACCAGCAGACTCTGTTTCTGTCTTCCCTGTCACCGTGTTCACTGTTTTCTTCTTCCCTCCACTATCATCCATCTTTACTCCAGTAACCCTCCACACCCCTTTCACTGGGGTGTGGGTAAGGTGCTGTGAGTGGGTAAGAATGGCAGTAAGCTGGAGTTATCCTTGGGGATTAGTACTTATTTTTGCTTCTGTTTTTGCTCAATGCTTTTCTATTCAAAGCCTCTCCCTGGCTAAAATCAAACTGTTGGCAGTCACTTGAGATAAGTTGAAAGAGATAGATCTGCAGACCAAGTAGCTCCTGTTAAAAGGATTTGTTGTGCTTGTAACGTCACAGCTAATAAAAATCCTTTTAACGGGAGCTACTTGGCGTGCGGATCTATCTGTTTCAACTTTGCTAGATTTTTTTTGATCCAGCACCCATCCTATTGGGCACTGGGATGTTCATGTCTTTTTTACCACACCTTGTCCCTCTGCCACAGAAACCCACTGCACACCTTTCCTACTTCTCTCATAGCATGGTGACACAGTTTTGTTTACCTGCCTTCTGTGTCAAGGATGAACAACATTGTTGCTCATGGCTCAGTTTAATGGATGTGAAGTGAAGAAAAAGAAAGTACAAGAACAAGCATTTATACCCTTTTCTCAGGTAAACATAGCAGGATCACAATCAATTTTACTTAAACAGACAGTATCGCCAGCAATATTGAGCCATGCAGATAGTTTTGGTTACTTGAGTAATGTACCACCTCTGTTTGTTTATGTTAAGGGATGTCTTTTGACACTAATAGAGTTAGTGCTAGTAGAAAGAGTGAGATTAACAGAGAGGACAAGAGCAAAAACATACAGTATTTATCTGTGTCAGGTATATGCATAGACATACACAAATATGGTTCAATGTGTCTTTTTTATGTTGTCAAGAGGCAGAGACTTGAAATTTTTAATTTAAATAATAATAGCAATCATATACTCAATGCTGTAGGGAAACACAGGTTAATTTTTATATTATACCACAATTGCACTTAAACCCATTCAACCTCACTGTCCTGGCTTGGGTCAGTTGAAGTCATGTCGTACAGCCAAACATTGTTCAAACCCACACAATTTTATTTCAAGTTTTTATGAAGGTGCCAAAGTTTCCATATATACCAACTATGGCAGGCTGAATTTTGGGGAAATTTGTCTAAAAGGATGCACAAGACAGCTGTAGCTGGAACAACATGATACACAATATACATGATATTGTAGAGTGGAAAAGGACAATTTGAGCAACATTAAAGCTACTTAAGGGGAAATAAAATGGATGTTAAGGGGTTAAAAGTTTTTTGTAAAAAACAAACAAAGAACAAACATCAGCTTACTTATCAGGTACTGGAACTGCTGTGATGGTGTTTTAATCTGGTTAAAGTGGAGTTTCAGTGTGGTTGTACAGTTTTTCATACTGCTGAGATGGCTCTTCTCAAGGTGATGAGTGTCTTGGTTTTAGTGGCTGTTGTGGGTGTCTTCTCATTTTTCTCGAGTGCTCAGTTTCGTCGCAGGTACTGCTCCACATTGCTTTTCCTCCTGCCTGAAGGGTAAAACCCTGCTCCTGTTCATTATTGGATACAAACTGTCTGTGGTGTCCTTCTGGGATCTATTGTGGGTCCAATCCTCTTCTCTATATACTGTATACGTTATTCTGCAGTCATTTGTGAACTTAATATCTGTGTTTGTTGTCACAATAGTGACACCCAGATGTATCTCTCTGGAAACCAAAGTGATATCAAGCATCTGGCCTCTTCAGCTGTCTGCTAATGTTTTGCAACTTAATATGAATAAGTTTGAATTTATTTTACAGGACCAAAAATACTTTCACTTGTAATATTTTCAACCATTTTGGCCTTTCTACTAAATGTATTTTAAAATTCTTCAAAGTCATTTTTAATCATTCAATTAATTAACACTTATGTATTGTTTTCTACAAGACATTCTCCAAAATGTTTTATAAGTCACATTTAAAACTGTAAATCCTGCTTTTATTGTGTCACGCTTTTATTTTGTCACACTCTGACGCCTTGTCTTTTCTTTTCTTTTTTTTCACTCTTATTTCTACGACTGCCAGTGTACTGTAGTTTAGGACTGATTCAAATTGATAGTGATTTTTTTTGGTTTGTTAGGGCTCTTTATGATTTATGAACCCAGAGATCCTCAGAGAGCTGAATTAGCATCAAAGATTTAAAGCTAATTGCACTTTTTGCACAACAATCTACCCTAACCCTGACCAAAATCCAAACCTGCTCTATCAGGCCTGCTTTTAACTGAATTTATACATATGTATTTTTGTTTCAAGTATTCAGTATAATGTTCATTCTCATTTGCGTTATTCGTTATTGTATGTTGTAATTTTATGTTATTTTGTAAATTACTCTCTTACATTTATTTTGTGATTTACTTACTTATTTATTTTATAAGTTATCCAGACCATCATAGACTTGTCAGAAATAAAACACCATCTGCCTTCATGACTTTTTTACTCTACATAATGTTACATTGACATTAAGATTGAAGAGCACTAAGAAGGTAATAAAGTAGCTTATCTGGCTTTTAATATATTTACGCTTTGTACCTATTCTGTGCTGTATGTGTCATGGTTTTTATTCAGGCAAATTCCCAGGCTTACTCTCTGGGTTCCGTGGTCTTTGGTGCTGTTATGTAACACAGCAACTGTCACTTCAGCAGTCAGCTTAGATGTCAGAGTGTAGAGACGTTTGTGAGATTTTGACTGATGAGTGGTGTTGATGTTTGTGCCTCTGTAATCAGCAGGATCACGTACAGTGAGTGTGTTTGTTTGTGCGTTGTGTGTGTAGGTGGTGGTGGGTTTATGGCCTGGCTGGCAGGAGAGTCTTGCTAAACGTGCACATGCTATGTCACATTTAATTTGTACAGTGGCCGATGTTGGTGATTGCATTAGATTCTTTTTCCACCACCGACCACAGCGTAGAGATCACTTTTAATTTAAAATCATTAAATTAAGTTAAAATCATTAATAACACATTTCAGAGCTGGCAGGGGCTTAGGCGGAAATTCAGTGTGTTTCGGGTGACTATAAATTTAAAAAAAGTATGTGACTTACCAAAGAACAAAACCAACCATCAACCAACAGCTTTAATCTTTTAAGTGTGGGTGCAGTCATGTGGTCTTTAGATATATATCTATTTTAGAGAAGGACAATCACTCTTCACACTCCTCACTGAAACCATATTACACTGCCTATGTAAATGTTTGACATATTAACTAAACTCAGTAACCCTCAAGCTCATGGAGACATTTAAAACCCATCAAAGAATTAAAAAAAAAAATGCATTGCTCTCAATTTGGAAATGATGCTTATATTTAGATCTAAAAAGTTCCTTTTAAAGTATTATTTAATTTAACATAAATCTTTTTCATTTGATTTAGCAATCACCTCAAAATGTTTGCTCGGTTAGTTTCTTTGCATTTTCCGTGTGTGTGTGCTCTGCTCTGCTTTCATTCCATGCTTTCTGCTTATGAAGCAAAACTGATTTGATGATGGGAGGAAAACAGTGGAAACCACAGAGGGCCTGATCTGGCGCCAGACAAAGACCGGCTAGCTCTACGTCTTCCATTGATACTTATCTCCCCTGCCTTCAAACCTCTCCGTCTCTCTCTCCAACACACACAAAAAGACACATACAACTCCAGAAATAAACCCCTTGGTTCAGACCCTGCACGCATTTACCCACACTCACTGCAACTTAGACTTTCTCACAATTTGTGGTCAAACAGGCAAAATAAAAAAGAAGACCTGTTGCTTCACAGACACCCACCTTCCTCTGCCTTTATCTGCTGTGTGTGCATGGTCGCTGAAGAGTCACACAAACATAATATACACCCACCAGTGTAAATAGTAATCCTCTAATTTAATCTCTCTGCTATCAGTAAGGCTTCTTATCTGTCCACAGGCCTTTGTACATTGCATTCTGCAAACCCTGTTCCAAACTGCCATTAAGGATTTGACAATGAGGAGTTTATCACAAATGAATCTATTTTAGCCACAGTTTAACTTGAAGGTTAGTTTCTGTCACATTTCATGCTAGTTTCATTTAATCCCTTGAATAAATTCTGACACTGTGTTTTTAATTTTCAGTATTTCACATAGGGGTAACATGCTAATTTGCATATTTTATTATTATGTTATGATGTTACATTTGAACATCAGAATGATTTACACTATTGTAAGCATGGTGTTTAACTTACAAAGCGAATCCTGCTACAGTGCAGGTTTCAGTGGTGGAAGAAATATTTAGATCATTAACTAATTACATAACATGATTAAGTAAAAGTACTGTGTTTAAAGTAACAGTAGTATTGGCAACAAAATGTACTCAAAGCAAAAATATAAGTACTCAGTATGCAGAATGACCCCTGTCAGTGTTATATTCTAATACTGGACAGGTATTAACATGTAAGCAGTACTTTTATGTTGTAGTTGTTGGTGTTGTGTGCTGTAACTCCAGTAGTAGTGGAGTAGAAGTATAAAGTAGCAGAAAATGTAAATACTCAAGTAAAGTACAAATTCGTAAAAATTGTACTTGAGTAAACGTACAATGGCTGGTTTATTAAAAATCGCAGGGTTAAAATCAGATAACCCTCTTTAAAAAGTACTTGTGTTGTTTAGTCCTGGGTTCAGTGTGCGGTTTAGACAGGGTTTAAGTCTAATGTGTAAAGCCCATGAGTACACTGCATGTTGTGTTTCTAAAACATTCACCCGGATGCTCATATGTAACACAGCTTGTAGTAAAACCTAGATTTACAGTAAGCGCTGTGTAGTTGTGATTCACTAACTACATGTTTTCTCCCTCAGGAGGAGCCGTGTCCAAGAAGACTCATTTGAGTAAGTTCTCTGTGAGAGACTGTATGTCTCTGTGTGTGAGCATGGGTGTGTGTGTGTATGTGGCAATGACATCGCTTGTGTTTGTGCTAGATATTTGTGCATGCATTGTGGTTAACTTCATAGTTGGTGAACATACAACATTGCACCTGTACAGCAAGACGCACACAAACACACGTACACACTGTGGTGTCGCTGGAGTTGGGCCATTAGCAACACAGTATATGTGCTGTGTGTTGCACCTGTGCTGCCCCCATCACACACACACACACCGCATACACACAGTGATGAAAATACCAACTACTATGGCTTTAGCACTTTGGCATCTGAATGCAGATGACAGCGATAACATCTCATCTTTTTTTAACTTCTTTGGTTTAACACTTTCTGCCACAACTTTAGCACACCTGGGTGTGTTATCAAATGTGGAGATGCTGTGTGTAATACACCACCAACCTCCATGTTAGGTGGTGTGATGATAAACAAATTGAGCATAAATAATAATGATTTTAGTGATTGCTGCTTGTGAGTGAGTGCACATGTGTGTGAAACCTCATTGCTGCGCCTGCAGAGTGGAGGAATCATTATGGATTTTGTTTTGGAGGTTAGCAGTAAGGAAAGGGGGCTGGCGAGCCATGGTGGTCTTGGGTTGTTCGATGTTTCAGTCAGGTGCTATAGATGGAGGGATAGAGGAAGTATAATTTAAAATATAACCAGTTTATAAAATATGATGCATTGTTACACAGCAGTATATAAAGTAGTTCAAATTAGCTTGACCTCGACTAGCTGCAACATTAAAATGCTGCTTACATATTAATGCATCAGTAATAATCATCCAGTAATATGATATAATGGTCTGATAGGATGCTTTAAGGACTTTTTGCTGGTAATACGTTCGCACTACTACTTAAGTAAAATGATGAATTTAGGACTTGTAGAGTAATTTAATAGTGTGGTGTTACTACTTTTACTCAAATACTTTTTCCATCACTGTAGGTTTGTGACAGAAGATCTGCAAACTAAACTTTAATGAGCTGAGGACTCAAGCATAGAAAGAGGGAAAGACGTTGCAAGAAGAAAGAAATTAAATTTTTTATTACTGTTAGTCTAAATCAACATCTGATATCAGACAAAAAAAAGTGTGAAAAAAGTGTGAGTTTGAGGATGAATAAGGTCTTTCTGTACTGAAACGTTTCTGTGACTTACATGTTATTCCTGTTGAAAGTCGTTTAATTTCAATTCTCAGGGAGAGTCTTAAAGGTGCGAGACGCTATAAAGCAAATCTTTTGATGTGTGGTGTAGAGTGAGGGGGTGACGGATAACAACAAAGATATGAGGAAAAAGTACCTTGAGAAAGAAGCCAGGGCAGGGGACAGTCCCCCCTTTTCTTTGTCTCTGACTCTTCTCTCTCTCTCTCACACACACACACACACGCACACACACATGCACTCTAACAAGGAAGGTGAGGCGGTGACTGACGCTCAAAAGTCTGAATTTGTGTGCTAAAGCTGCAGTGAACACCCAACCAGGCTTGCTAAAGGACGGACGAAAAAAAAAAGAAAGATTGAAGGAGTGAAAGAATAGGTGGTGCGAAAAAAGTGTGACTAGAAAGACTACTGTTAGACAAAGTGAGAGGAAAAGTGAGTTTGTGAAAGTGGGACAGACGTCTGTGACAAGTGGAGGAGTGAGGATGATGCGAGGTAGGGATGAAGCTTTTTGGTGTGTGTGTGTGTGTGTGTGTGTGTGGGCAGTACAATCAAATATATTTAATCAGTTTGATCAATTACATGCTTTTTGATCAAAGTTTCTTTCTGATCCACTCTGATTTTATAGTTTATGATTGTTAAAAGTTATAATATGACTGCGACCTGATGCTTCTGATGGTGCACCATATTGCTATCAAGACGTCTAATAACGTCACTTTCAGGTTTTAAACGGTTCCGTCTTTTTTTAGCGTTTGTCAAATCCTTGAAATAACTGTGTATTCACGCAGACGTTGACACCTGTGGCTTCAAACGCATCAACTTTTTTTGAACTTTATCAGGCTGTGTGATTAAGCTTTTTAGTTTCCACTTTTCATTTTTGATGTAACACCCGGGTTGAACGGTAAAACCTCCTTGAAGTTCAAAGTGGCTCTAAATGTCACTATTTTGCACTTATGTCAAGCTCATTGTTATTAATGTTTTATTTAACGTTTAAGCTTTTTTGTTGTTGTTGTTGCTCTGTAACAGATCCCTTACAATACACACACACACACACACACACACACACACACACGTGTTCATGTACGTACAGCTTAAAGCGTACCTTATTATTTGTTTTGAAGCTTTATTGGGTCTCTCCAGAGTTCTTGATTGGATGGCTGTTAGGTACGTTCACATCGATATATGTGTTTCAGTTTTACGGTTTGGTAACATGACTCAATTTTGAGCTACCTTTGATGGATTTAAGATTTGAATCATGTCTCGGATATTTCTACCCTCCCTCCCACATGCACAGTGCACCTCGGCCAGCGAGCTGAGCTGACTTAAGATGTTGAGAATCAGAGTGCAATAATACTTTATATTGTGTACTATACAAATCTCATATGTTTTGAGTTGATCTGCAAAACACCTTTTGTTTAGAGGCATCATATTTCCATTATAAGTAATATAATAAACAAATGATACTAATTATGACCCAAGGGACCAAATCATGATATGACATGAGAGATGTTACAAACCCTTTTGCAGACACTTCCACCGAATTCTAACCAACGTAAAAACGAAAGAGACAGGAAAACAGGATGCTTCACAACCACAGTGCATCAGTTTGAATGGACTGACTCTACACACATACAGTAGACAGGATGCAGAGGGTGTTAATATTGTGAAAATGTGATAATGAAAACGATAATGCATTTGATATATATATATATATAATATAAATTATAATATTAAATTATAATATAAATTAATAGAACGCACACCGTTACACAGAGGGGAAGGAGAAGCAAAGAGGCAACTGATGAGGAATAATTAATCTTCTCTGTGCGAGTTGCTTACACACGCTCTCTCTCCTGCAACATGCAAACACACACACGTACAGATGCACATGCACACACAGATCCGCAGCTGCTTGTTAGATGGCGCCTAGATGTAGCATATCTCAGCCCTGCAGCTGTGTGTGGATACTGTGTGCATGAAAGGGAGAGAAGGAGGCTCCCATTGCTGAATATACAACTGAATCTCTTCAACTTAATAACTTCAAGACGAGACAATTAATTATCTAATTCTCTGGTGTTACACACTCACGGTGGGCTTGATACCGTCAAACTTTACACACATTTCATATGGCTTTGTTGTTGTGTTCGGGGGATTCCTGTATAGACTCTTACACAGTTTCTTTATCAGAAAGGATTTCCTTGTTCCTCTGGGTGCAGAAACCTGCGCAGCACTTCCAAAGCAGCAAAAGCGGTTGGCTTTAGATCAAAGCTAACATCAAAATCGCAGGTGACACATTCCCACCTAAAATATGGTAAATGAAATACAACAGTCGAGCTGATTCACACCCTTTGCTGCTGTCAAAACATTACCTCTTTCAAACACCCCCAAATTCAGCCTGCACTTCAAAGTAAAATATGGTAAATCTCTTCTTCTCAGATAAGGTACCGTAGGTAGTTTTTTCCACTTTGTTGTTGTTAAATAATGAATGAAACTCAGTAGTGAAGGAGTTCTCACAGTTATGTACCAACCTACACAGTTTGATTCTAAAACATGAAGATACCTCAGGTATCAGGTCAACGCCTGTTGACCTGAAGTCAGCACTGAAATATATGTAACCAGAAATGTTCAGTAACAAAATATTCAATACAGAAGAGTGGTGTGAAATACTCCAGTTTGTTATTATTGTTATTATAACTTTTATTTTATCTTGTGATGAATACTTGTTTCTGTCTGTCTGTTTGTTTGTTTATTTTCTTTTTTCCCTCAAATACAGATTACAGTTATTTTAAAAAATTGCAGTCCTAAATAATGAGTTCTCGTAAAAAGAAATGAATTCTGACAGGCATATTTTAATTTTGTGTCAGTGAGTCAGAGTCATTTTTAGAGCTTTTACAGATCCTTTTATGCACGACAGAACCAATTAATCCTTTTTTTTTTTTACTGTATTTTCGATTGCAAATACATGAGAAATGCATGCATTTTATATATTATCATTATGTATACAATTTTCTTTTGTTAACTACAAATTTGTTGCAACATACTCTTTTTTCCTCCTCATACATTTTGATACAATAATAAATATAGTGCAGTTATTACCCAAGTGATGCATGAACATTTGCCTCAGCAAGATACTAAATTAAAATCTATAATATTAGTATGATTTTTATGAATCTGAGTATATTGCGACATAAACAAAAAAGCTGAATTATTATTTAAATTATTTTAAAACATATCACATAAGTTATGAAAACAGTGGTGTTAGATTAGATAAATAAAATGATTATAAATTGTGTGTAATCCTCCAATCCTGGGTTTAATAACATGTTATTTGAAAATGTATGATTGATTAACAGTGTATGTGTTTGTGAGAGATTAACAATCTGTTTGTTAGTCTGTGTGTGTGTGTGTGTATGTGTGTGTGTAAGGGTGAGGCGTGTATACAAACTTTGTTTGCACTCTTGCTTGCGTATGTACCAAAGGTAAGCTTCCGTCAGAGGAAAGTTGAGGTTTTTTGTCCGTTTACAGTGTAAAGAACAAACTGCTGACAAGGTGGTTTTCCTTCTCTTTTTTCTTTTTTCTTGTGATTTACTCAGTATTTGGTATTTGGCTCTTTTCTTTTGTATATTTAAGGTGATACATATTGATGACTTTTTTCACCTTTTCAAGCTTGTTCAGCATCATTGATCATATTAGAAATCCTACATGTCGTACTCTTTATTATAGTCGTCAAGCTTGAGAATCGTCGAATTTCTTGTCCAGCATTCAGAAGGAAGTTGTTCCACTCATGAGAAACCTGTGAATGTTTCACAATTTCTATTTGCTGTTATACGCAGAAGCTTCCGTTGTTTGTACGACGACGCTGACAGATATGCTTTGTAAGTGGGAGCGTGTAAGTCATTGATAATACTGATTGAAAGATGTAAATCAGTCCATCTCTGTGTAGCAGCGTCTTGGTATACTTTGTATGCGGAAGCGTGGGAGGTGGCACTCTTTTATTTTGACTGACAAACCAGAATATTTCCATCACTGCACATATACTGTACTCATACCTCTTCATTTCTTAACATCATCTAGCACATAATGCGTAGATTTTAGGATGAACAATTTGAGTCGACCAGATTGGTTGTTTTTGTTTGATCTCACTTCAGTATGAATATTTGAATGCAGCTACGTGTGGTGTGTTTATGGTTGGTTTCATACTGTACGGTGTTAGTGGAGCGCAGTGGAAATATAAAATGTTGAGGGTTTGTCAAGAGGTATTGCAAATCATGACATAATGCATTTAAAGTAATAAGTGTTGCTTGGATAGTGGAAAGCAAAATGATTCTTCATTTTACTGACTGAGCATTGAGCACATGAGCACGTACGATCTTCCGTAAAAATATCTTTTTAACCCAAAAAACCTCCTTAATTGGGTGCTAGACACAATAACCCTATCTCTGTCACTGACAAAGGCACTAATGGAAGAAAAAATGGTGGTATAGTTCTATAATAGTTCTTTTTCACTATTTCTCTGTATCACTCTCTCATACACACACACGCATGGAGATGCTGGGTTTGATTGGTCTAGGCCTGTGGCTGGAGATAATCAGGTGAGACCAAAAAAAAAAAAAGCTCACAGGAGCTTGTGAATTGGTGATTGTAGATTCCTCAGTGTTTATCTGCTGTCAAGTTAATTTCCACTTACAGATACTGGGGCCGTGATCCTCCCGGGCCATCAGAGGCTTGGAAGGTTTGTTTTGCAGTTTTTAGCACCAAAGAAAGAGATGCTGCTTTAGATAACTTGCTGTGTGTTTAGGTCGTCTCATAAATTCAGTTGAGAAGTATCCAAGCTATGATTGGAAAGTTATTGGAGGAGCAGTGAATGTGATTGCTGTGTGTGTTTGTGTGTGTGAGTGTGTGCGTGAACAGTGAAAGGTTGTGGGTCCCAGTGGATTTCCTGTTGTTTGAGGTTGACAATCAGAACTGAAATAGCGACAAAAAAAACAGAGATCTCTCATGTTCTCTCCACCTATCACGCACAGCCGGCAGTCATAGTCCCAGCACAGTAATTTTATTTGACTAAATAAGCAATAATATTAAGCGGGCAGAGAAATGTTTCTGTTGAGTGGTTTATTTGAACCAAATTATCCTGTTGTCTTTTACAGTGTCAGAATCTTGCTGAATCTGTGAAATACAGTAATCATTATCATGGTGAATCTTGAGGTTAATCAATCACCTCTATTAGTGGCAGCAGCAATCTCATCAGTTGTGCAGTATTTCTGTATTATTACACATGCTCGTACTCTGCACCCGCGTTTAAAAAGTGCATTTTTACCTCAGACCGGCTGTCCTCCTCTGGAGCTTTCAGGTGATCCCTGTGGCACCAGATAAAGAGGGCACACACTGACACACTAACACACACTCTCGCAAAAATCTGACACAGTTATGCACGGAAACGCCAATACTACTGTCTATAAGCATCAATGTGCAGACGTAAGAGCTCGTCTGTCTCTGCAGAAAATAATCACAACTTCAGTGCATTTGTCAAAGGAAGAGAGGAGATGACAGGAATAGATAAAGGGAGAGATTATTTAGTGTTAGGGGAAAAAAATGACAATACTGAATGCTCTACTTCCTGGATGTCTGTCGTCATTCAGTGTTACTATAAATATGTTAAATAATGTGACTTATACAGTATGGGATGCACTGTCCTTTATCATTTTATTAGATATATATTTGTCAGGACTTACTATAAAACTGTTCACACTTGTCACAGAGACAATGAATCAAATGACATCTGATTCTGACAAAAAAATCGCCACAAAGCAAAAATACTGAGGGGCGTGAGAGTTTACAGAGATCAGGGGCATGGGGGGAGGTGAGAGGGGGATGGCCGTTACTGGCAGTGATGAAGGAGAGAGAGTGCATTACTGGCAGCTGTGTCCTTTATGAGCGAGACAGAGAAGGATTCACAAAGAAAGAAATGACATGAAAGAGGGACAGTCAGAGTGAAAGAGAAGCAAGTCAACCACTTGAAAGCACTCTGAGGTTGACACCTTCGTATTCTCCGCCTTTCTCCATTTGCAAATATTCCACGTCCTCAGAAGACTCTCTCCTCATCGTATTTGATGTTATTTTGTTCTTTATTATTAAGGCAGGAGGTGTTTGAGAGGAAAATACCTTTGGTTTACTCTGGTCACACAACACTGACAGATGTTTAAGGGGAAGTACAGCATTACTTACGTTCTCACAGTGGGAATCAATTTCCAGTTTACTTCTTTGAGTAAAAATATGCAGTGTCATTATGGCGTTAGTTGGCGTATTTTACTCCTGGCTGTATGCTATAGGGGTTAAGACTGATGTTTTATTGGAAAACCATGTATGAATCAGAAAACATAAGGAATTATTTAACATTGTTCAAACAACATAAACTATTGTATTGTTTTAATGTGATTGAGACTATACAGTGCTGACGTGTGAATAAAGACATCTGAGGTCATGAGTTCATGTTACAGTTACAAGAGTGATTAATCTACATTTGGTCAGTCACAACGACATCATATCAACAGATCTGATTTGTTTCCTTCAGTACACGCTTTAGCTCAAGATCAAGTATCTCTGAATTGATCGACAGTGACACACTCGCTTCTTGTTTGCTTGCATGCGTAGCTCAGTTGTTTTGTACCCGTTGGTGTGTTACCCGACTGACTGTGAAGTGGCACCTGTGTGGAGGAAAGAAGAAGAGAGCTGCATCTGAAAATGTCAACATAACTGCTTTTACCTCTGTGTTCGTTCAGCCCAGATTGAAGTTATCCCATGCAAGATCTGCGGTGATAAGTCCTCCGGAGTGCATTATGGAGTCATCACATGTGAGGGCTGCAAGGTGAGATGACAGCATACCTGCTGCACAATATGACTTACCGGTATTAAAGGAGCAGTTCAACATTTTGGGAGACACGCTTCGCTCTCTTGCAGAGAGTTAGAAGAGATGAGATTGATACCATTCTCATGTCTGCCCATTCAATATGAAGCTACAGCTAGCAGCTTGTTAGCTTAGCTTAGCATAAAAACTGGAAACAGCTAGCCCGGCTCTGTCTAAAGGTAAAAAACCCTCCTACCAGCGCCTCTAAAACTCACCACACTATATCTTCTGGGCGTCTCCGCTGGTTGCCAGAGCCAGGCTAGCTGTTTCCTCCTGAGAGGGTAAGCTCCAGCTTCATATTGAATGGACAGATATGAGAGCGGTATCGATCTTTTCATCTGACTCTAAACAAGACAGCAAATTCGTGTATTGAACTGTTCCTTTAACAATAAGAGCTAGACTGATGTATCAGCCAATATTATCTTATTGCAGATGTTTTGGAATCAGCAAAGTATTTTTCAGCCGATATGTAACAAGAGAAATGTGAGCACAGAAACGAAAGATATGTTCGAGGTAATTTAGAAACACCATCACATGAACAAACTTATTTTTCAACTGTAAAATGTCCTGCTAGCTACATATCTTGGTCACAACTTAAAACTATTATCAATTTTTTTTGTAAGTCTTGAATATTAATACTGGTATCCGTCTTCAAAATCATGTTTGTGTTGGGCTCTGTTAACCATGCCGTACCCACCCCTCAGGGATTTTTCCGGCGTAGCCAGCTTCCTACTGTATCCTACTCCTGCTCCAGGCAGAGCAACTGTCAGATCGACCGGGCTAGCCGCAACCGCTGCCAACACTGCCGTCTGCAGAAGTGTTTGGCGCAGGGCATGAGCAGAGATGGTGAGACACAAACACACCCACGCTGACAGACACACAGACAAACTACACTCTTCATTCACAGCATTTGTTTATTTCCATGTGTTCATTTTATGTCCTCCTCAGCGGTGAAGTTTGGACGGATGTCCAAACGTCAGCGAGACTCTCTGATCGCTGAAGTGGAGAGGCACCGGCAGCAGCAGCAGCAACAGCAGCAGCTTCAGGGAGACGCCCAGTCTGTCTTGTCCTACCCCACCAAGGCCCGTCAAGACCGCTCCCCACAGCTCCTTCAGCCCATGGCCTACTCCTTCACCGGGGAGGCTGAGCTGCTGCCCTACACCGCTGATGTTCACTCTTACCTGGTGTGCTCCCCGAACGAGTCGCAAGTGGCGAGTATGATCTACCGAGGCTCCAGTGTCTCTCCCACATCGAGATCCCAGGGGAGGGGGGACAACAGTGGACACCCTGACATAAGAGGTGAGGCACTCATGTGTGTACACACTTCACTGTGTGCAGTTCCCTTCATCCTCCTCTGCTTATTCCTTATCTGTCTTATCTATTCCTCATGTCAGGATTTGACTCCAGACAGCCATCTCATGATCTGATGGGGATTCATCCCTACAACCCTCTGGAGGATCCGTACAGCCTATATCCTCACTCTCTGAGAAACATAGGTGAGCAAACAGCACAGCGGGCTAACGTGCATGCAATTGTGTTGTATTTTTAATATTTATGAGCGTTTTTTGTTTTTTTTTCCTTTTTTTTCAGATGAGCTGTGTGCCAGCATTGTGCGTTCCCACAGAGAGACCAGCCAGTACAGAGTGGAGGAGCTTCAGTCTCTCAGATGGAAACTGTTCAACAGAGAGGAGATCCAAGCCTACCAGAGCAAAGTACAGTATACCAACCTGCTTACTTACGTTTTTTTTTTTTTTTTTTTTCAGTTCTCAGGCTTCCTCTTACATTTGTGTGACCTTATCCAGGCAGTCTCAAAACAGAACATGTCATTTCAGATGGCTTGCGACTGAGGCTGCTTTTGATTCATCAAACAGAATACTTGTTTCATAATTTTCCCCCTCCTCTTCTTCTCCCTCTTTGATCACATGGGAATCTTATGTTCAATTTAAATGTAATGACTTTGTTGTTCCTCCAAAAATTGCTTTTGAGCAGTGCATATGCTATAATATTTAATTACAGTAAATAAAGAGATAAAATACAGGAACATGATATGCTAAATTAGAAGAAAGAGCAGTAGACTCAGTGGTTGGGACAGTGTGGATGAGTTAAAATGTAAGTCTTTTTGGTTGAGTTGAATGTAATGTTGCAAAAGGACTTATTAAAAAAACAACAACTTATCCTACAATCTTTTTTTCTCCGTCGTACTCTCTCTCCCAGTCAGTGGATGAGATGTGGCAGCACTGTGCCATCCGACTGACTGATGCCGTGCAGTATGTGGTGGAGTTTGCAAAACACATCCCAGGTTTCCGTATGCTCAGCCAGAACGACCAGATTGCTCTCCTTAAGACTGGTGAGTTTACCTGTCACTTACAAGAAACGGCCGTCACCTTCAGTCCCAATCTCAAATGCTTTTAATCTCTCTTCCCCCTTCTTTTAACTGATCCCTTTTCTTCCCTCTTCACTCAGGCTCCATGGAGGTGGTTCTGGTCAGGATGAGTCGGTCCTTCAACACAGAGAACAACACCGTCTTCTTCGATGGGAAATTTGCTGGAGCTGAAATCTTCAAGTCTTTGGGTGAGGATTTCTCTACACGTTGCTCCTTACCTGAAGCGGAAAGACAGTTCTGAAACCATTCATGCAGTGAGCGCAATATATAAAGATGGATGGTTTATCAGCGCTCTGTGGTTTCTTTTCTTGCAGCATGTGGTGATTTAATCACATCGGTGTTTGACTTTGCTCATGGTATGTGTGCTCTGAAGCTCACTGAGCACCAGATCGCTCTCTTCAGTGCTCTGGTGCTGATCAACACAGGTAAGATCAACTCACCTGTCTCTCAATTATGTTGCATTATACTCCTCAGTTTTGAAACATAAAAATGTGGGAAGATGCTTCAGTGCACTCTCCATTAGTCAACTTACTTTTTGGACGCTGAATTTTCTTTCCTTGTTCTCCAGGATTTACCCAGCTTACATTTTTAGATTTACATTGATGGTTGTTTATGGCTAAATCTAGTCAGTGTATCACGGTCATCCTTAAGACCAAAAAAAAAAATGAATTTATTCATTTTGGTCCAAATTCTGCTAATAACAGACATATTTTTAGTCACCTCTTGCTAAATATCTCAGTTTGTAAAACCTTCAGTTTTCATGCTGAAATAATTCCTGAAATATTCACCTTTTTAAAGACACTTCTAAGCTTTCAGTAGACAAATATCAGACAACTGGTTGACAAGTACAAGCCATCCTTTTAGCATCTTTTCCATCACACTTTGCCCTGTGGTTTCATTCATTCATTCAGTTCTGCATTCCCACACAATTAGCCTCTCTGCCCCCTGGTGGCTGTAAATAGACATGGTAATATTAACAGGCCACACAGTGAACCAGGCCTATTCACACATAAGTAGAGTGAGTCTCTGGTAACATGTACACTTTTTAAAAAGTGAATTTTTCTTTGCTTTTTTCTTCGTCTTTCTGTGCAGATCGTCCATGTCTGGAGGACAGAGGCAGGGTTCAGCGAGTGCAAAGAAGCGTGGAGTTGGGACTCACACACATTCTACACCGAGACAACCAAGAAAGTCTAATGCATAAGGTACATGTCTCCGTATAGAGCAGATGCTTTCTATTTAGTCTTCTGATTGGCTAAAAGCTGATTAAAAGGCAAACGTATTATTCTTTGATCTGCATGTTCCTCACTGTAGTAGAGCTAAATGTGTGTGTGTCCTCCCTGCAGCTGTACCAGAAGATGGCAGTGTTGCGTTCACTATGCAGTCTGCACATGGAGAAGCTGCGCTGGTTCAGCCAGCGTTACCCGCTCACTGCTCACTCTCTGTTCCCTCCACTCTACAAGGAGCTGTTCGCCTCTGAGGCGGAGCTGCTGCCGGGGACCACTCACTGATGATTCACTAGAATATGCAAAGACACACACACATTATTATAAGTCTCATCATTACTTCCTGACAGAATCTATTTTTCTAATAATGAAAATAATTGAGAAAAGCACAGTAATCGTAGTGTGTTATAGGTATTATATGACTTCCAGCAGAGCTTTTTGGTAGATTGTGTCAAACATAAATTTCAATATTTTGATAGCTTAAAACTATTTTGATTATTCCAGGGAAACATGCGTTTTGTTGTTCTTTGACAGTACATTGTTGGTGGGGTACAGGATTCATTTTCTCTCAGGACGTGCTGTTGTGAGTCTGTCCAGTGACTGTGTGTTACAGTGGGTTCAGACATGGTGATTCAAAGTGGCAGGACACCCACAACATTGGTAACTGAAACTTAAAATGGTAGTCCACCCAACATCTATCTTTAAAACACTGACCTCGTGTATAATTAAAAGGTGACTTTAAAGAAAGAAAAAGAAAAAACAAAACAAAACAAAAGACGCCCTGCCTCTTTGTATCTGTATGTCTCTAGAGAAATGTTTCTCCTCAGGTTGATGTTGTCACAGATTGACTAATAAGTTCCACAAAGCTGCAGTACCTCTAAAGTTTTATCCTGTGTGTTTGAATAAATCCTCACAGGCCTTTATATCTTTTGAGTTTTAAAAAGATGTTGCATTAAATGTAGAAATAAATATTCAATTAAAAATATGGAGATACAGTAGAAGTCTCTTCCTCTGTGTGCAAACTTTTCCTTTTTTTCCTCCCAGATAAACTTGCACATGTTTTGTTTTCTCTATGTATCTTTGAATAAAGCCATGAGTAAAGAGGAAATGATGAGAGCATTAAGTACTGTATTTCCAGATGTAGTCCTCTCTGTTCCTGGAACAAATGAAATCATAATGAAGGTGATTCCATGTAAATCTTCCAATAAACTGCCGAGGCTGTGACACCAAGAAGACGTGGTAACTTTATTATTCTATTTGTCACAAAACTGTGTATATAATATAAATAGTTGTGCCAGAAAAATCTTGTTATCATATGATAAGAAAAATACTTAACAAAAACAGTTTATTCATAGCAGACATAGCTCTGAAGTGATAAAAAAAGATTTATAATTCTCAGTAGCATATTGAAGGACATCCAGACACAGTCCCAGCACCATACTGTAGAGTTGTAGCTGCAGCATTCAACACAAAGGAAATATTAGTCATTGTGGATGACCCTACAGGAGACTCAGGCAGTGGAAAGTTATCATCAGGTTGTCATAGACAGAAACAGTTGCTAACCACGTTAAGAGGAAGCAAATTAAAAGACTGTGAGTCAGTTGGATGTGGTAAATATGAGCTTTTCTTACAAAATACCACAAAGAATTTATGGTAAAGACCATGCTACAAAACTAGTTGTGCAGCTTGCTATATGCAGTGATATTCGCTTTCATATTACAGTTTGGTTTGGAAAGACATCAAGTAAACAATTCTTGTTGTGATGTTCTTTCTTGAGTAGATTAGACTATTGCACCCACAGTAATCCAAGGAGGAGGAGCCCTGTTTTAATTTCCTCTCCTGTGGTTTCTTCTTCTTTTCTTTCTTATGTGCTATGGTACTTTTGCTGCTCTTGACCCGTAAAGTTCATAAAGACATGGAATTGAGCAATATAAACAAACTAGACCTCACTAGATTTTTTTAACTCCTGAGAGTGAAAGAAAACAGCCAGTAATTGGCCGCAATGTTGTACAGTCTGTACCGTCAACTCATGCACATATTTTGCCTATAAAAATTGTTTTCAGCCTAAAAGCAAATTAAATCTGTTGCCATTAATTGTCTCAATGCTTTCATGACAAACAGCGGACCTCTTTTTTCCAGTATGACTATGAGAGGGAGTGCATTGCAGCCCTGCCTGTGTTTGTTTGCCATTCTTTGCTTTCTGACCTCTTTTTTTCTACCCGGGACAAACACATCTGAACAGTTTCCGTACCCCCATTACTCACAACCACAAACCGAAAACTTTGATCCTGATATCTACTGCATATGATGGGAAAGAGCTGTGGGCAGAGCTGCTAAAGGCAGGATAATCCTTCCAGTTTAAACTGTGGCCTGTAGAGAGCAAACTGTGGAAACTAATTAAATTACAGTCTGCAGCTGCAAAAGGAGTTCTTCTCTGGTCTGATTTTTTTAATTTTTTTTTTTTATGAGAACATGGTGGGAGGGATTTTGTAGAGGTCACAGTCAGTGTTTCAGACTGGAATCCGTGAGGCTGTGATAACCCTAGACTCAAACTCAGCGTGAGATAACAAGGAATTTAAGGCCTTTAATATCTCTTGGCAAGCAAACGATGAATCACAAACACGGTGGGTGAGATGAACACAATTCAGATCAAGGTAACAAACACAGCATTATGTTGATATAGATGCATGCTGTTATTTTGTAAGTATTTAATTATTGTTTCAGTTTTGTACTAACAACCTAACACCTCGTTATCAAAATATGTTCTCAAGTATTTAAAGGACAGAGAGTGATATTCAGCCTTTCTAAAGTCTGAAAAACAAAACCTGCCTGTGGTGGAAGGCTACAAATCTTTAGCAGAAAACCTGCATTACAGACATGGGGAGTAGAGTTTGAAAGACAGGGTTTGGTAAAATTGTAATGAGTCATTTATCCAGAAACAGGAACTGTGATCCACAGTTTATTTTATCATAATATAAATATATGTAAAGGCATGAAGGCCAAGTAAACTTCAGATTGATAAATGGAAGCAGTTTCATAGGTTTGATCCTTGAATAAATCTGCTTGCGATACACAAAGGCACTTACAACTTTGATAATAGGGCAGAATTGAATAGCACTTTATTTAAGGGGAATTCCACCATTTGCAAAAAGATTAGGTTGTTTTGTTGTTTTCAGATTAATAGACAGTTTTTGTTTCAGATTGGATATTGTAGCCATTCTCACAAATTGAATTTACTGAATATTTACTGTTTGTAGAAGACTGCCAACTATTTTCCAAGAAATATTTGCTAAAATAATAACAATAATAATTCACTTTTAATTACCTATGTGACAGAATCGTTCAATTAGTTCAATTACTGCTTTGCAGCACTGACTTACTTATCTGTTTCAGCATGAACTGCTGACTGGCTCAGCCAATAGGTGATAATTATATAACTGATGGCAGGTCAATGAGTGACGGGTTAATTGCTAAAGAGTAACAGCCAGTCTGAATAAAAAGAAGAAATAAGAATCATGTTCACACATGAGCTCAGGCTCAGCGACCAGGGGCGAGATAATAATTTCCCTTATAAGAGCGCCCTAGCAGCACCCAGGATTTGAACGTATGAGTATGAGTCATGTTGAAAAACTTCCTTCCCTCCCTCTTTTTCCTCACCCCGCCTCAACCCCGCTAACCCCTACAACAACCATAAAATGTGGGAGCGAAACCCCGCAGACGGACAGCACGGCAGCCTCTGTTGGACCAATTAACAGGCCCGTCTGTGCGCTGCCCCGCTGAGCGTGTTTTCCTGGGCGGCCTCTTCTCTGCTCACTCTGCCAGGACAGTCAGCGGGACAAACAGTACCGGACAGACAGACTCTCTATCAAGTTTGCGATGGGCTCGTCTCGGGCTCTAGTCTGCGTCACCGCATTTGTCTTGGTTTTACTGAGCTCAGCATCCAAGGGTTAGTAGGCTGTTACGTCTCCCTTCTTTTTGTTGTTGTTCTCATGGTTGAAATTGTTGTGTTTGTTTCTTGGCTGATGGCCAGGCTCCATTTTTGTTCGTCTGAGCTGCTGTAAGTGCGTTTATTTCGCCTGTAGACCTACTGACATGAATCCTGTAGCAAATAGACTTTAAAGGACTTTTATATAAATGTCTGTTCTAATGTCTCCAGTGGTGGAATGTAACTAACTACAATTACTTACCTAAGTACAATTTTCAGGTACTTGTGTTTAACTTGTATTTTTATGTTATTGTACTTCACTACATTTCAGAGGCAAATACTTGACTTATTGCTGCATTTATTTTATTGCTACTTTGCTGAGTAAGTTTTTGCATATGAGTAATGGAATATGATGCAATGTAATATTTGAAACTAACAAATAATATGCAAATATTGAAAATGAGCCCACCTCTATCAGGCAGTAACAGTAAAATCAGTAATAATATATATAATAATCTAATATTTAATGATGCAACACTGACAGTATAATGAGAACTTACTTACAAAATCTTTACTTATAAGTAACATTTTAAATTCAGGACTTTTACTTGTAGTGGAGTATTTTACACTGTGGTATTGCTACTGTTACTTGAGTAAAGGAATACTTTTCTCAGTATAATTTGTGCATTACAGAAAATCAACAGAGTTGCATAACTTTGTCTGGCTCTCTGCCTCTCTCTCTCTCTCTCTCTCTCTCTCTCTCTCTTTGTGTGTACAATTTTCCAGATAAGCGCATCTTTGAGCAGCGTGATGTCACCTTTGATCTTGACAAAATAGTGCAAGGTGTGTGTGTTCACATACTAGTGCAGTATCTCTGCAAGGACCAATTAGAATCTCAGATGTCCACAGTGGCATTTGGCCAGCTCTCACTACTTCAAGAGGCTATTTTAAGGATTTAAGGTGTACTCTACTGATTTTACCCATGGAGCTCAGTTTGCTCGTCACAAAGAGTACTACTTAACTTTTGAAAATGGCTGTTAATGTCTTCTGTGGCTGTGGAGAGAGCTTTTAGGTGAAGGTTAGGATAATATTTTATGCATAGAGTGCTTATGGGAAAGCCTAGGACAGGACTATAGTTAACGTAGGCCAGGTTCGAGTATAGAAATACAATAAAAACCTAAGTATTTAAGACACCGTAGAATATTCTTTTTGTAAGTCATCTTTTTTTCTCTTTCAGAGATTCAACAACCAGATTCGTCCATGTTGCAGAAAGAAGCGGACTTGACAGATCTCTTCAATACTGAGGGTACTGTTCATCGGTTACCTATTGTTATGACCTTGTTTTGACGTAACTACATAGCTGCACATCCACTACTACATGTGTGTACATAGGTGGCGCTATGACTTTGATTCAAAATTGACCCCTACATGTGTTCAGGCCGGGAATGTCATCCACCGTGAGGAATATGGAAAAGATGCGATCATTTTCAGCCAAGTTACAGCAGTTTGAATTGTCATGATGGACCATCGGCATTCGCCGCGCCGCTGAGACCGCGCCCTTTGGTGAAAAGTCACAATTTTCGCTGTCAAGCATCATGAACATCTTGAGGCTTTAGTGGCCACTTTTCAGGCAGTTCTGCTCAACCCACTGGGATTTGTATGTCAGAATGTAAAACGTGACATGTCCTGCCGTCAATAGGTGGCGCTATGACTTTGATGGCTGTTAATGTCTTCTGTGGCTGTGGAGAGAGCTTTTAGGTGAAGGTTAGGATAATATTTTATGCATAGAGTGCTTATGGGAAAGCCTAGGACAGGACTATAGTTAACGTAGGCCAGGTTCGAGTATAGAAATACAATAAAAACCTAAGTATTTAAGACACCGTAGAATATTCTTTTTGTAAGTCATCTTTTTTTCTCTTTCAGAGATTCAACAACCAGATTCGTCCATGTTGCAGAAAGAAGCGGACTTGACAGATCTCTTCAATACTGAGGGTACTGTTCATCGGTTACCTATTGTTATGACCTTGTTTTGACGTAACTACATAGCTGCACATCCACTACTACATGTGTGTACATAGGTGGCGCTATGACTTTGATTCAAAATTGACCCCTACATGTGTTCAGGCCGGGAATGTCATCCACCGTGAGGAATATGGAAAAGATGCGATCATTTTCAGCCAAGTTACAGCAGTTTGAATTGTCATGATGGACCATCGGCATTCGCCGCGCCGCTGAGACCGCGCCCTTTGGTGAAAAGTCACAATTTTCGCTGTCAAGCATCATGAACATCTTGAGGCTTTAGTGGCCACTTTTCAGGCAGTTCTGCTCAACCCACTGGGATTTGTATGTCAGAATGTAAAACGTGACATGTCCTGCCGTCAATAGGTGGCGCTATGACTTTGATGGCTGTTAATGTCTTCTGTGGCTGTGGAGAGAGCTTTTAGGTGAAGGTTAGGATAATATTTTATGCATAGAGTGCTTATGGGAAAGCCTAGGACAGGACTATAGTTAACGTAGGCCAGGTTCGAGTATAGAAATACAATAAAAACCTAAGTATTTAAGACACCGTAGAATATTCTTTTTGTAAGTCATCTTTTTTTCTCTTTCAGAGATTCAACAACCAGATTCGTCCATGTTGCAGAAAGAAGTGGACTTTACAGATCTCTTCAATACTGAGGGTACTGTTCATCGGTTACCTATTGTTATGACCTTGTTTTGACGTAACTACATAGCTGCACATCCACTACTGCAAACTAACCAACTTAGATTGGTCTGCCTAGCTTGCTTTAGTCTGGCCAGTAATGAATCATACAACCACAGGTGTCCAAACCATTGTCTTTTGTTCATTGTTGTCTGTGTTTTCATAGAGTTCCCCATAGAGCAGGTGATGCTGTTTCATCCAGATCAGCTCGATATCCTGAGTGAGAGAGGTAATCTGTTATCTATCTATCTATCTATCTATCTATCTATCTATCTATCTATCTATCTATCTATCTATCTTGGCTCAGTGCCTGCTATTGCTTCTCTCTATCTTGCTTTCTCTTCCTCATCTTCCCTGTCTCACTTCCCCAAATCCTGTACAAAAAAGCAGCAATTATGGAAAGAAAACACTTGAAAAGTACTGATTAATAATACAGCCTTTACTCTGTCAGGTGGTTCCAGACCAGGAGTCTTTGCACCTAGAGGTTCATATCTATTTTCCTCTCTTTCTTTTGAGTTTTACTTCATCTGTACTACCTACTACTGTAAAAGTGTCAAATAACAGTATGATACCCGTCCTTTCGTCTAAGGTCAACCAAGATGTGGGCCCTGTTCCTTTGATGGTCCTCCCGTGCTGGACTACCCTGTTCAGTTCCCCCCCGGCCGACCAACCTCCGACAATCTGCAAGCCATCTGTCTCCATGGAGACCATCGTCCCCGCTACCCAAAGTCTTACTTTCCTGACTCTGGTTTTGGCCAGCAGAGGCGGAGGGCCAGTGCTGTCAATAAGGCAGAGTCCTGGTTTAGTACTTGCTGCAAAAGGTACCAGACGTGGGAGATGGAAGTGGCGCTGTGTTGCGTCACACAGGCGGTGAGTTTTCACAACAGCTCCTACAGCCGATTAAGCAATTTTTTTTGTCTGTATAAATGTGAAATGAAAATGTGATATCCTGTATCTGCTCGCCCTTATTCTGCTCTTCTTGGTTTATTCCACTTTGCTGAATATGTTTTTGCATTACTGGATTCCACGCTGACGTGATTTCATGTTAAAAACCAAGATACAATTAATGTTATCCACTTAATACCTCATGAGGAGGAAGGCTTTCATAGATGTCATATTATTGCCAGCTTTTGTAACTTTATATTCATTCCTGAAGCTGTAATGTAGTAGGCCTAGAGTCATATACCAAACACAGTCTTTTTTTCCCCCCGAATATAAAAAGGGCATGAAACATTCTTCACATTGCAGAGATGATAGTACTTGCATTTTTGAAACAAAGTTGAAGACCTTGGGCGCTTCCAGTCGATAAGCCCATTACAGGCAGCCCAGCCTGACATAACAGACAGGCCTTGGCATGAGCACCAGTGGAGCTGTCTGAGAGCAGCAACAAACTTGTCCCAAATTCTTCTGTGAATAAAGCTTTCCCTTAATCTTATTGCCTTCCTCTTGCCATGTTTGTTTTTCAGATTTGGTTAAGCATGTCTTAAGATACTCTACATAATTGCGGGTGGTCCATTCACTCAGACTTTATGTCAGTATTAAAGGATTTAATTCATACACCCTTACTGTCTGTGTTATTTTTCTATGCCTACTACAGTGGGAACTGTCACTCGAATCCTTCTGTGAGGAAAACTCATCAGTAAAGGCTCGTCTTCATCACTGCTGCAGACAAACGGGCAGCGACAGGCTAAACTGCTTCAACAGCGAAGCTCCAAACCCAAACTACGAGCCAACAGAGGAGCTGCCGGTGACACCTCCTCCCTCTACCGCCAACTTCAACTTTGACCCTAACACTTGCCAGCGGTATGCAGCACCAATAAAACTGTTGATATTGACAATCAAGTCTCTGTTAAGTAGCATCACTAAGTTACTATAATATTTATAATAATTATTTGAACTTACAACACCATTTATTGTGCAGAGGACAAAACCAGGAATCAGTTTCTATAGCAGCTCTTAATATGCTGTACAGCTGACAGTGCAAATTTGCCTTAAAGACTATGTCTGGCAAAATGTGTCATTGAGAAACTTCATTTTTACAGAAACTATTAAAAACATATCAATAATCCACACTGTTGCACTGGGTATTCCTTCATTACAATAAACACTGGCACTGTAGTTTATTTTGAGTCAATCCCACATACAGTGTACTGGTGCTGTAAGTACTCCCTAGAGAACCAACACTGCTGAAAATAGTCCCCAACAACTATTATAATAACACTACTTACCCCTCTTTGAGCAACATTAGCTAAAAACTAAAGTCCCCAACTACTTTAGGAAATTACTGAGCCTTTCTAAATAAAAATCTAACTACATATTTGATAGCCATTTTTATGGATTTTACATCTTCAGTTGGGACTCAGACTGAAAGAGACAGGGTAGGGAAGTCAGAAAGTATTGAGAGACAGACTGAGTGATAAGGAATCACAAATATAGAGTAACACCAACCTTATGCTTTAAGACAAAGGGTCAAGAGAGAGTGATTTGAAGAGAAATTATAGAGAAGTGTTATTGAGGGATCTCACATAGCAAAAGACATTTATGCCTCATACTTTACAGGACAGCGATGACTACAGACAGTGTCAGAGGAATCAGAAGTAGAAAGGTGAAGAGACCGTCTGCTCCAAAGAAAGTTGACATCAGCTTTCCTCCTGGACGACCCACCGCAGATACCATTGAATCACTGTGCCGCAACCAGAAGCTACGCCCCCTCTATACTATCAAGTGCCTGCCAGACTCAGGCTACCAATGGCTTGCTCATCAGGCAAAGGCCATTAATCGTATAGAAAAGGGATTCAAACAGTGCTGCAAAAAGAAGAAGGATGCGCTCAACTGTGCTGATCAGAAGGTAAAGCAACAAACCTACAATCACAAATAGTTTTGCTTAATTTTCTCATTTTTGGTGCCTTCTCATGTCCATTCTCCTCCTGTATTTTAGTGGCGTCAGGAGCTTAACAGGTTTTGCTTGGGTGAGAACGGCGAAGAGAAGGATTTCTACTGTTGCTCGGGCGAAGGGGGAAATGAACGATACAACTGTTTCCAAAACGCTTCCCCTGATCCACATTATAATATGAGTTCCATCATCGAAGAGGTCTCTCTGCACCAACTCTGTGACACTCACAAGATCATCAAGAAGAAGTAAGACAGTACTTCCTACATCTGTCCTTGGATCTGTTTTTCTGTCTGTCTTTTTCATCTCTTCCTCTTTAATGTTCAGTTTCTGTTTTCTTTGTTTCTTTTGGCGCTTTTTGTCTTTTCTTATGCAACAGAAAATAAATGAATCTCAAGCAGACTAATATGCTGCAATATCTCTTATCTTAAATGTGCTGACACCACTTATCTACAGTACATTCTGTGTTATATCGTCATGGATCTAAACATATGTGCATAATCTGTGAGCAATGTAAAGTTAGAAACATAGTAACGATGTGACTGTGTTTTAGCTTCCCTGTTGGTTTTCCTCTCAAGAGCTACGTGAATGAATGCTGCCAGGTCCTGACTGACCAAGACGTGACCTCTTGTTTTATGTTTAAGGTGAGTTAAAAAAGGAAGTGAGTCCGTACACAATCTAGCAAGACAAAACAACACAAAAGTTTGGGCTAGGAAAATTTTAAATGCAGTATTTGGAAATGAAAGTTTAGGAGCTATTAACCCAAAATTCAGATTTTCTAATGCTATTTTTCATTTTCTGGCCTTTTTCTCTCGCATGAAATCAGGTTGAGGAAATGTCAGAGAAGCTGTGTTTATCAAAAAAGGCTTCTCCTCCAGCTGTCCGCCGCTGTTGCCGCGTGCCTTCACAAGAGGCTCCAAAGTGTTTTACCAAAATTCTCACGGATGCCATCACCAAAGCAACCAATGTCTTACGCCAAAAGAAGAAGAAAAGGTGCCCTTACGCCTAAACCCTTATGGCTTCTTGCTTTTGACCCCACTGGTGCTGGGCCATTCAGGGAAACGGCAAGCAGCAGAGGGGACCTCCAATCCCTGAACAGGAATAATTAGAGGTCTATAAGAATATTCAAAATGTGGACCAAATTCTAGCTTCATCTACTGCCAATGTTATTTGCATATTTTCGTCTGAGACGACATGAGAAACATTGCTATCACAATGCATTTATAAAGAAACATAAATATTGTTAAATGCTTAGTTTGTAAAACAGACTGTTGTCTGTGTCACTGTACCACTATTTTTTATAGGCATATAGGCATTCTGATTATGAATGCATTTTTTTTATTCTTTTGGAGCTGCAAGATCAGATCTATTCATTTATATGGTTTTGTGGTTAAGATCATTTATACAACAGCTCTAATAAAAACGTTTTTCAATGTACCTTTGGTGTGGTTTACTGTCTTCTTGCATGCAAGACCTATGTTGTTAGTTTAACCACGGTGTAAATTAGTAAAACAGAGGTCCAAAGTACATTTTTTAAATTGTCATTCGTATTAGGCATACAACACATGAATTTGATTTTTAGTGTGCATTTTAAAATTTGCCTGGGGACACCAGATGAAAATTAGCCTTCTTGCCAAATCTTTCCCATTTAACAGTTTCAACTAAAACTAGGTTATTTGGTTTGCTGAGATTTTATTCTGTCATTAACAACATACACATACCACAAATTCAATCCAACATAGAACAAGAATGTGCAAAGACCAAAGATTTCAAATGAAATAAAATAATACAAACTATACATAGCATGTAACACAAACAAGGTGTTACGCATAAAACTGAAGAATTTCACAGGATAAACAGAGTTAATATAACTTATTTCCATAACTAACTAACTAAAGCATAACGGACAAGTGTCGTTTTTCTGTTCATTAATTCAGTCTCTGTAACCACTGATAAAACAATTGAGATTTTTATCACTTTTGGGAAAAATCTGTAAATCTGTACAAATCTGTACATTTCCAGAAATTATTGAAAACCATAGTCCAGCTCTCTAGGTAAGATTATTATTAAAATTGTTAAAACATAACACACATTTACATCTATTCATATGTATTATAAATGTACATAAATGTACATTCACATAGAGGCAGCTTAGTGAATAGATGTAGACGTGTTATGAAATGTGAACACAATATTTCAGTTACTTGATCTTCATATGTAATGTGTCCTCCATAATGAATGAAAGAAAAAAAAAAGGGTAAACCAATAAAAAAAAAAATTGGTCACAAAAAATATTAATACACATCGCATTGAAAATACTATATAAGACGATGACCTGTTTCATGTTGTTCTACACTTTTAAACTTGACGTAAACCATCACACAAAATGATTTGGTGTTACAGTAAAACTGAAACTGAAACTGTTCCACTTCGGTCCACTGGGGGCGCTGTGGTGCTGCTGCGACGTGAACATCACAATTCAACTGTCGGCGCTGTCTGTGATGTGAGCAGTCAAATCGTAATGGCGACTGCTGGGACAGCAGACTCGGGATCAACAGCCCCGACAGGTATCTAGCTGCTAAACCTTCCTCCTTTGTTGTCTTTAAGCGAACATTGAAACGGAGCTGTGTAACGTTTTGTAGCGATGGAAATGGTGCGATTCGTGCGACTATGGCTTTATTAAGTCCCGGTTAGCCAGTTAGCCAGTTAGCATCTCTCAGCCTAACAAATGAACCAAGCAGTGGCTAGCGCTTTTAGCTGCCTAGTTGATAAACCTTAGTTGGCAAGCCACCAGTATTTATATCGAAGTATCTGCTGGGGTTTAATAACGCGAAAAGAAATAATTCCCCGGACCACGTTGGCTCAAACGATGTGTTTTGTTTGTCAAGCCGGTAATTTCGTTAACGTTACGCGGTGTTTTATGCTAATGAGTTATCTGGACACAGGAGGATATATACGAGGTTTAATGGATATCGGTCCATAGTTTAGTAAATGAATGGGACGTGCTAGGCGGCTGCTGTTTCTCATGGGTCTGTCCGTCTATGGGAAACTGCTCTGTTATCCCAGAGCCCTCCTCCTTTTCCTCTCTCTGCCCAGGTTCGTGGCCAAGTCAGCAAGCAAATTCACTCTCCATTTGGTACCTTCAGCACTGGCCCCCTATCAGTTATTTTCCAGAGTTTCACCCTTGAGGTGATGTACTATCATAACAAATACTGATCTTGCTGATTTCCCACGTTCTTTCAACCAGTGACACAGGCTTGTCATGCTTATCTAGTTAATGAACAGGCGTAATTTATTCTGCCGCCCATGTTCAGCTGATGACAGGTTTGTCTAGGATCTCGCAGACACAGATGGGTGGCGGGCAGTTCAAGGGCTGTCGGAGGTTTCTTATTTTCTGAGGGCAGGACAGATGATTGGCATCTTGCTAATCCATTTAGCTGTGCGTCACTTATTAGCTTCCCTGTGTACAGAGGAGTTGCTCTTCCCTTGGTATCCACCCAGTCTGAATCAGTGAATAAAAATAGTGGCTCCAAAGCACCCTTGTGGCTTTTACATGGCTAGGAGCCCTAGACTGTATAAATACAAGATGCAGCATTCTGTCAAACACACTCTCACACTCACAGACACTTGAGTGACAGTAACATAATGTGGTATCCATACTAGCCCTTATTGGCCTTGTTTCCTAATCTGGCCAAGAACCAGTATATTTATGGAGTCTTCATAGGCTGAAAACAATGTTAGGAGAGTGTGCGTGTCCCATATTATTGCCTTGTTCAGGCTGCAGGCTACATGTGATCAAGGCTGGCAGGGGAGTTTTTTAGTATACAGGGTGGAACAGATGGTTTGCCTATTGTCGTAAGGCCTGTTACTGACAAGCTTAAGTCATTGTTAAGTAATTCAGTTGAGTTGGGTTGGGTAATTCCTACCCCGAAACTGACGCACAGTGTGTGTGTGTTATTATCTACTTCTACGTTGACTTTTTAGAAAAACTGATGAAGACTCAAATTTAAGAAGCTGGAACCAGAAAATGTTTGGCATTTTTGCTTAAATAAATGAGTGGTTGATTAGCAAAATAGTTGCTGATTAATTTTCTGATTAAATTGATGAAACGATGCATCATATCAGCTCTAAATTAAACACAGTTTCTCCTACCTATATACAGTCATGCTATGAATTTGTTCAGTGTGTTGCTCCTTTACTAGGTTAAGCCGTTTAGGCTGACCATGTCCTGCTCCACAGATATTAGGACTCAGTTCAGGAGGAGAGCATTACAGCGAGGTACTCGCATGGGTGTGTGTGAGTGTTTCTGTGTGCGTGAGCAGAAACTGCATGAGTAGTGATGATATAGTGTGTTGTTTTACATAATGAGAAGGAATGTGGGCAGAATGATGCTCATTGTTTCCCGGAGGATTGCCGTGTGTCCCTGTTGACTGAGAAGAGATGCATGGCATTCAGGGACTCTGCCTTATTATTAACACACCCACCTTTCTTGAGTTGAAGTGTCCACTTACTGTGCATCGCCTGGATTGAATCGGCTGGGCGTAGATGAATTTTCACACACAGTATTGTTACTACAGAAGTATAATCTTCCCAACATCCTTGTGTGTATATATTGACCTGTGGCACTGCAGCATTGAAGTAGATGTTGCCATTGGTTACAGGCTAGAGGTGCTCGTAGAGTGGGCGAGATAGTAGGTTTAAACAGCAAGTTTATGTAAGGACACAGGAAATCATGTTGAGTATTTCTTTTATTTCAACTGTGTGCCTTTCTTGCAAAACTACTGTGTGCTGTTGTTGTTATCATGCTTACCCAGACCCATGTCTGGGTCAGTACAATTTCAGTTCTTATCTTTGGTTAGCAAGCTAGTAAATTGCACACACATCCAGAAGTCTTTGCATGGCGATGGCTTGAACTTTAAACATGTTTATTTTACCTACAAGTTACTACTCCTATACTGATCAGCTGAGTTTGCTAATTTGCTTAATTTAACAAAGATTATGTAGTCATACTGTTAGTACAGTCATACTGGAGTTAATCACAATGATAAAAGCAAAGTTACTGTGAGACACAAAGTAGGCTGTTACAGAAAAGCCAGTTTTTTTATTTTTTATTTTTTGAAAGGAGGTGGTGAATGGAGACACACATCCTCAGGGACCAGATGAATCTGGAGCAGCCAGCTCAGGGGAGAAGTAGTTCCAGTTCACATAAAGCTGGTGTATCAGGGGCAGCAGTCAGTAACTGTGGCCACATTTAGGTCTGGGCTCATCATTGGCCTTGTTGTCATCAGCCAGGGCTGGAAATAACCCTGCTAATTAACCAGCAGAGGGTTTCTTTAAACAGCCATTAACAAATTCTTCCATGTTAAAAGCTGCCAACTCAAAGTCTTTAAAATGATTTCAAGCATCAAATTCACTGACTGCATGGGTTTACATTTACATGGGTATCATGAAGTTGGGTCGGAACAAGGGAACAAGAGGTTCCTCAAGACTTCAATGTTTTTCCTTTTTCAGTGTCTTTCTCATGTTGTAAATCCCAATTTAACTTGTTTTTCTGTCTTTAGGGACCAGTGGCATCCGAAAAATGGCCCCTGCCGAGGTAAGGACGCTGGGAATTGTCATACTGAGTTGACAAAACACCTCTGCATTATGTACAGCCCCAAGTAAAGTAAACAATGAACCCGTCAACCCTGAAGAGGGAAGGAGAACAGGTTTAGAAAGTCAAAGCCTGCGTTCATGCAGCCATCATCAGCTTGAGACATTAGTCACGGAAACTTTATAAAATAAAATAAAAATTGTGGAAGTAAGTGACTGTCCCATGTTTGTTAGACAGGTGAATAAATGCCTGACAAAACACGTGGTCAACAGTTTCTTGTGGTGTTGGAGAGTTTGTGTATACTCTCTGTACCACAGCCAGCAAACTAACCAATAATGCCACAGTGTTGTTACTGTAACCTATATTCAAAGCTAATAATTGAATACAACAGATGACGTTGTTGTTAATAAAAAATAATGCCATAGAAAATCTTAATGATAACAAAAAATACAAGAATATTTGTTGTAGGGATGGGGAATTTGTTTAATAATATTGACAAATAAAGGCAAAGAGTACAAACTAATGCACATTTATTCGGTGCTTGGTTAATAGCAATTACTTAGTACAGCAAACATAAAGTAGACATAAATGTATCGGTCACACGCAGATGAAGCCAGACCAACTGATTTTGCTTTCACTCCCTCCTTTGCCACACAAGTTGACCGTCACTGACAGTTCAGCAACGTGTCAGCCGAGTGGATGGCTGGGTTACCACAGGATGAGGTTGTCATGTGAAGATGTTAACCCAATATAGCCTAAAGCACACATACAGCCAGCTCTTTGTCTTCTGTGTTCACAAGCATAAACACACACACACACCAGGCCATATTTCAGTATTTTTCTCTCTGCCCCTCTCCTCAGACACCTGGCTCTTCAGGCACAACTCAGAGTATGAAGAAGACCATTGGACACCGGGGCGTTGAGACCACCACAGGAGAGACCACCTATAAAAAGGTTAGAACAGGGTGGGGTCGTCGGTGACACCGGTAGTTTTTTGACACCCACAGCACTGAGCAGCAAAGGTAAAAAGGGTGTTTGGTGTTTATATTCTAAAATTAGTTTGGGAATTCATCTCACTAGATGCCCAAGAATAGTGAGTGAAACAGCAGAAGTCACTGGGGTAAAATGTTGTTTGTTCCAGCGCTGACTCTCTTCTCCTCTCTGACCTCTCTAGACCACGTCGTCTGCCCTAAAAGGCGCCATCATGTTGGGCATCGCTCACACAGTTGGCAGCTTAAGCCAAAAGGCAGAAAGGGATGTTCTCATGCAGGACTTTGTGGTGGTCGAAAGCATCTTCTTCCCCAGGTTGGTAACAGAAGTCGTACTTGAATAAACATGGTGAATTTGTGTTTTTTTTTGTTTGTTTTCATGTAGTGTGTTCATGGCCTTTCTGTGTCTGACTCTCTCTCATGTGTTTTCAGTGAAGGCAGTAACCTGACTCCTGCTCATCACTACAGTGACTTTCGCTTTAAGACCTACGCTCCTATTGCCTTTCGTTACTTCAGGGAACTCTTTGGCATCCGGCCAGATGACTACCTGGTCAGTACTTACACCAAACACACACTGCCTTGTTTACAAGAGCTGCTCTTGTTATGGCTTTAGTCGCTGTTCCTGTATTTCTTTTGTAGAATGGTTTAGTTCACCTGTGCCTCCTTTTTGAGGATGAAAAGTGTCACCTAAATTGTGAGGCTTCCCAGTTTTGGAAATCCAATGAGATATAATGAGTGAGGCATGAAGATAACGGCTTTTTGTAAGACAGACTCATGTAGCTCATGGCTTTGCCTCTTGGAAGGTTTAAGGCACACACAGGTCTGAGTGAAGCCTTAATCTAATTACTTTTCGTCATATTTCTTGCTTTTGGGTTTTTTCCAACTTGACTCTTTCTCTGCTGGCTGTTTTTTAATATCAGCATTTTGGACTTTCACACTCTGATTCGAAATTGCTCCATGTCTCTGTAGTCCAACTACACCCATAAAGTAACAACTTGTGCAATCAGGAGTCACGGTCAGAGTCTGTTGTTGTTTTTATCAAGTGACCTATATGTACTACAATTATAAGTATTTTATTCACTAAAAACCTCAAACAGTATTTGTGTGCTTTTATTTTATATTAACTTATCTTAACACCCTCCTCGCAACTTCCCGGGGGGTTCTGACCCCCCAGTTAAGGGCCCCTGGGTTAGTTGAATTAGAGTTCTGGATATTCCAGCTTGTTTGCTCTGTTTCAATTGGATACTAACACAGACTCCTCTTCCTCTTGAAGTATTCTCTGTGTAACGAGCCTCTGATCGAGCTGTCTAACCCCGGAGCCAGCGGATCCATCTTCTATGTCTCTAGTGATGACGAGTTCATCATCAAGACTGTTCAACACAAAGAGGCAGAGTTCCTCCAGAAACTCCTGCCTGGATACTTTATGGTGAGCCTGACGAATGAATATAACGGAAAGTGGGAGTGTGTTCAGTATTGATTATTATTGCAATAACTATAATTACCATGAGAGTAGGAGGCTTAAATGAGTGGGCGCTCTAATCATTTCTTTCTAATTTAAGTGTGTCACATATCTAATCTGTTTTCCATATTCCTCCTTCCTTCCAGAATATAAACCAAAACAAGCGCACCCTGCTACCCAAGTTCTACGGACTGTATTGCGTCCAGGCAGGGGGCAAGAATATCCGTATTGTAGTGATGAACAATCTTCTGCCTCGGACCATCCCCATGCACCTCAAATACGACCTGAAGGGCTCCACCTATAAGAGACGAGCTTCCCCAAAGGAGAGAGAAAAGGCCGTTCCCACTCACAAAGACCTGGACTTTATCCAGGACTTGCCTGACGGCCTGCTGCTGGAAGCGGACAACTACAATGCCCTGTGCAAGACTATACAGAGGGACTGCTTGGTGAGTCACAGAGGCACTTGTTTTTCATTGACTGATTGATTTTTTTTAAGTACCGTGCATCCAAGCCTCTCAGCCCACGTGGAAATACAATATGTTACAATATGCAAGTGTATTAAAACTCCTAAACAAGCTCAGATGGTGCTCCAGCAGAATACATTATCATGTGGCCTCACATTAAAGACACTGTATTTTCTGCCAAATAGATACATAGAATCTGACTTTGTGAACATTAAGTTTTTTATTATTGTCTCACAAAACAAATATGCAGAAATATAAAAGCCACAGATTTTGTTACGTCATTATTTAGAAAAAAAATTAATGCTAGCTAATGCAAGTATTGAATTTATTTCTAACACTGACTTAGTGGATATATTTTACTCTGTAGGGTACAAACAAATGTAATTAAAAGCCATACTTTTTCAAGATATTTTGTGGACTGTTTGACAGACAGGTGCGATTACCTCCTTGGAAACAAAACACTAGTTCTTTGCTGTCAAACTTTTTACAACAGAGGCGTCTCTAATTTCCAGTTTCTCCTAAGGCGATTAGTCAGTGTTTTTAGACGGCGTTTGTTGCTTAATGTTGAGCTCCACCCCTGCTGGCAGTTGAAGGATCATCAGTAGTCTAGTGTTGAAGAGATGACTCAAGCTTGCATGACACTGAAAACTAATACTTTGTTTACTTTGAGGGATGATACCTTTTCAAACAATGGAAGAGGTTGGTGGCATTTATCATTGCAGTTAACATAGGATGTCATTATGTTGTGTATAGTGTTGGTTTATTTTATGCTTGGGAAAGCCAAACAACGCATATGACCGAGGCTGTGTAGCGATCAGCTGTCAGAATGACATCACCACCCACCTGTCAAAAGTTCATTCACATTTCACAATAATCTTACAATAATCCAATCACAACCCCTCAAAAAACCCGCGCAGTGTGAAACCAACCTTCAGGAAGTCTATTAGGGGATCTCAGCGCGGCTCCTAAAGGAAGTCAGTCAGTGGAGGAGAGAGACGCCAACTTTTACCCAGTCGCCAGTCGCGTGTTATGTCCGCGTCGTTGTAGCCGTGTGGAAGCGGTAAGTCCGGCTGTGAAGTCCGTGTCCGGAGAAGGAATACAGTGGAGGAATCTTTCCCAGTCGTTTCCCCGGGAGTTGCCGGTCCTGGCGGAGCTAAGGCTGATGCTGCAAAACCTGACCACATGACTACCGACTGACTGACTAACCGACAGTACAGTGAGTACTCGGTATACCATTGTAAATAATTAACTGAACTGCGAACAGTATTTCTTTTTGACATTTCCTGGTTTGATTTGTTTTGGGGGTATCCACGGTAAAACCCGGTGCAGAGTTTTGAGTTGTTTCCTTTTTTTTTGATTTGTTGTGTACTGGATTGGGACTGAACTGTGGGATTGTGGGGAACAAAAAGCCAAAATGGATCGAGTGGATTGAACTGAGACTGTGAAAAGAGACATTCACACGCACCCACACACACACCCTAATATTGCCGGCTTGTTTGAGTTAATACACTTCTTGCAAAACTGAGTTGAGCTGTGATCTATTTGTTTGCAGTGCTGGAGTTTTGATTGCGTATATTTCATTGCTGGTTGCCATTTTGCTTTATTGTTTTGTAAGGGTTGACAGATTTTCTTGCTTTCTATGTTATAATTATTATTTGTCAGACACGACTCTGACTGGCAAAATATCTCTTTCCATCAGAGGCTAATCCGTCTTTGTGGTTGCTCTGTGTGGTATTGCCTATGAAACTGTATGTGTGAATGTTAAGACACACTCCTGTTGATGGTCATGTCAACTCACTTATTGTGTTTGTTTGTTTTTTGTAGCTCTTGCAGAGCTTCAAGATCATGGATTACAGTCTGTTGATGGGCATCCACAACATGGACCAGGCCAGTCGAGAGCGGGAGCGTGGTGGGGGCAATTCGGGGGACAGTGGGGGTTCGGAGGGAGCAGTGACCCCAGATCAGCGCCGGCCACAAGCCCAGAAAAGTCTGTACTGTACAGCCATGGAGTCCATTCAGGGGGAGGCTCGAGGGAAGGGAGCTTTGGATTCAGAAGACCAGTGAGTCTTGAATTTGAACTGGTGTTTGTTGTTTGTAGTGTATTCTGTGAATGGGACATGGCAATTAAATGATCTGTTGTTGTTTCTCCGGCTTTGTCCTTCCAGCATGGGCGGGATTCCATCTCGTAATAGTAAAGGAGAGAGGTTGCTGATCTACATCGGCATCATTGACATTCTCCAGTCCTACAGGTTGGTGTCTCAGAGCAGCCAAATCGGTTCCTCGTATAAACATTCGTTCTTCATTCATGAGCAGGCTTCCCACCTACATTACCCGTGTATATAACTTGTAGTAAATAGTTTCATTATGTCTTATTATTTAGGTTTATTAAGAAGTTGGAACACTCCTGGAAGGCTTTGGTCCATGATGGGGTAAGAGCCTGCACACTAAATGTTAAACTAAACAAAGTATCGTTAAGTAGTACTCTGAGCCATTCTACCCAGTTTCACTGCTTGTCTATAAACTATAAATTGTGTTAATATGCGACCTAGAACTGGAACGATTAGTCAATTAATCAATAAATTGATTGACAGAAAACTAATTGGCTACAATTTTGGTAATTGACTAATTGTTGAAGTTGTTCTTTAAGCAAAAATTGTGTAAAAATACCGAACCTTCTCTGGTTACAGCTTCTCCACTGTGAGGACCTGCTGCTGTTCTTTGTCTTTTGTGATTGTTAACTAAATATCTTTGAGTTTTGGACTGTTGGTTCGGACAAAACAAGACCTTTTGAAGACATCACCTTGGGCTTTAAGAAATTGAGATGGACATTTTTTTCTTGATTAATGAAAATAAATGGCAGATGAATTCATACTTAAAATATTTTTTAACAAACAAAAAGTATTAGGTACTGCTGTATGTAGGCTTGAGTGCCTTAGTTAGTATTTGTCAGCTTCTAATGGCTCTGTTGCTGTTTTACTACTTTAGGACACAGTGTCAGTTCACAGGCCTGGCTTCTATGCAGATCGTTTCCAGCAATTCATGTGCAACACGGTGTTCAAGAAAATTCCACGTAAGTATACACGTGTGTATTTTGAAATGTACTGAAGTTAATAGCCTGATGCGTAGAAATCCCAGGGGTGAGAAGTCTAGGTGTCCGTATTGATCATTTCCACTTTTATGTCCTCCATCTTCTTCAGTAAAACCATCTCCGTCTAAGAAGAGTCGTGGTGGAGGTCAGGGAGGTCTTAGGAGGGCCCCCACCCTGGGAGCACCCACCCCCCTCTCCCACGCAACAGGACAGTCAGCCATTGACTCCAGACTAGTTTACCACAGCCACTTTAAAAGCACAGACTCAGAGGCAGACAGCGGTAAGAACTGAGACATCACAAGCAAAGTCATTCGAACATTAAGTAGATCCACAATTCCACTCATAGCTGTGCTCAGATTGGAGATACTAGTGTTGGGATTTGCAGTAATTTGGTTTCTTAATGATTCTTTGTTCTCAGGCGTGCAGTCGGGCAGACCAGATCTTGTTCCGAGGACCCCTCCTCTGCTAGAATACCCTGCTGACTGTGAGGCCAACCTGTCCACCTCATCACTAGGCAGCACAGGAGTTGCCTCCACCTCTCCTCCCCTACGGTAAAGCATCACCAAGATAATAACCTTGGTTCTTCCATCTCACTTTCACACTTCGTTTTAATTTTCTTTTTTCCGACTCTTTCTCTTTCTCCGTAGGTCTGTAGGGGTGGAAGTGCACAAATCAGCAAACACAGACCCTGACCACGGTTCTTCCCACAGGTACAGACGGCAGTGATAGGTTATTTTATTTTAAATTACAGCCTTATCAGACTGTAAAATAGATGTTTTTTTTTTTTTTCTTGCTTGTGTTAGTCATTGTGTTGTATTAATTGGCTTTTCTCTGTGCCAGTTTGGAGGCAGAAGGGGCTTTAGATAATTCAGGCAACGAAGATGTAGTTTCACTCTCAGACATCATCCCTGAGACCAACATCTGCTTTGTAAGTCTGAATTATACAACTGTAATTGTAATTATTTATGATTTGATTGTCGAAGCAGCCAGTATTAGTTGCACATTTCTTATACCCTTCGTAATCTTGGCATTGACATTAATTTTATCTTCACAGTAAAAAACAACAACAAAAAAACAGACACAGTGCCATCTAAAAGATGAGGATGTTTCTGGACGAGGTGAGGCGGGCGGAAGTGACGACACAGAGTGAAAGTCAGCCATCCCTCCCAGATGTTCCACTGCACCTCGATTGTTTTCTCACCCATACAGTATATACAGGGATCGCTGGATGAAGCAGTGAGGTGCAGTGGAGGTTGTGACAATGAAGATGAAGAAGAAGATGGTGTGTGGTAGGCTTTAGGCATTCCCAGCCATCAACATTGTCACTGTGCGCACACAATTGCCCCAAAGCCAAATTATCTTTGATATACACCTGGAAAAAAGGCTTATGACCCTGAATTGGCAGCTCTTTAGTAGCTCTGGCAGCATTACATTGATCAAACAAAGATTTTCTGCTGCAATGTCATAATAAACAAAATAATTAGTTGTATATTGTAAAAAGCCCACAGTCACCAGTGGATGAAGGCAGTCAAATAATCCATGAAGAGTCAAGTCATCAGGTCCACTTTACACAGCATGAAGCGATGTGAGGTGGCACAGACAGCAGTTCAGCAGGAACACACACACTTAAGAGCACAGGAAGGGAATATCCTGCATTTGTAGGAGTGAATATTTTCCTGTGTGTTCATGCACAGTCCAAGTGGGTTCACATTTCCATGATTCACTCTAGTGTTCCCATTACTGCACTTCCACTTCCCCTCGGCACTCCTGATGAGCAGGGGCACTCCGAGCTATCAGTGGTCAAATCAACACTTGCTGCTGTTGACGCTGCAGTCACGTATGCATTTCATTTTCCTGATTGTGGATGTACAGATATTTGTATGATATTGGATTTTATGGAACAGCGGAGGGATGGGTTGAAACAGACCTGTACGGTAATTTTGTTTCACGTTTTGTTCTAAGTTATTCTGCTGGAAGCCACGGTGGTGCTGCAAAGGTCCAGCTAGATATTTCCACTGCTGAATGTACATTACAATGTTTTTCTTTTAGAGAATGTGTCTTATTAACATGGCAGACCACATTAGTACAACCTTGCAAAATCTCCCCCTCTGATGTGACCATATGTGCTAAAGCATAAGTGAACACAGAGAGAAGAGCCGTCGACAGCCTTGCTGGCCAGTAGATGCTGTTAAATGAAGTCAAGCTAATAGAAAAGTAATAATTTCCAGCTACTGTCATTTGTCTGTCATGTCTGTGCCTTTTACAGTACATGTTTGTTCCTTCCCTAACATGTGACGTATAACTGACATTTTTTGTTTTACAGGTTAGTGTTGTAGACACACAGATAGACCTGCCTTATCACTACAGCTGAAGTCATCAAACAGCCATTTGAATGTCTGGAACAACCATCAGATTGTAATGCAAACGCTAGTACAATCCCTTTTGGTTATGTCGAGCGTTCAGTCACTGTGGATCATCAGCTCAGCTAATCCTTTTAACTGTCCTGACATCAGACAGTAAGGATGTTTGTCTCTCATTAATCATTTCTGCTGGTTACAGAAATGACACCGGCCCACATCCACTCTTGGACCAATATTACTAATCGTGTGTATAACTCTTTTTTGTTTGTATCTAGTCTTAATCAGCTTTTACTCAGCTGTTCATAAAAATGATAGTTTGTTTTCGCAAAATGTTTTGTGTTTATCTTATTGTTTAGGGCACTAAACAAGCTACTGAGGTGGCCGTCGGAGAGCTTTTTACCCCCATGAGATATTTCCGATACAGAAATTTGAATCACTACCAAGTGGCTGTAGCGATACTCAAGATCTTAGACATCATCTCATCTAATGAATTACTGTTTATGTTTGTTAGGCACATGTGGTCTATGTAGCAGAGAGGGAGATGTGAGTTGTGAATATGGAAAGAAGGAAAACTACTCATCTTCACAGCACAGTTGAGGATTTAGGAGTCTTTTGTATTATAAGCCAGTCGCGGCACCAAAGAAAAGAGTGGGGAGTTCCTGCGAATGTTCAGGATCCAGTACAGTTACCATGAAATTAGACACTCCTCAATACCTACCATGGACTGATATGTTGTATATGGTAATAACACTGGGTTGACCTGTGTTTTAAGGATCTATTGTTAAACTCGATGTGTTTTTTTTTTTTTTTTTTTTTTTTTTTTTGCTAAATAATTTCACTTCTAATGAGCTGTATCTGACATAAACCTAGTCCCTGTAAAGATTTCTTTTTTATTTATCAAAGAATTGGTTTACATTGTGGCCTGAGACATTTCAAGATTTAACTCCACATTCCTGTGAAATTCGAGTAAAATTGACTACAATTGTGGTAGCTCTTAGAACCCATTATTTACCACCATTGTGTAGATGGGATGATGTACTTGATATTAATTATTCCTGGTATTATGCTGAAATGTAAAACATTGATTATTTCAAACAATTTAAGTCGTATTTAGTTGGTCAAACAGCCACCAAAGAAAACACTCCAAGAAATTCTTTCTCATTAAAAAACAGATTATATTTTGTGACACCTGTATTTTGATGTTTTATGTTGTAACCTTTTATTTTTTAAATGGGTGGTACTGTGTAATTGCTGGATGCAGAGCAGTTTTGTCGCAGTTGTTTTGTACTACACCATGGCACAAGAGAAACAACAACTTCGGTGCTTAAAGGGCGGCGCACTCAGTGTAGACACTACAATATATTTGAAGTAATGCAATATGAACCACAATCTGCCACCTTTCAGCTCTAAGAAGTATATTTATTGATATGTTTGGTTGCTGCAGGCTGAAATGATAAAAGTTGTATTATGTACCTTAGATAATTGTACGTATACTGTATACTGACAGAAGGATGTCTGAAACTTTATAGCGTGCATTGCCTATGAAGGTGTGGGGGGGGGGGGGGGGCTATTTGACAATTTCACTTTTTATATTTCGTGTTTAGATTGTGATATGATAGGTAGATTCTCTCCATGATGATTCGGGATTGTTAATCTCCCACGCTTTTTCTACATGAATGTTTCACACGGCTTTACGAGCCAAACGTTGCTGGTTGTCCTATATGCTTCAATGACTATATTTTTACTGTGTATAAAATGTCTATATGTACATAGGAGTCACGGAAATGCCTTCTCATGCAATATGTGCTGCCTGTCCCTCCTGCCATGTTTCAGTTATGTGGTGGTGATGTTTCCATGTCTGATTTTAAAGGATTAAACATATTTTCTAAATCTTGGTTTTGCACCCTTTGTTCATGTGTACTACCTATTACTAGGTGTTTGTGGATAATAGTGTATGTAAAAAACCCACCATCTTTTAAGTGTCTGAAGAGATTTTAATTATCTGTATAACACAATATGGTGAATGCTGCGTTAAATGCAGTGACTAGTGATTAATTCACTATTTTACACCCTGTTTATTGACCTTTCAGCATTATCCCAGGTTCATGAAGACAATTGCCATTAAAAACACTGAATTATTTTGCTGTTACAATAAGACGTCGCTACTAAATAGACCACAAACCTTAAAATAGACTAAGAGTTACATAACTTCAGACTCCTCATCCACCAGAACCTGCCCTTTGATTTCAAACTCCAGGGCCCTCCAGTTGAACACATTGCCTGAAGTGAAGTGTCTGTCATCCATGTAGCGTTTGATCTCGGCGGCAGGGAGGATGTAGTCCCACATGTGGACTTTAGTAATCATACCAATGAAAGATTGATTTGCATCAAAACCCCCGCCATAGGAGTCCTGCTCTTGGCCCAGGATGGTGATGGGTGCTCCAGTGATGGGCCCAGATCGGACGAATCTCTTGATGGACGCCTTGCCGTCCACCCACAGCTGAGCCAACCCATTGTCAGAGCGCCAGGTGCCACACATAGAGTGCCAGGTGTTTGGAGAAAGTGACAGCGACAGGAAATCTGCGCCCCCTTCCCGAGCATGTATCCTGATGACATCCTCTGACTTGATCTTAAAGAGCACAAAGTCATTGCTTCGCGTGGGAGTGGACAAAGAGAAGAGCCCGTAGTTCCTGGTGAGATCTGTTTGGAATCTGAACAGATGTGCCAGCTGTGAGGAAATGGGGCAAACAATGCTTCAAACATTACCACGAACAAAGAAGCTTTCTGATTACAGCACCAGTTACCTGAGACAGACGGTCACAGAGCTGAAATTGGTTTCAGATGTCAGGAGTTTCACGTGATCTTTGTTGCTCTCCTTTGGGAAGACCAACACTTTACCTGACAGATCTGCACAGGTGGAAAGTCAAACCAACAAAGTCTTTAACTACAAATGTTCTTTGATTGAAACAAACAGAAGTATTCCAGCTATATTAGCTATATCATTCAAATGCTACTCACTCAGTAAACACAAGCTTGTGCACAAAGCTTTGTTGAGTGAACAAAGGTTTGACATACCTTGGGGTGTTGCACAACATGTTGCAAACATCACCATCAAAAGTAAGAGTTTCTCCATCTGAGATTTGAAAAAGTCAGTATTTTAGTATCAATGAAAGTAGTAAGTTGTTTTTGCAGTCATTTTATGGTCATACAATCACTTAAGCTCGATAATTACTTCATTCATCACCAGTTGGCAGCATCTGCAGGCTCCAAAGGGAAATAAATTAAGTGTTTTTCCGTCAACAAATGAGTAAATATAACTTCATTTAACTGGGTATTTGTATTATGACAGTAAATGTTAACATATTAACAAAACATAAAGGATCAGATGCAAATAGCAAATGACACAGTTTGAAAATCAAGTTGAGAAACTATTAGGTTTGAGATATTTTACCTTGTGGCCTGGCTGTGTCAGCTTCTTTTCGGGTTGTCTGACCTGCTTTTATTTGTGAGACAAAAAGTTGTTTGATCTGCTTTCATCATGGAGGACTGTGGACTCTTTCCCAACCATAGGATATATCAAACAAGAAGGGGGGAATCTATTGCAACATAAGATACTTTTTGGGTCTGAAAGGGCATACTAGACTTAGAAGGAAGGGGCTTTTTTCTAGTTTTATCACATGCACACCTGTGCTAGCACAGGGACCCAAAAAGGTGCTCCTTTGTCATTTATTTATTTATTTTTTTGGTTCAAAACACATAACACAATCTGATATGCTAGCTATAGACCCCACAGAGCAATTAAAGTAGTGTTTAATGTTATTAAAGTCATTATATTTGAGCATGGATTCACCAAATGTTGGAGCTCATTGTATGCCGTCATTTTTTTAAATAGTTATTAATCATCCTAACATATTGTCATAACATTGTATGAAATTCGTGGCGTTTTTTCAGGTTTTTTTTTTTTTTTTCCCTTCAAAAAAGAAAACAGCATTACCCATAAACCACCACAATGACGTAGTAAACCACAGCCGTCAAGATGGGGCTTGAAAGTACTATGGTCTGGTAAGGAATTAGAAATATGTTTAAAGTTAAAATTGAAAAGGCTAACCTAAAATAAATAAATAAATAAGCTGTCATTTGATAAACGAAGTGATGCGTCTTTCGGCGTCGTTTGTCTGAAACATTCGTGCGGGTTTACTTGTCGTGTTTTGGGTTTAAGACGCTCGAGCTGCTCCCTGAGTCGCTTCATAACCTAACGTTAGCCGCACATAGCTAACCAACGGCTTTTTTAGTCAGGTTATGGCAATTTTAACAAGTTATATGTTTACTAAGGCTAATCAATGTAGTGTTGCTACCTTACGTTTATGAAACTCAATTGTAAAGTCCAGATTGTGCCTCAAGCTGAATACAAATGGCTTTGTTTGACGCGTTAGCAGTAGCTAGCTAACAAAACCAAAACCTCCTGTCATTGACAAAACATGCAACTCATTGGGATCTATTGTTGTCTTTATTTTGACCAACCCAATAAACCAAGAGAACATGTTAACCAGTTATCACAAATACACGCCGTCTTTCACTTGTGGATGTATTCAGAGAGAGTGCACAACATGAAAAACCTTCTGTTTTGTTAAAACAAAGGTAGCAGTGCTGCAGGGCTTATTGTGTTCACTGGGGGCTACAGCAATTCTTTTCATTAATGTGTAATGTATTGATAGTTGTTTCATTAATCATTTTGTCGATGAAATGTCAGAAAATACAAAAAAAAAAAAAGAATCACATTTCCCAAAATACAAAAGTGACGCGTTCATATTGATTATTTTCTACAACCAACAGTCCAATATTTTTTTACAACAATATATATATATATATATATATATATATATATATATATATATATATATATATATATATATATATATAAAACCTTTTGAGAAGCTGAAATGTTTGGCATTTCTGGTTGATAAATTACTTCAACAATTAATCATTTATCAAAACTGTTGGCGAGTAATTCTGTCGATCAAGTAATTGATTAATGAACTAATTGTTTCAATGTCCATTCCCTTTACATGTAATACAGTGTTCTCATTAGAGATTCACATATATATATTGTCATACTATCAATACTGGCCTACAGCAGCAAGCAATATTTGTCTGTGTAATTTACTTTTTTTTTGCTGAAACTAGTAATTGTTAACACTGCTGTTTAATTTCTCTTAGTGTGGACAACAGTGAGTACATGCGCAATGGAGACTTTCTTCCCACCAGGCTGCAGGCCCAGCAGGACGCAGTTAATATTGTTTGTCACTCCAAGACCCGCAGCAACCCTGAAAACAATGTGGGCCTCATAACCATGGCAAAGTAAGAGGCAGTGCGTTTGAATTGGTGTACTCACATTTAAAATATCTAAATTATAATAACACACGTGTTATGTCCCTGTGCAGCAACTGTGAGGTGCTGACCACACTGACCCCAGACACGGGCAGGATACTGTCCAAGCTGCATGCTGTGCAGCCTCGTGGAAACATCAGCTTCTGCACTGGCATCAGGGTGGCACATGTGAGTTTGTGACTTTCATTACACAGCGAGTCTTCTCCTGCTCCTCTTGCAGGAAGCCGGTAGAGGAGCTGGAAAAGAGTTGTGAAGTGAATTTTAGGAACATTAGGACATTTGAAGAGGTCAGTTAAGGTTTAACCCAACTTGTAGTGTTTCCCCTATCCAGTGATACAGTGAGCCAACATACACAACTGGAAATGGCTCACCTAAATGTAATGCAGCCGTCATTAATGTTATTAATTACACCTGTGCTTTTCCTGCTATGACAAGCCAAGATGTTTGTGGTGAAATGATCTATTGTCCTATTTGTCACATAAATGCATTTTGTCAGTTCATAAGGTCTTTCTTTTTTTCCTCCATTTGCTATGTTTCTCTTTAGTTGGCGCTGAAGCACAGACAGGGAAAAAACCACAAGATGCGCATTATTGCATTTGTTGGCAGCCCAGTGGAGGACAACGAAAAAGATGTGAGCTAAGTTCTGACATAAGTCAGTGTGTTTTGCATGATATCAGTGGTTACGTATTACCTAGTGAATACTAGATTTGTGACTTTGATATTGATAACCAGGGAGGAGACTTTCAAAAATATCAGACTGTAAAGCTTTTCTTTGGATGGGATGGTAGACATCTTCTTGGAAAAGCATGTTGTTCACCACACTTTGATAGTAATTATGATAAATACTGATACTGAGTGCACTTTGAACACTGCTGCACTTTGTTTATCTAACGAATTGACTGAGCAGTCTTCTCCCTGGGTTATGAAAGAATTGACAAACTCAACAGCAAACATAACTTTGAAGAAGTTAAACACAACTTACTACTATTATTTAGTTTTTTTTCTGCAAATTGTACCATTACATTACCAGTGGATATGTGCAGACTACAGAGGATTAAGTTATCTTGATAACATTTTCTGAGTAAAGCCCTGAAAATCTTAAAGTCTGGAACATGGACTGATGAAAAGAGCAGTTCTAGGTTTACTCAGGGTTGTTATCCAGCTTACTTAGTAATGCTTTTTCATTGAACGGGCACCTGTTCATCTGTGGGAAAAATTGGCTGATATTAATATATCTGTCAGGCCTGTGATAAAACATGTAGTGATTGTGTCAGCTGAAGTATTTTTTTCCCCCCCTGTAGCTGGTCAAAATGGCAAAGCGTCTAAAGAAGGAAAAGGTCAATGTGGATGTCATTAACTTTGGAGAGGAGGTATTTTTCCATCAAAGCTCTACACACACACACTCAACCTCTTGAATATCTAATGTGCTGTAGATTTTTGCCCTCTCCACGCTATTGTCTGGTCCACGTGCTTACCCCTCATTCTTTCTCACCCCTGCAGGAGATGAACACAGAGAAGCTGACGGCCTTCATCAACACACTGAATGGCAAAGAGGGCGCAGGCTCCCACCTGGTCACAGTGCCTCCAGGCCCCAGTCTGGCTGATGCCCTGCTGTCCTCACCCATCCTAGCTGGAGAGGGAGGTGCAGTGTTGGGCCTGGGTGCCAGTGACTTTGAGTTTGGAGTGGATCCCAGCGCAGACCCAGAGCTGGCCTTGGTAAGAGCGCAGGGGAAGACGCTATAGTAGTTCACTGTAGTTTGTGTAGTTCTTTGTAATCACAACTTTTCTTGTCTTTTGCCTGTAAAATTCTCTGGATTATTCATCCATATTGCTGTTTTCTTCACAACTACCTTCCATGCAACATTTTGTCTTTTTTTATTCTTTCTTCATTGTATATTTTTGCAGTAATGCAATGATTTCTTTCTCTCCTCTTCTCTCTAGGCTCTGCGGGTGTCTATGGAGGAGCAGAGACAACGACAGGAGGATGAAGCTCGCAGAGCCGCTGTTGCATCAGCTGCTGAAGCTGGCATTTCCTCCCCTGCCGCAGATGGTGAGAAAAATGTCCACCAACTTGATTTGCAGTCATAGATGCCAGTTTCTGCCCATCCTCCTTCATATTTTTCTCTCTTTCTGTTGCAGAGTCTGAGGATGCCCTATTGAAGATGTCTGTTCCTCATACAGACTCATCCACACCAGCTCTACCAGATTTCAGCCGCATGACAGAGGATGAACAGATCGCCTATGCTCTGCAGATGTCTATGCAGGGAGCAGGAGCAGGTTAAACATGGATTTTGAATTTTTTGAATTTCCCTGACCAGAGAATTGATAACCTATAATACAAGCTGAGATTCACTATGCATCACATCAACAATATGAAATGTACAGCAGGATTAATTTACAGCTAGATCTTCACACTTTTGTACTTAACAGCACATTCTGCTTTCATCAGCTCCTTTAGTGGTCAGTCTCTGGGTCACCACAGCCGACAGTCAGCAAGTGCGTTTACAGAAACTTAAATAATGGTTACTTTTGGCTTTCAGCAATAAATTAGTTTCTTTAAGTCTAGTAAAATCTGTTTCTGCAGCTGACTGAGCAGTTGTCACATTAGGCAGGATGTGGGACAATTAAAGGCTTATCTTAATAGGCCATTTTATACTTAATTATCATCACACACTTCCTTATTTACTTTGCTGGCTGGCAGTTCAAGGTGTGTTAGAGGAAGCAGTTTTTGTGGCTTCAACTTGTTCTGTGTGTGTTTTACTTGTATTATTTGTATTCTTGAATCTAAAACAAGCCACTCCAGCATATAATCCAGTATATCTGCCTTTTGTTACTGTAGGTATGATTGATTGTGTGAATAGCTAACTGTTAATTTGGATAGTAATTACCTGGAGCTACTAACATTGGGGTTGTTTGTTTGTTTGTATTGGCACTCTAAAAGAATTGATTATGCCAGGTGGAGACTATGGAGCCTGGAAAAGATTCCCACATATCCTACTTGTGATTAACAGTTGGCAGGAGCAGTTTTTACTAGTCCCATTTTTACTTTACATTTACTATTCTATATGCCCTGAATGCAGCATGAGAGTACGAACGTGGTATTGCTCGTTAATAAAATAAAACAACACAACAGATTTTGGCAATAGAGGATTTCACTATTGAACATGTGTATTTTTTGAACAGCAGCACATTCAGGACCATATAGCCCAGGTTAAAAATGACCACAGTTGTCCATCAACCCCATTTTTCCTACTCAAACTACATTTCTGTTCCATTTTTCTTGCAGAGTTTGGTGCTGAGGACATGGACACAGAAGCTGACATGGACTCCAGTAAGGCTAAGGTAAGCACAAGCCTTTTATTAGTTCTCATTTGTCTTTTTCGTCAGATTGAAAAGTGCTTGGTGAAGATTAGTTACAATGTCATTTTCGGTGTCCAGGATGAAGAGGACTACGATGTTATGCAGGATCCAGAGTTCCTTCAGAGCGTCTTGGAAAACCTTCCCGGAGTCGACCCCAACAACGAGGCCATCCGTAATGCCATGGGCTCTCTGGCTTCCCAGACAGGCTCTAAACCCGACACCAAGAAGGATGAGGAGAAAAAGAAATGAACACCCAAAGAGAGGAACTTAATATATGACAAATAAAAAAGACCTGAGAATTGCACTGCATGTGTTATTCACCATAACGTTACTACTCTCCTCAAGATGGGAACTATTTTGTTCATCTTTTGTTTATGTGACTTTGTCAACTGTAAACAACTTTTGCCTTTTTTTCAACTGTAGGTTAAAGGCCTATTCTGATTTCAGTTTTGTGTGTGTCAAGGAGATGTGCTTACTTTTGAATCTTTTGTAATATAACTGCTCAATAACATGGGCAGATTTCCTCAATAAATTTACAGAATACAAGGTGGTACTTCATCTGATGCTTGAAAATGTATTTACAGCTTACAGTTTAACTTTCACACATACTTCCAAAATATCGATGAATGTTGCATTGAAATTTACATACTTTCACTGGTATTACACAGCTAGTGTCATTCAGTTCCCAGTTAAACTTGCATTTAAACCTGCATTTGACGATGGGAATATTATTACTGGATGTTCTTTATCGAAAAAAACTGGAATGCAAGCCGCATGTATACAAGTGAACAGCCTAGGGGAGAGACGTATAGACCTGTCGACAAAGACCTTTGGCTTATAACGGTGATGATGTTTTCATACCGTTCTTATTATGAGTGAGAAATATCAGTGTATAACTTCATGTAACTTAAAAAAGCAGGTGAACATGCTTTGACATGATAAAATGTGTTTTTATGTAGGTACTTTTCTTGCAGAATACTCAGATTGATTAAGGAGAATCATATGCATTTGTGTTACTGTAATATGTACAACCAAAAATCATATTTTATGAGAACAGAGTTTGGCAGCAAGTGAAATTTACATACATTTTTCCAGACTTTGAGTAGATTCATAAAGCCAAAGCAAATAGTCCCAGTGTGTGAAAGATCATTGTAGAAAGTACAGTTCGTATTACAACAACAGTGTTTGAAAGGGTAACGTTTATGAATGATTTATTACGAGTCTTTAATTTTGCTAAACTGGAAATGTAAACAGTTGGGAGGCTCCTGGGAGGTCGCTGTCGCGTAATGTGGTGACGGAGAACTCGTGCGTCTGAGGGGAAAGTCAGGAACCAACTGCGCTAACTAGCAGGTAATTCATATTAAATACAAGCGTGGGCTGGTGTTAGCGTTCCTAGAGCGAACATAGCACGCATTAAACGTCGTATGTTAGGACCACATTGGCTGAGTGTTACACTGATCTAGCTAATTATAGCTTTTGACTACTTGAGGAAAGTTGGCCGGTTGACGTTAGCAAGGCCAGCTAGCCGTTGGACGCTGAAAAGTAGCTAGCTGCTAGCTGCTAGCAGAAGGACCCACTTGTTGTTAACGTGACAGTTTGTTTCTTTAGACTTGTTTATTTTTACACCAATTCTTTTCTACTTCAATCACACACTGTCGACACTCTTGTGTCAATTTTTTTATTTTTTATTTCAACGAGGCATGACGTTAAACGTTGTAAATTGTCGCAGATCAGCTGTGTAAACGTGTCGTGGTTAAATTAACCTTACATGAATTGTTCTGACTCATTTGTTGCCCCGATAGGTTTTGAGCCTTGTGCTGGCAATGGGGGACATGAAGACCCCAGACTTTGATGATTTGCTGGCAGCTTTTGACATTCCTGACATTGACGCCAAAGAAGCCATTCAGTCAAGTCCTGAGGAGGAACGGGATGAGGTGGGGGCTAGTGCAGATGAGAGGGAGAGGGGGTCTCCGTCATGCTTTCCCTGCCCTCCTGCCTCACACAGTGACCCCCCTGTGGTCAGTGTTATTGTGAAGAACACAGTGCGGTCTGAGTCTTTTGAAGAGGAGGAGAAGTCTGTCGGGGATGAAACAGACAATCCTTCGAGCAGTGGCTTAAACTCTCAGGTTCAGGTCAAGTTTGGTGACCTCACCTCACAGCTTGGTCCCAAAATGCCTACTGATGCACCGGTGGAGCCCCAGATTGCCAATGGCTTTGAAGGGTCTGTCTCCAGGCATGAGGGACGGTCCAACACAGAGCCATGGCTCCAGCATTCACCACTGAGGTCCACACTGAACGCTGATGAGAGTGACAGCGATAAAGGAGCTGAGGTTGGATCGGCCCAGCACATGACTGATGTCATGAACAGTTTGAAGCCCCTCCTCTACCTCCAGTCTTCAACTAGTGCTGGAACTAACTCCTCAACTCCTCCCTCCCCACCCTCTGTCAGCCCTCACCCTCCTCCTCACTCCCCTGAGAAGGAGGAGACCTGTCTCCTCAGTAATCCATCACCCCCCCCTTTACCACAAAACGGGAGTATTAAGGCTGGAATTAAGCGTGTTATGCACTCGGATGAAAGTGACTCCGAGCCAGACTTAGGAAGTCCACTGGTGATCCAGGAGAGCCCAGAATTTGGAATGTCCTCCCCTCCCAAATTTAAACACAGAGCAAAAGTACAGTCTGAGCTGCTTGGGTCTCCTGAAACCACTTCTTGTCTTGTTTCTCATCCTGCTCGTCTCTCTTCTTTGGCACCTGCAAAACCTACACCCCAACTTGAGGTAAAGGGGCGACCTACCACCCCCAGTTCTCCCACCACAGCTCCTCATACACAGAGCCCCCAGGGCCACCTCCCCTCTGTCGACACGGGCTCAGTCCAAGAGGAGAAATACCCAGAGCATGTGATTGATGAGAGGGACTCGCCTGAGAGCCCACCTCCCAGTGAGACAGGTCTTTTAGTCCCCAAGAGAAGCAGCAGCCCTTATTTGTCCCAAACATCAGGTCTAGCAGCGAATCACAAGGACATCCGTCACCAAGAGGAGCTCATGGAAAGTGAGCCCAGAGAAGAGGACAGGCCAGGTGACACTGAGGAACTGAGTGAAAAGGTGGCCGGAGATGGAGAAACTTTAAATGAGGAGAACTGTAGTGCTGGCACTGAGGATCCTGTTTCTGCTAGTGCTGCAGAGACAGTTTCACCTCCATTGCATCCCCTCAAAGTTAAAATCAAAATGCCTACAGGCAGCATCACACGGACTGTGGTTGGTGTTGCACCTAAAAGAGGTGGACGAGCCACAACTAAGGGTGTGGATAGTTCAAAACCTTCACTAGAACGTCATAACACAAGATCCAAGAGGGAGTTATCGCAGATGCCTGCAATGGCAATGCTCCAGGAAGGGGCCCGTACAGTCAAAGACAAAACCGCAGTGGACACCAAGCCTAAAGTTTCCCCCACTGCTGTTAGCGTCACCAAAACTGCAGCCCTGCCCTCCATCTCAGTCTCCTTTCCCAGAGTCAGCCCAGGAGGGATCAACCCTCGCAGCCTGGGTCAGAAGTCTCTGAACAGTGGGGTGACACTTCCTGCGCCTTCCCCTCTGCTCCACCCTCAAAGTAGCGGCAAACCAGCCTCCATAGTTAACAGCACTGGGGCAATCATATCCAAGAGTCAGACCAACCTGGTAGAAGCTTTCAACAAGATCCTGAACAACAAGAACCTGCTGCCCAGTTACAAACCAGATCTGAGCTCACCTCTTCCTGCAGAGTGGAGCCTTCCTCTACCTGCACAGGTAAGCTGTCAATGTGTACAGTGCTGAAACAAACAGTCGATGATAAGCATGAACATTAATGGCCATTTTTACGATTGATAAATAGTTTGTCATTTTTTACGCAAAAATGCCAAACATCCACAGTTTCCAGCTGCTCAAATGTGAGGATGTGCTGCTTTATATCTGATAGTTAACTGAATATTTAGGGTTTTTTGACTGGTGGTCGGAACAAACAAGCAATTTGTCACTTTGGGCTCTGGATGGACATTTTCATTATTTTCTGACATTTTAGGGACGAAACAACAAATAGATTAATCAAGAAAATAATCTGCAGTTTAATCGGTAATGAAAATAATTGCATTTATTAGTTAGATATTAGATAGTTATTAGATATTAGTTGCAGCCCTAATTATGTAAACTGCAACAGTGGACCCCTGCCACAATCCCATGACAGACTTTCAAGCTGATCTAGCTGTTTTGCTTAGCATATAAAGTTAAGTCTGATAATGACAAGCAGCCCAACTTTGTCAAAGATCGAAGATAACTTGGTTTTCATTTATGTAAAATATACAGGAAGAGGATGTGTGCAGTATAACTCATCTGATCTTGCATTATGAACAGAGTGTCATGGATCAAAATGTTCACACTGTGACACATAATGTTCCTGGCAGGCTGAATTCCTTTTCGAACAGAACTAGGCTTAATTTCATGACGAGCTCACAACATTGTTGTACATAGCTGAATTTTCAAATGTATCAATATCTAAGAAGATGAATATGTGATCCCCTGCAGGGTTACCGCTGTTTGGAGTGCGGTGATGCCTTTGCCCTGGAGCAGAGTTTGGCGCGGCACTATGCTCGGCGCTCGCTGAGGATTGAGGTGACCTGTAATCACTGCGCCAAGCGGTTGGCCTTTTTCAACAAGTGCAGCCTGCTTTTACACGCCAGAGAGCACAAGGAGAGAGGCCTGATCATGCAGTGTTCACACCTGGTCATGAAACCTGTACCTGTGGAGCAGATGATTGGCCAGCAGGAACCCACAGCAATTGGTTGGTGAACATTGTTTCTGTTATTTCATTTTCTTTTTTCTTTTTTTAGATATGATTCCTGTGTGTGATTTATGCTTCTCTTTGTATATTCCTCCTCAATTCATCAGCTGGGCGCTTTCCATCTCTTCTGTCATCCTCTTCAGGATCATCTTTTTTAGGTCAGGCCACCTCAAACCCAACACGCCAGCCACATCAGGCAATATCCAACAAGAAAGCAGAGGCAGTGCAGTGCATCAGTAATAAGTGTCCTGAGTGTCAGGCTCAGTTCAGCAGCAAAGAAGAGATGGCCGAGCATTTCCAAGAAATCAAACCAGCACAAACCACTGTGAGTCTTTTGAGTATGAGAAATGAGAGCAAGACATTTATTTTCCAATGATATGAAAATTAACTTAATTCCTTTCTTTGGCCATAACTTTCTTCTTCTGTTGTTCTCCAGTCATGCACAGAGTGTTCTCCTCCCATGCTCCTGCCCAACAGCTGCAGTGCTGCAGCTCATCAACGCATCCACCAAGGCTGCCCACCACACGTCTGCCCAGAGTGTGGGGGCACGGCCAAGCAGCCGCTGTTTCAAACACACCTGGACAAGACCTGTTTGCACTTTGCACGCCGCATTGGATACAGGTGTGATAAATGAAAGTGCACGGTACTGTTGTTAAACCCAGAGAAAATCTCTTTATATGACCATGTGTCCCTCTTTTCTCTGTCTTTTAACAATTTGTTCACTCTCTGCAGGTGTTCCAGTTGTCTGGTGGTGTTTGGAGGGCTTAACTCGGTGAAGTCTCACATCCAACAGGCTCATTGTGATATGTTCCACAAATGCCCCAGCTGTCCCATGGCTTTCAAATCTGCTCCCAGCATACAGAACCACATCACTGCCCAACATCCAACGCTCACTGAAGGACAGACCATGTATACATACACACACACGCACAGATGTGCTTTTTCTCATGAAAATACGTGTTTTCTTTTCAAGTAATTGACCCAGTTTTTATCCCTTTACAGGTTGATCTATAAATGTGTCATGTGTGACACAGTTTTTACAAACAAGTCCCTGCTGTATGTCCACTTTGACACTCATTTAACCAATCAGAAGGTGCATGTGTTTAAATGCCCGGAGTGCACCAAGTTGTTTTCTCAGAGGAGTTCCCTACTGGACCATTTCAAGGTATATGCATGCTTATATAGTGTCTTTAATATAGTTCAGTTAGTGTTAAGACAAAGAAAAAAATGTCCTAATAACACTCTCTATCTGTCACCCCTGTTCTCTCTGCTCCTCAGACCCATGAGACTCTCACGCTGAAACAAGAGTTGCCTTCACTTCCAGCTGCTTCCTCTCGTTCACGGCCTTCACAGACGTTAGAGAGCTCAGATGGGGAGGAATGGATGGATAAAGATAAAGAAGAGAAAGAGAAGACAGAAAAGATGAAGACCACCTCAGGGTGGAAGTGTGCGCCTTGCCACGCACGCTACACAGACCGGGAAGACTACATTACCCATATGGCTGAACAACATGGCAAGGTCTGGAAGTCCACCGCCCCCCTACTGCCTAACATGTATAATTTGACTAAATTCATTTTGTGTTTAGATACAGCTATAAATGAACAGATGTAGCCATATGTTTTTGTGTTTGTGTTGAGCAGACCCTGAAGAAGTTTCCTTGTAACAAGTGTGAGAGCTCCTTCACCACCACCTCCAGTATGAGACGTCACATCAGAGACAAACACAAAGTCCTGAATCGTGGCTTTCGCTGCCAGTGAGTATCCCACACTGTTGAAACCATTATCAAGAGGATTTCCATTGTAAATACTCCAACCTCACTGATTTTTTTGACTCTAGGTTACTAATTGGAAAAAATGCCTATAATAGCCTGTAGTCATATATCATATATATTATTCTGCTTTTTTTGCCGTACATTTGTGAATATAAGTGGTGTGTGTTTGTGTGTAGGTTCTGTAGTGAGAGTAAGAAAACATTCAGCAGCAGAGCGATGTTGGAGAGGCATGTTCAGCTGAGACACAGCATGGACACAGAAAGCCAGGACACACTGATGGTGAGCCACTCTTTTTGTAAGTCCAACAGGAAACACTTTTTTATTAAGATGTTGTTAACACCAGATTTCCTCTGGTCACAGGGAGGCGGAGACGAGGCCGACAGTTCCTCAGAACAGGACAGCAGTTTGGGGGCTCGCCAGAGGCGGAGAGGAGCTGCGAAGATGGAGCAGGACGAAGGGTCCACAGATGGAGTGAGTCCAGTGAAGAAGTTGCAGTCATCCTCCTCTGCTCCTGCCCCCTCCTCCCTTCCTAAGTCCGGGTTCCGCTGTGCCCCCTGCGGCTTCACCACAGAGGACCAGGCATTGTTCCTGGAGCATATCAGCCAGCACCGGCGAGCGGGGACAGAGGGCGGCGGACAGCAGTGTCTACAGTGCGGCGCCTGCTTCACATCCACCTCCTCCCTGTCACGCCATCGCTTCATCACCCACAAAGTGAGAAATGGATTCACTGACAACCAGCAATCCCTCAGCGTGCACCCATCACCTTCCCCTGGTAACAGCAGGAATCATGATGATAAGATGTCTCTGGACAGTTCTGCACCAGCATCGCCGTCCTCTCAGTCCTCCATAGCTCAGGGGATGGAAGAGGACGGCACATTGGCCTGTAAGGTGTGCGGCAAACAATTTGAAAAGGCATCAGATCTGAATACACACTTCAGAACTCACGGTATGGCTTTTATCAGCGCAAGGAATGCAGGAAAAACTACCTAAGACACCAAAAACGTGGGGAAGAGCAGTGTCGGTAGGTGATGAAAGAATATTTGCAAGTGCCTTATTTATCGTCAACTTCTCATCAATGTGTGGGCAAGCACACCTATGCACTAATTTAACCAAAGATCGGTAGAGCAGAGTTTGTATGTGAATAGATTGTAAAGAAATCAAATGTGATTTTTCACTGGTCGAGATCAGACCTTCTACTTCTGACACTCAGGATCTAATGCTGCATTTCTGTGTTCAGTAATGATACTAGTGAGATTAGAGCTACTTCCCGGTCAGTGAACAGTTGGTCTGACTATAGTTCACTGCTGGGACCACATTCACATAATAATGTGCCTGTAGAGAACTGTGAATGCTAGAATCAAATCCTACTGTGATTATGATGGCTGTTGTTGATAGTCAGCGATGGAATGTATCTGTTTTGATTTCAATGTTTTTGTTTTGATTTTCATCCTACTGAAAGTCCTTTTTTAAACATTTTTTAGAGAATCATCGCTGTGGTTTAGAATATGATAGCTCAGTTACTGTTAAGTGTGTACACTTTTAACTTATTGCCAGCCACTTTCAAAAACATGCAGTAACATTTTAGATTGATTCCCAACTTTAAATGCAGCCACTGGCTTCTATACAGTTTAGTGTGTATATGAAAACTTAATTTACAGAGACTTGAACTTTGCTGAAGATAGGTAACCCATCAAATTTCCTTTTTGTGTTTTCACAGTGTTTCCTTGCTGAGCTGCAATAGAGGGAGGGATACTAACACAAAGAGGAAATTTTGTACTAAAAGGACTGTAACCTTTTGAAGACTTAATTTGTGTAACTCAGTGCTTGATATTACCTTCAGCTGAAGTTTGGAATATATTTTTGCACAGAATGAACTGTGGATTATGTCTTCCATCATTACTTTGGAATCAGGTTGGGAAGAGACATCTCTTCACTGCCAGTATGGACAGGAGGAATAATTACTGACCAATAACTCTTTTCAATGCACATAGGGGTGTGTTGGTTTCAAGACAGACTTCAATGTTTACTGGTATTGATAACCTGTTAGAGCAAGTTCATAGTCCCTGCACATTTATATTTATATTGTACTTAAATGAATGTGGACCAATAACTTTGTGAAAGATAGGAATATAATCTAAAACTTAAAAATGTTTTGGGAAATGGTCAGCAATAATCTGAAGTGTACACAGTTTGTAGTTAAAACTGAAATGAACGTTTAATACCTTTTTAAATGGAATGTACTGTATTTACAGCAGATTAACTGATGTATTCCTTCTCTGTCAGCCAGAGATGGAAGTAAAATTATGAATTCTGGCTTTTGGTTTTAGGGGATGCGTTTGTCTAAAACAATTTTTATGAGATTACTGTAAATGAAAGATCACTATGTATATGATTGTCTATTCCTAATGCTTTTTCTAAGAAGATGAGAACATATTGGACCTTTTTATTTTTAATTTGTCTTCAGTCTTGCTAAAAAAAAACTGCATAACTGACTTCAGCGCTGGTAAACTGGATGAATTTAATCAGATGTTCCAGCACGGCTCAGAGATTGTCAGCACAGATCAGGTTGTGTTGTTGATGGACGGGTGTCAACTCAGCATCCACATCAACACAGAAGAGTCAGAACTGTTTAACAAAATTGTTGCTTGCTATAAAGAGGTCTTACAGGATAAATGAGTGTTTTGAGTGCTGTGTTTTGGTTAAATTTCTTTGTTTAGTGGCACCTTTTTTAAAACTTTTATTTTTTATGCTGTTCACGTCTGTCAAGCTGCTGGTTCGCTGAAATAACTCCGACCACAGGATCCATAGACACGTTAATGTCCACACATCTGCATCTCTTTAATGTTCGTAGTCATCAGTGACCTGTTTGTGCTTGTTTACTTCCTCAGGAGATTATCCAATACTTTAACACACATTGTTCTGTTTATCTTTTTCTGTTTCTGCATTGGCAAGACAATTTCTAACCAAATGTTTATTCAAAAAATAATTAAAAAAAACTGTAATTGTCTTGTTTTAACTTGTTTTTTTGTCTTTAAATACTATTTCAACAGTAACTGAGTAGGTACATTAATATTCTTTATTGAGTTTAACCATTTGTCATTTTCTGTATTAAATATCCAAATAATGAGATCTTAAGACATCCCATATAGAGGACATCAGAGTGACAAACATTAAATATTCCTCTTCATTCTATTAAAATATACTTTCTTACAAATATATGGAGACAGAATATTTAAAAGTGAACTTAAGAAAAAGTAATAATAAAGAATGCTTCCACATCTTACCAGGTAATTTGATTATGTTGTGTACTTGTTACTGTTTACAACAGCCACACTCCTACGCTCACACGTAAATTATCTCAATCGATCTATGAGAAACGTCTTCATCACAAATAACATGAATTACACAAGTGCACTATAATGATAACTTCTCAGTAAATGAGGCTCTGTGTGTGTGGTTAGCTAAAGCTCCTGGCAGTTTTGCGGTAGGATGTGGTGGCTCTCTCTTTTTACAGCAGCAGGAACCCCGTGAGGAGAAACAGAAGAGGCTTCATGAAGGCTGAGATCCCCTCGACACTCAGCGATGGAGCTCCTGAACGGGAGTGACATGAAGAATCAATGCAAAGATTTCCTAATACAGCAATAATTTATTATTGGGCCCCATATTGGGAGACGACAGTATCTCGCTCAGTCTCCCCTCAAAACTCTTTCTTTTGACAGCTATACAGTGAACTGAAACTCACTTTAAGAGATCCATAGAGCCGAGTGGAGCTGCAAATTCAGATAATTCATATAATTCTCTGTAGGTTCATCACCATGAGAAACCCCTTCCACATTGTCACATTGTTATTCACATTGTTATTTGATACCTTCCTATTACAAAAATATTGATTATTGATTATTATTGATTATTTGGTTATGGATATTTATTGTTATGGTAAAAAACTGATTTGGATTTGAAACCAAGTTTTTACAAACAAGCCTTATTTTCCCGGCAACTTTTAAAGGCAGGATGAATCTTTCCTGGTTGCAAATGTTGTGAAGCAGAACTAATATGTGACACATTGAAGGAATTATAAAATACACTGGCAGTATTTAAACACTGAACAATATATGAATTTACATGTATCTTCTAACCTGACTGGGCAGGGATTTGTGTTTGCTCACGAGACCCGGTCATGGTCCTTTCAAGAGCGGCCAGTTGCTCGTCTGTCAGGGCAACTCGCTGTTCACTGGTTACCATGGCAGCGTTGTCAGGTCCAAGAGCCTCCAGCTGAGCAGCAGAGAGTGCCTGGAGGAAAAACAGTGGCAACGAGGTCAGAGGGGTAAAAGAAGTTTTTAGATCCTTTACTTAAGTAATACAACAATGTATAAATACCCCATTACAAGTAAAAGTCCTGCATTCAAAATCTTACTTGAGTAAAAGTACACAAGTTTCATCAACAAAATGTAATAAACTAACAAAAGTAAAAGTACTCATTATAGCAAATAGCCCCTTTCATGGTGTTATATACTGTATATGTATACTATATGTACATATACATGTATACTATAATGGATATGAATTATCACTGATGCATTAACATTGTGGGTGAGCACCATTTTTGTTGTAATTGGTTGAGGTGGAGTTGATTTTACCTGTTAGGCAGTTTAACCTGCAAAAACTGTAACCAGCCATTTCTGTCTGTAATTGAGTCCTAAAAACCTTATTTTGCATTGCAGTAAGAATATTTCAACCTGTTTTTAATTCAAATCCACTTGTTTAAAAAAATGTTCCTCTGTACCCTGAAACAAGAATTATGAAAAAGTTGATTTTAGAAACAAGCTGAGTTGCATTGAAAACAGGTTGAAATATTCCTACTACACTTTTTGTAAGAAAATAAAACTTTGAGAAATGTACTAAAGTTACTTACAGCAAGGTTGCCTGGTAGTATGTGGGGAATGCACGACTTGCTGAGAAACGACAAGACAGGCGGATCTACAGATGCCAACTCGTTTGCATCCAGTCCAGCTGAGAGAGACAGAAACAGTGGGTCAGTACTTTGTAAGACGCTGCTGAGCAAAAGCACAGAATGAGAACTAAAAGTAGTTTCTGCACAAGCCAACAGTTTACAGGTGATTATCTAACCAATGATGATGCCCAGGTCAGACACTTGTGCTTCAGTCCAGGTGCTGGGATCTCCAAACGCAGACACAGCAAGACTTTTCAACTGCTGTGCAACCTTGGAGGAGCAGTGAACACCATCCATTGAGCCCACAGCGTCCCTGTGACACAGACGCACTTTTCTTTAAATGCCTGCAGTGCTGTTTGTTGAAACTGGAATAAGTACTGGCATAATGTTGTTTTTTTTCCTCTCTCTAAAATGACTAGCAGTGTTGGGTGCTTTTGTGAGGCTACACCCCCTTTTATTGGTTGGTATGACAGGTTAATTGGATATAAACTAATGTGTGAATGTAACATATATGGTGCACAAACTTGAAGGTGTCCATGTTGAGCTGTCCGATCTCGCTGGAGTTCAGGCCACAGATGAACCGGTTCAGTGCTACCATCTCTGTGGCTCCCAGCTGCTGTGCTGTCAGGTTGTTATATTTAGCAACACCCTTCCACACCGGCTCCATCTATTGAGACAGGTCTTTATGAGTGAACATCATGATGATCAGTATAATAGTCATGCCCATATGAGGCTGCTTTTATTACTTTACCTGTGACTCATTCCAGCCACAGTGGGCAATTTCCTCCAGAGTGTCCAATGAGAAGGGGAGCTTCTCCAGCTCTGCGTTGGAGAAGCCTTGAGTTATACATCCCATCTGCATCACCACACTCTCATCTGTCATCTGTGACACTGGGCCCAACGCCTACAGAAACACACAGAAACACTTTTATAGGAGTGACTGTGCTCATGAAATTGTGAGTTCTCTATTACATGCAAGTTCAGCTTTAAAATTCCCATTTTGAATGAGTTTTGAACTTGGATCTGTTAGTCATCAGAATACCTTTATTGACTTAGGGACTGATGAAGAGTATTGGGGGGGGGAGGGGGTCAAAAAGGGGGGAGGATTCTGTATTTTTTTTAATTTTTTTTGGCTGATGGGAGGATAGTCTGAATTTTTGGTAGGGCAGGGGAGAGTCTTTGAAATTTTTCTCACACCAGATTTATATTTTATTTCAGAGCTGCTGCCTGTGCCCGGCTCATTGAGTTACTTTAGACTAACTAGTAATAGTTGTTCAGTTAGCACCTGGAGTGTTTGGGACACACTTTTCTGTTTGCCAAAATTTCCAGTGTTCCATTTACACATTCAGTTTTACGTATCATTTTAAATGCTTTATGCACTTTAAGGTTTTATGATTAAATGAGTACCAATTTTGCGGTATTAGAGTGGAGGGTGTTGCAATTGTTTTCAAGGGGAAGGTCCATTGAAGATTTTAATAAAGCCGACGAGGGCCTTGGTTTGTTAAAAACAGTCCCTTATTGCAGTGACCTCACTGTCAACCCCACAATTAAACCCAGAAAATAAAATAAACCAGAAATGTTAAATTGAGAGAAAATTATAAATTGACTTTCTCCCTCCATCACTGCACCAGAGGAGTCCCCTGCTCCCTGAATGAACAGAACCAGGATCAGTGCCTCAACTGTACCTGAGTTGCTTTTTTTCTGAGCACGGCCAGTTGGTCTGCGTTGTAGTTAGTGACGGCCCCAAGTATTTCCACAGTAGCAAGGAAGGTTTCGTTTGAGATCTGATCCAGCTGGGCAGCTGTCCAGTAGACGTTGTCCATTCCCAGTTCTTCAATCAACTTCACAGTGGGTTTTTCAGCACTGATGAATTGACTGTTGGCTGAGAGAGACAGGAGGGAGACACGTAGCAGGTGAGAAATAGAAAAGTACAGTAGAGGCATGCATCGCCAAGTTTTTGTGCAGTATCACTAACCAAGAGAAAAAACATTAACAGCACACACAAGATGTCTCTTCCTCACCTGCTCTCTTTTTACGCGCTGCAGTTGACATGGTGGTGGTGGTGAGCTCGAAGAACTTCTTTTTCAGGGCGTCGGAGGTGTAGGACAAGCGCGACTTCAGGAAATAGAGAACGTCCTTCATCCAAGGCTGACAGGGAGAGCGAAAGCGAACAAAAAGATATCACGAGAAATACACGTATGAATCATGACATCCAGAAGAGTGCAGTGCTGAACTCCCTCTTCATTTTGAGTGATTGGTGATTTACTGATGAAAATGTGGAAAAGCAAACACAGCACATTATGAGACATTATAAGACAAAAGATAAAAACCTTATTGGGCAGAGCAGATGTGGCAGCATCATCCAAAAGGAGGAGAGGACCCAGGACCTCCATAGTCGCAGCCGACCAAACAGATGGATCCCTGCAGAAGATAAGAAAAATGCATCAGACACTTGCTTTATCTATCTTTCTCTGCAGTGACCCCATCGTCCACAGGGAGCCTGTCCTACCCAAAAGTCTGGTTGACAAGCTGAATTAGATCTGCCCTGTGGGGTTGAGGAATGTGCTGGCAGGAAGCCATAGACTGGAGACTGGAGTTGAGGACATCGGGGGCCATGAGGCACAGCTGGGAAGACTGAAGCTCACACAAGAGCCGTCCAAGCCTGGACACGTCCTCAGTGGTCAGTCCAGATAAGGCTTTCCCCTGCAAATACACAGTAAATATCTTAGGCTGTTGTTGCGTACAATAGACTCACTATGTGATAATAATAATAATAGGTGTGGAGCAGTAGGTACAGACAGGCGACAATTTAAAAGGAAAAACCTGAATAAATAAGTAACATGACGAATGATGGTTCCATATTCAGGTCTCACTGAATGGTTTGATGAGTATATTATATGGCCTTCACAGTCACCAGATCTCAACCCAGTTGACCACCTGTGAAAGATTTTGGACCAATGTGTTAGACAGTGCTTTGCACCATCATCAAAACACCAAATGAGGGAATATCTTTTGGTGGAGTTCCAGAGACTTGGACAGCCTATGCTAAGGAGTTTCTGTTGGCTTTTCCTTTCATTTGTCACCTGTCTACATCCTTGTGTGTACATTGGCCAGGCAAAGCAGAGCTCTCTGGGTGAGTGCGGGGCGAGACAGGCCACGAAGAGGTATTGAGCTCAGGTTGGCCAATTCCATCTTGTTGAGGAAGACAGGACACACAGAGTTGGGCAAATCATTCACCATCGAAGGCCTGGGACAGTGTAAATGAGATACAGAGATAGGGAGATGTTACATCTTACTATAGACATTTTTAAATACATGATTAAATGAGACAGAGGAAAGACTGTTAGTTTACGGCAGGTGAAGAAGTAAGAATGTGGGAATCCCATTCATCTCCTCCACAGTGATGGTTTTGAAGTAGTCAGGTCTCACTTTCTCCAAAGTCGCAAAAAGCTTTTGGGCAGCACATCCTGCCTGAAAACGTATATTTGTTATCAATAGCTACACGTGTTTTATTTACATGTGTGTGTATATACTGTATGTGTGAGTAAATACATACTACATACCTGCACTTTGGAGAGCCACTGTGGAGTCTCTGTTATAGCCTGAGCCATGTCTTGCACATCACTGTCTGCTACTTTGTCAATCATCTGGCAGGTTATTCCCTGAAGGACTGAATGCAGCCTCCTGTCTCGGCCAATAATGTTTTAAATGTAAGCATAAAGCAATGGCAGACATGTACATGCAGTAACAAGACCATGCACATTATTCAAACACCATACTATGTCTGTATATAGATATATCTAAATCTATCTATCTATATATGTAAGTCTGTATTAAACATGAATTTGGTGAAGCTTGTGTTTTTCATGTTATGTTTTTTGTGAAGACTCAGAAGTGACGATTTAACGCAAATGTCATTTTTTTGTTTTGTTAAAGGTCCTGAAAACCTATTTTTTTAATCAACTGCATGCAATGTAGCTCTATATAGAGACCCTGTTCTCTGCCAGTTAGGACATTAGTTTGGAGTTTTTAGCGTTAATCTTTTGATATATAATAATTTAATATGTAATAATTAAAGATGTTGTTTGCTTATTTGGTACCAAATATTGAATGTTATAGAGATGTACTTAAGGTTTGAAACCACATTTTCAAGTGCTTTAATGACCTTAAAAATTATGAATTATTGCAAGGCTTTTGCATAGCATTGTATTGTATTAAAACAAGTTTCTGGTATTTTGTCCACTGCTATAAATCTCACCTATACTGAAGCTGCTGTAGATCATGCATCTTTTTTGCCAGGTACGCTGCCTAAAGAAAAGACAACAAAGTAGGACATAAAACATATTTTAGTAAATACAACTGATTAATTAACTAATTTAATTAACAATTAACTGATACATTTATGAAAGATTCTGTGATCCAAATTGGTTTATAGCAAATGCATCAAGAATAGTAATAATTAGCATCAAAACAACAAGAAGCCAGATAATTCAGAGTATGTTGAGTTAAAATTGAAAAAACACAATAAAATGTGTTAATAGCTCAGGGCTGTTGGCAGAGAGGAGATACTCGGACATTACCTGTGGTCGACTCCATATTTTACCCTCCACTTGGCTCAAAGAGGTGATGTTTGCTTTGTCCAGGTTGTTTAGAGAAACGCTGCAAAGCAAAGCGCCAGGCAACTTCTGCACCAGCTCTGAGGGATGCACATCCTTAAGCAGCTACAGGGAAACATTTCATTCTCTCTAAAATTATGTTCACAGTGTATATAAATGGTATCACAGACAACACAAATTACTTTTTGAGATTTGAGATCCATCTGTTGTTCTCTCTGGATCTCATCAGTCATGTTTGGTCTTAATCAATAGAGTTAGCCTCTATTTCCTGCTTCTCTCTCCTTACTCACCCCTTGCAACATGGCCTTCAACTGCCCCTTCCTCATCTGCTTGGAGATGTTCTTCAGGGCCTCTGTATCATTCAGGATCTCCTGGGCTTTGACTTGCTTGAGCACACATCTTGGCAAACCTCCTGCGACTGACTGAAGGGCCATCAGCTCCTGACCCGACACCTTTCCACACTAGGGGAAAGCAGAATGAGAGTGAGAGGGAGAGCATGTGAGAGACAAGCTTCCAGCAGCCCTGCAGGCTCACCTTCTTATTGCCCAGCTGTTTCTTGACCAGGGTGTGCAGCTGGCCCTGTGTCCATTGGTCAGTGGGTCCCAGATTTTTGAGAATCTCTTTGAGATCGTTGCCAGGGATCATGGACATTTGTTTTGGAGACAACAAGGCAACACAGCTGCCCAACTCATGTAGTGCTTGAGTAGCGTTGGAATTTGCAATCACAGACGTGACAAGGCGCTTCTTCAGCTTGAGTCAGGAGAGGGTAAAAAGACAAAGAGTAATCAAGAGATTACAGAGATTCATGAAATGTGTTACTTCTGTCCTGGCTGAGGGGGACAAGGGGGGAAGGTTTGGGAAAGTATGAGCAAGTGAGTGATACCGTTTTGATTCTGGGGTTGTCGCAGTCGTCGCATTTGTCAAGCTCAGAGAGGAGTTTCCTGCTGAGGTTAGCATTCAAGTCTGGAGCATCATAATACTGACAGGCCAGTGCGCCGAGCCTGAGGAGGTTCAAAGGCCAAAATGTAGTGATTATTCCAACCCTGAAATTGAATCTGCTTTCTATAATGTCAGGTACATTCATTTGTATACAGAAAAATTGTAATGAATGTATTTTTCTGTCTGTAACAATGTTCTCTCTCTTATCTGGTAAGACTTTTCCTCCTCACAAAACCCCCACACATAGGTGTGACATTCAGAGTAAACAGTGAGTGGAAACAATTGAGACAATAAGAGTATGTCCATCTGTCCTGTTCTGTTTTGTCAGGAAGTGACACCGCATGTGAAAATCTGAAAAACCTGAATCTATCTGAAAAAGGAGTTATGTAAGGCTACATCCTTTGGCAGCAATGTTCTGATCCACAGTTTTTATGCACTGATGGACACACATTCATGCGTGAATACACACTTGTCCACATGCTCTGCAAACTCCGTCATTCCACTGAAGCACTCTTGAAATCTTTGGAGAAACTTGCTGCCCAGGCTGGGGTTCATCTTGGTGGTCATACTCAAGGCGGATTTGAACTGGGATGAGCGGAAAAATTCACACAGCTAGAAGAGAAAGTGAAGGAAACAAAACCGGAGAGCTACAAATTAAAATGTTGTCATTTGCCATTTCCAGTTTCACTCTTTTCTTCTTTGCAGACCCCCTCACCTTTTCTTTGGGACAGGAATCAACATCGTCCGGTGCTAAATGGCAGAGGAAAGGTCCCATCATTGTCATTACCTCCGTGTTCAGCCATTTCACTGAAGGTTTGCAGGGCTCCATCAGCACTACAGAATAAATGAGGCTGTTACAAGGCACATACCTACTTGCCACACACACATATTTCATTGTTCTGTGTTTTTGTTCTTATCACACATTTTCTACTGCCTGTTTTATAGATTTTTGTTTAATGAAAGGATTCTCCACTTGCTTTGTGTGATTTGCATACGAGAGGCTGCCTCTCGCTCTTCCTCCTAGCTCTCCTCTCTTTGTTATTTTCATCTGGTTTGCTTTATTTCAGCTGCTTCATTCACCTTTTTCTTCAGCTTTTATTCTGCTCATCTCCCTCTTTCTTTTTCTCTGCAGCCTCTCAAGTGCTTCCCTCTGTTAAGTCACTTCTACTTCTCTTTTTTTCTTTTTACTTTTTCTTTCCTTCTTTCTCTTCCACCTTCCTCTTCTTTGCTAGCTTCTCTGTCGTCTTTCTTTCCTCTTTCTGTTTAACATAAGATTATACATTTACCTGTTTTTCTCATAAATAGTTAATGGTGAAAACATTGGAATGTGTGATTTTATTGTAGAGAGTGGTTTCTGAGTTTATGTGTTTAACTAATTTCTTACTTGATTTTGAGTCACACGATGGCATCATTGTACAGTTGAAGTAGTTCTGGGTGATCTGCTCTTTTACCCATTTTACCACCCGAGTCATTTTGTCTTCAGACATGGGATCATACACCTCCTGCAGCGTCTTCATCCTGGAACCAGTGACCAATTTTAAGAAAAGTTTCTGAGACACAGTGGACGAAGTAATTGCATAAAAGCGCACTCACATCTTTATCATGTTTTGGTCCTCGACTTTGGTTGGAAGGTTCATTCTTGTAGAAGGCATATCCTGCAGCACTGGTTTGGCAGCCCACAGCAGTGTGTCATAGTCGTCCGAGTCCATGTTGTTTTCACTCGGTGTGGTCAAAGTCGCCCAGGACAGAGGGGCCACAAATGCTTGCATATAACATGCAGATTCCTCCTGAGGGAATAAGAGAGATGGCAGGAATCATTAGACTGCCAGAGAACGGCACTCATTAATGGATTATGTTTATCTTTTCTCAAGATCTTGGATCATTAGTGGGGACTACTGACAGAGGAGTTCCTCATCAGCTTGATCATGGTTGGAAGATTGCTGCAATTCCACATCTTGTGTGTCTAAAAAGAGACAAAGAGAAAAGAGGCAACTAATGTGTGCTGGGTAAGACAGGTGCAGTTAAAACAAACAATGACTAAAAGAACCAAGAAGAATCAGCCATTAAAATAATAGTTTTAATGTTCCAAATAATCAATAACCAACAATTATTTACATCTTTATGTGAAGAAATATGATGGGGTTTAAGTGCTTGACTGTGTGTGTATTCACACCATTTTATCCAAGTCATCTGAGGACATTCTGTCAAGTGAGTGTTTGACAGGAGAGACTGAGTCCAGGATGTTGAGGAAAGTAGATAGGAAGGTGTTGGCTGGATCAGCGTTTCTGTCCTTCATATGCAAGTCACTGAGAGAGAAATGGTTTAAATATTAGGTGTTGTGTTTTATTTGTTGATTCATTTTATCCTTTAATCATACAGTGAAATTCAACTGAGGCCATTTTCACTTTGTAAGCAACACTTCATAAATATTCATAAATCCAGCACACGCCTCCAGTACAGTGTTCTACTTTAGGCCGCTCAGCAGATCTCCTGAAGCAGCTGGAGCTGGGCACCTTGGTCAGGGGGGTCTTGACAATAATTGATCCCTACTCACATTTTTGCAGCTTGGAGCAAATAAATATCTTTATAAAAAGGTACCTAAACATTTGTACAAGCTTAAAAAGTCTTTAGAAAATTAACCAAACACACAACAGAATTACCTGTTACTGAAGACATTATTCAGCAGATTCATTGTAGGCACCGGGTATCCTGTAACATACCAACCCTCCATGTTTACATGTTTGCCATGTATTAGTTGTGACTCATGTTACGGAGGGTACCCATAATGACTGCAAACATACACTCTCACATTCATACACTAAACTACTAAACTGGGATTAGGATTTGCACAGTGAATTAGGTCTATCTAATGTTGCAATAGAGTTCAAAATTTAAACTTGAATTTTGAGTCCAAAAGGCATGCAAACACACTCTTTTCCTCTCTCTCTATTGCACACACAAACTCATTTAAAGAGAAAAGTGCACTGAGAGACTCCTCACCCTTAATGTGGCACTTCCTCATCTGATGAAAAAAAAAAGAGGCATGTATTAATAGATAGATATTTAATAGTTTAAAATCACTGTAGAAAAAACACTGATCTCAAAAGAAGTGTGAACACTTAATTACTTTAAACATAAAAAGCTTTCTACCAACATTTCTTGATGATCATATGACATTTTTAATAGGTTTTATGGCAAAAACCCAACATACAAAACCCACGTTTGAACAATGACAATGAAGAATAGAAAATCTTTTCACTATCTCAATGTGATGATGAATGTAAAATATTATTATTGGAGAATTGACCAAAGTCAAAGAGAAAACTGTGACAAAGAAAGCTAAACTGTGTTGGACTTGAAAATGTGTATAAACCAAAAAAAGTTGTTATGCATACTACTTCCAGATGAGAATCTCCTTCAAAGCAAATGTATTCAAGACATTACAAACCAGTTTTTTGGCCATGTCTTTGAAGTCAGGTGCACTTCCAGACATCCTATCTGGGGTCAGAAAATTACGAAAAGACACACATTTATGTACATGTAAACAACATGCATGCATTTTTGCCAGTTGTAAAAGAAGACGATGCATGTGATGGCGTTGCTGCTTACCCAAGGCTGCACAGGCCACAATGAGTAGAAGGAAAAATGTTCCCCCTTTTGGAGCCATGGTGAAAAGACCTGCCCGCCTGTCTGTTGAAAATAATGACATAATTCAAAGTCTGTTTTAATATCAACAAATATTACAAGTGGATTTGACATAGATTTGCATTTTGTGTTAATATATATTTTTCTTTCCATAACAGAAAAATGTTATTCTGCAGGATGTGAGGATTTTGTTATGTCTCTTGTTGTTATGGAACCTATCTCCATACGAGCCACCTCCAGTTTTCTGGCATACTTCCTCCTCTGAGGATTTGTGATCATACCTCCCTAGTTACCATCTTTGTTACTCATCCTATGGGAAGCACCATGACCTTTGGAGGATAACACGCTGTGAAAAACAGGTTTGGTAATGTGCATGATGTACTGTGGAACAACATTTTGTCAGCTTCTCTTCTTCCTCCATCACCTCTGCACAAACATCTTTGCTGTTGCTTTTCACATATTGGAGTTCCCTATCAAACCTTCGCATGTTGGTATTTTGCCTTCATTCAATTTGTTTGCTTTCCATTGATTTCTCATTTAAATATGCCCAATGAATACCTGAAATGATACTGTAAAAATAAGACTACTACAATAGCAATTACCTCTTTAATAACACATTGTCCCTGGACCTTGTATAGTCTCTTTAGATTTTAATGCATAATTATTTTCTGGTTATATAATGCATTATATAATGCAATGCAAGACATAATTGAAAAAAAACATTAAAACACACAAAAATACATTTGTATTTATATGTACCAGTAACATGTTTCAACAATGTGACTGCTTAGACATAATTCTATACCAGAAACTATCAACACATCGCAAAGACTGAAAAAGCAAACAAAGAACTTACTGATTTATGTAAAAATGAGTTTTTACTTACAGAATCTGCCTCTGCTCCCTGGTAGATTCTAGAAACAATGCAATTTAAAAAAACAGGACGTAGACAAAGTGAGGATGTGCGTTTTGTTCCTCTGCCTTTCTCTCCTGTCTGATGTAAGTTGGCTGGGTGGTTACCTGTCCTCGACTGAGCAGGTGCATGATATTAAAACAGTGTGTGTGTGTGTGTGTGTGTGTGTGTGTGAGAGAGGGAGACAGAGGTTATGAATAATTTGAGATGTCCATTTTAACTCATGCATTCTGATGTCGACCATGAAACTAACACACCATTGTCAGACAAAGGTGAGATAATCACGTAAAGGTTGTTTAAGGATTCTCATCATCATAAGTAAAACTGCAGAGTGACAAGCTAACAATAGATCATAAAGGAATGAGTCTTGATTGGATGAGCACTTCCATTTATTTTTGAGGTTCTACAAAAGGATGTCATGGTTATTCCTCAAGTCATACATTTCAAATGACAGCTGAAAAAAAAAAATTGGATGGGCTGATAAAATCCACACACCACAACCAAATACAGAGCTGCAATGTCCACATATAATTACATAGTGAAAACAAACATGGGAAGATAACCACACAGTAAAAGCTCTATTCACACTCTCCATGGAAAAAGCTGGCAAACAAAAAACAGAAGCTCTTAAATACAGAGCGGCCTTAATATTTGAATGATAAGGCCATTACAGGCGTAGGTTAAGGTGTAGTTTATGTAGTGGCTGCTAGATGCTAAATCCAACAAATACTGTAAGGAGTTCAATGGGCAAACCCCACATTTAAAGTCAGTAAACTCCCCACAAGATGCAAGTTTCTTATTAAATCTAATTCTTCCAATCAATGTATAATTTTTATCCAATGGCACATATGTATATAAAAAAGGGAAATGAGATAACAAAATAACACCAAAAAATTTGAGAGGAGACTGGACCATGAATATTTTTTAAAAGAAGAAAAACTCTATATCCCGTTCATTGCAGACCACAGTATGTCAACTCAACTGGACCCACAATTCAGACCACAAAGACTCTTACTGATGGAGAGGGTAGTTGCAAGCAGCAAACAGGCTTCAGTAAATCCGTTTCACAATCATGTTGGTGATGTGACAAACAGCACAGTGTATTATATGCGTAATACCCACAGGACATCCTCTTCTAATTAACCTTTAATTACACTCATTAGGAACGGCCGTTGCCATCTTCCTTATTGGCTTCCTGCGTGTGTATGATAGCAGTCTGACAATAATGCCATCAACTGAACAATTTGTGTATTATTTTATTTGTCTTTGTTACTAAAGAGTTATACAAGAGGTATACATGTGTTGCTCTGTATAGAGAAAGGCACAAAGGAGAAGCACCATGACTGTTGGATGTGTTTCACTCCAGGTCACTGTTTCCTTCCATTTTGGAGCCAGTAACCACATGAAGGTTTGGGTTGGTGAAGTGATCTGAAAAAGACCATTGACACTAGTTAGTGGGTAAGATTATGCTTGTGTGTTAGCAGTATTGGTTAAGTTAGATCCCCATTAGTTAATACCTTGGCAACAACTAGGCTAGCATTTATTTTTGTTCTTATTGTCAACAAATCCCATGAATAAACAAAAACTAGCAATGCTTTTTTCTGACGTCCCTACCGCCGCAATCCCATTTGCACAAACTTTTAGCAAGTCTCTAAACATGCGCCATAAGTTTCATTTTTAAAAAAGGCTCAGTAAAATTTTTGATGTCACCTGTGCATCAGTGTGGCTCACTGATGTGTTTAATTGTTTTTGGACACCAAAAGGAGTTTAAGGCAGAGAGAAAAAAAAATCAGGCTTTAGCTACACACAGCAGGATCAATTTATTGTTTGTTTTGATCTTTTCATGGGATTTTTGACAAGAAAATATAAATATATATATATATTTGACAAATTTGTACACTTATAAAACACATTTACAATACCGTTACATACAACCAAACATGTGGCATACAAAACGTTAACATGAATAATTGACTACGTATGCATGTGTGCCTACAGCTCACCTGCAGCAAACTCACGGATTTCAGCAGGCCTTTTAAGAAGCACATCTCTGAGAGGAAGACAGGAAATGTGAATAGTAACTGACGTCTATTAAGACTGTGCCCTTTGAGTGTTTTAAAACTAAAAGTTCACATAAAAGGTGATCAACTGCAGATGTTCCTCAGATAAACCTATTCAAACCTCTTTTCTGAATAGGTTTTGAAAGTATGGTAATTACTCTCAAAACAATTAATGGTTCGGCTCATAAACACAAATTCAGACATTTTATCATCCTTAAAAAAAACAAAAAAAAAACAAAAGTAAGACAAGCTTATAGTCATCAGCCGAACTCAGAGCTCCATTTAACCCAAAAGCAGGCAGTATTAAATTACCTCTAGTTTGCCTGAAGATATTTGCCTGTCAAACTTAGTTTTTAAAAAAAAAAGAATTATAAAAGGTCGATGCTTTAATTTATACATTTTTTAAAAGAATTCAATCGTTTCGTTTTATTTTGTGTTTCAGACGTTGATATTTCCATTTTATATATTGTAATATCAATTTGAAAAGGGAAAAACTCCTTTGTCACACATGCAATCTAGCTGCAGTAATACCTGCTGTTACTATTTGTAGCTCACTTTAGGCTGCCTATACTCTTTATTTGCTGGTTTGTTTTAACATGAAAAGGAGGACACTGCACTAATATTAGGAGGGAAAAAATACAGGATCAAATCAGTGGGATTTGTTTGGGCTTTTATATCCAAATGAAGAGCGTGTTGGATTTCTTCTCATATGCTGGACAACGTGAGCAAAGTTAGCCGACAGCTGATTTTTTAACAAGAGAAGATGAGCTAACCAACCTTAGAAAGTCGCCTATCAGTACCTCTACTTCTGGATGAGACCTCAGATACCTCTCGTTGTCGACTCTCGTCTTGATCTGAGAAGAAAAAGAAAATGCATTTCACGCTCGCTAACAACACACAACACACGTCAAACTGCAGTTTGTGGCTAGCAAATGTAGCTAGCGTTTTAGCTTTAGCGTTACCTTGAACTGCCGTAGTTTCTCTTGCTGCTCAGCGCTTAATACACCCACGTCCAGTTTCGCCAAACCGCCTTTTCCAGCCATAATTTCTCTACAGGTGTTATGTTTCTGTATATAGTGCGCACCTTACAGTGTACACTGACCGGCTATCCAAAGTTAGTAGGCAGCTTCTACGGCGTAGCAACAACTGTTGCTATGGAACGACCTCCAGCAAGTAACGGCTGCGTCCGCTAGGTGGCAGCACAAGACAGAATAAAACGTTCACAACACGAGTGCAAGTTTTGTTGTTGTTTTGTAAATAAAATGAATCCACGTTGTTTTAAAGAGGGAATAGTTTGACAAATACATGATAGGAAAAACAGCAGCGTTATGTAAACTTGGGGCTTCTTAAAAACAACTAAAAAGTACACCTTTTTGACTTTTCCGTCGTATTGCAAGATCAGTGAACCACCATGGTGTCTGTAGCGCCATTTGATCACCAACTCAATTCAGTCACTCTAGACTCCACATATGACCACACAAATCCTATTTTATAAGATTCAGCCCGATGAATTCCCTTCTGAAGGCTGGGGAAAACTATTAAAAACCGTTTTGATTTTGGTCTTTTAGTAAAAATCAACATGGCTCGATTAAGCTGCTAGGGGGGCCTCCAAGGCAAAGATGAGCTTCTGGGCCTGGATTAAATCCCTGTTCATCCCACTCTCTGTGCAATGTGTACAGTTATTCCATGCTGGAATGTGGGGCCCCAGTTTTGCTGAGTAGTAATTTGATGATTTTATTAAATATGCAACATAAGCACAAAACTGAGATAATTAAGGTCTTAAAACTATATTTTAGCACAGATACCCTCTTCAAGACAGAGCCTCAAGATCAAGTAATAAAGCAGGACCCACATTAAGGCCTGTGTCATATCTATGACTTTATGCTTTAGTGGTAAATATTCCTTAACAAGTAAGCCTAGAGTGCTTGGGGCCCCTGGAGCTCTCAAGTACATGGGAGGAACACGGATGCAGTTCAGTGATTTTAATAATAAAAATTACGTACAAATAAGCTTACGGGAAGGTGAGGCAGGCAAGGGTCAAAACCAGAGAGCAGTCCAACACAAGCAAACAAATCCCATAATGAGCAGGCAGGACTCCAAAGTCCAATAAGCAGGCAGAAACAGGGAACCAAGACGTGAAGGAGAAAGCAACATAACATAAGGAATTGGTGAGGAACAAAGGAAGTGAACTGGTATATGTAGTGAGGGGTGATTAGGGAATGAGGTGCAGGTGGGAAGATGAGTGGGGAAGCTCAGGTGACTGCAGGGCTGATGAGGGAAGCAAGAACAGGTGAATGAGGGGAATGAGGACATCTGGTGGAAAGTCAGGGCATCTGGTGGATCGCTGGAGGATGGCAGGACTGGGGGGTAGGAAGAAAGTACATGGCCTCGGAGAAGTCAGCAGAGGCTGGAGACAGGGACAGGAGGGGACTGAGAGACAAACTGTGACAGGCCTGCATCTAGTCTACAGTTTATGGACACACTTTAAATTTTTCAGAGACATAGGACAGAGAACCTAAAAGGCTGCTCTAAAGACAAATACAACGACAAAAAAGAGGTATTTTAGGCATGAGATAGAGTTAGACAGACTATACAAGCTGTTCCTGAGTTTGCTTCCAACAGAAGCTCATTGCAGAACCATACAAATTTGGAGTCCATTATCATTTTGTCATCTGTGACACTGGCTCTGAAGTGAAAAACAACAATCCAACAATACAAAGCAGTTAAAAATGTTCTTTGCTAGTTTTATCCCCCTTTCTTTCTGGTTACCGCTACGGCTGGAGGAAGAAATAACTTGTGTTGTTGAAGTGCATGGCTTCTGTCCTCTCCCTCATCTGCTGTTCTTCTTCATTTTCTTCTTCCCCTTCTTCCACTTTGCTCGATGGGGGTTCTTTGTAATGTGGAGGGCTAAAGGTCACCAGAGCCTGCCCTTCTGGGGCTGTTGGAGCAGAGGGCGGAGGGCGAGGTGAGTCACCATACTGGGTGATGACACTCAGACCCTGGAATTTAGACATGAATCTGTCCTTGTGTCTGAAATGAAAAAAAAGAGACGTTTAAATGACAAAGTTGACTGAAATCATTGCTGAGGTCTGAAATCTGGGATGTACATCTACTTGCTATTATTTAACTCATGTTATAAATGTACCCATGTTTGTTGTACAGCAGGAAATACAGACATACAAAACCATAGCCAGCTGCACATCTCTCTACCTGAATATGTAGGCAGCCAAAATGACTGACAAGAGAGCAAACGAACCAGAGATCCACAGGATGGGAGGTGACACATCACCCTGCACTGTTGGAGAAACTGCTGTAAAGAGAGGGGGAGACTGTGATGAACCTTAATGAAGCTTAATAACATCTATGCAAGTATATGTTTGGGTATGACTGAATGTGTGTGTGAGAGAGAGGTAGGTGTGTTGAGCCATGTTTCCTGTGGCTTGTTTCGTTGTTGAGCCTCAGTTATTATGATGACATGGCTTCCTGTTAAAACCCAGTGGGGCAGAGGGGATTTTCAGTACTAACAACACTGAAGAGTTCTCTCTCTCGCCCCCCCCCCCCCCATCAGACACAAACACACCTAATTCACCAAAATATTTCACTGTCTGCTAGCTATCTTACCATCAGTCACGTAGTCACCTGTACCAGAGCCTTCCATGCTCAATGGGAACTGCAAGTTAGAGAAGGTAACACAAGAGACGGTGTGAGATACTGGAGGTATGACAACAATGAATACTGTATGCAGTGCGAGTGTTAGGGCAAAATGACAAAGTGAGAGAGAGCATTAATTATTTTCTCCTAAATGATTGACACGTTGAGACTCTTACTGTCATGGTATCGAGATCATCAATCAACGGAGCGACTGACGTTTGATCTGAGGAGAGAGACATCCATAGAGATGACACATTATCAAAAGCTTTGACAGAAAGGAAGCCCCTGCAACAGAATTTTCATTATTTAGACCGGTATTTCCCATGTGGGGCTGGGGACTCCACAAGGGTCCGCAAGACAAATCTGAGGGGGTTGTGTGATGATCAGTGGGACAGGAACCAGAAAAAAAACAAATTCCTGCTACACAAAATTATGTTTATTTTTTCAGACTTTCATGTTATCTTTTCCACTTCTTTTGTGACTTATTGAACTTTTAAAAAAAATATTTTACTTCTTTAAGCCTCTAAAAGTAAAAGAGAAGAAAATTCCTCTTTGGTTGAATTGAACACAACAAGTAGACTGGTACAACCAGTAACGAGGGATTACAAGCAGACATTGCTTTGTTTTAAAGGGTCACGAGAAAAAAAGGTTGTGAACCACTGATCTAGACAGAGTTCTGTGAGTGTATATTTCTTTTAGATAGTCAAGTGTTCTGATTTATTTTTACAAGATCTCACTCTGAAGAAAGACCATAGGGAACTGATTCAATACGTATCTTGAATGCAGGAAACAAGTGTGGGGATATCTTCTTTATAAGATACTGAGCTCTTCTTCGATGTACCTGCATATAAAACACTGTACTGTAAGATTATTTTCCTAACCTGCTAGATAGTATTATACAGTGTTATATAATATGTAAAGGTACGTTCTCCAATCCAAAATTAACTGAACATTTGTTTAGAATAAACCAGATGAGCTGTTGCTACATATCCTGAGAGAGTACATTTTTTTGCTTTTACTGTGATAAAAGACAGTAGAGAGGTGACAGGAAATGAGAGGAGGGAGAAAAGTTGATCACATGCAACAAAGATCTCAGGCTGGCCTCAGACTGGGGAAGCAGTAATTACATGACCAGCTTCTGCACCAGGAAACTACTTAAATGACTAGTTTGACATTTGGAAAATACACTTATTTGCTTTCCTTCTGAGAGAAGATCGATACCACAGCCATGTCTGTGCAATAAATATGAACCTAGAGCAAGAGACAATTAGCTTAGCTTGGCATAAAGACTGGAAACAGGGAGAAACAGTTAGCCTGGCTTTGTCCAAAGACAAAACGTCAGCCTACCAGCACCTCTGAAGCTCACTAAATATCTAGTTTGTTGAATCTGTACAAAAACCAATATGTAAAAGCAACAGGAAATGAGAGTGGTATTAATATTTCCATCTAACTCACGAAAAAAAAGTGAATAAGCATATTTCCTAAATAGTCATAGTCGACAACATGTCAAATACATATGAAAGATTTTAAGGGAATGGAGAAAAGTGAAGTTCAAAGCCACTGTTAAAGAGTATAGAGGAATATGTTAACTTTAGAAAAACATTTGCCTGAAAGAGGTTTCACTTCCATGTCACAATTTGCAAGAGAATGTGCTACCTTCATTTTAAATATGGTACATTTAATTTTGCAAAGAACGTCAGGATATGAGGATGCATTCATAAACTTTTTCTAAATATTCTTGTAACAACTTGATAAACATCTATCAAGAATTCAGAATACTGCATGCATACTGTGCACAATGAGTAAAACCTATTCAGAGTGGAGGAGAAACACACCTGGAAGGGGTAAAAGTATGTATGTGTGGGGGGATGTTTAGATGCTTGTTTCCCGTATGACTGGAAAACCCACTCATATGGGAAGGAAACAGGAGACCTGCCTCCTTTGGTTGTCATGACTACTTTTGACTCTGTCCAGGGTGGATCATGTATTACTGACACGATAAAGTTCAATGATTTACCAGTCCACTTAATTTACATCACTTCCATGTCTCTAAAACCATACGGTACTTTTTCTGGCTGTTGGCCCCTGAGCGAGAAGAAACACCTACTTGAAGTTTCTACTAATAATACTGCCAGCTATATGCATAAGCTAACTTTGAAATGGCTCGATTTGGTACTTTTCTTTCTACGTGTGTGTATGTGTGCATGCATATTTACCTTTCCATTGGCTGGCACAGACAGGTGTACTCCATTCACTCCACAGACCATCGTATTCCTCCTTAGTTCTGAGCTGTATCAGGTACTCAACACCAGGCATTGCATCAGTGATAGTGTAGGAGCGCTTGCCCTTAATCACCTTTATCTACATAGACACAGACAGATAGATGACCAGGTAAACACACACCACACTGTCATCACCTGAGTGTTTTATTGTTTCAGGCCATAAAATCCAACAGTGCACTGAAGTACTGAAGTGTGAAAAGCAAACACACACACACCGACATGCTCAAAAACATGGATACCCAACAACAAACAACTTGTCTATTGGTCTACCAGCACACACCTGTTCATGATAAATTGAGGCCGTGTAAGGTTTGTATTTGACCTCATAGATTAGTTCATAAAAGTTGTCTTGAGACTTCCAGGAGGTCGGCAAACTCCAGGTGACCGTCATCCTCATCTCCCGTCCCTCCCCCTGTGGGACTGACACGAGTGATGGAGGGTCTGGCTTTACTGAGGGAGCAGGAAGGCACATAGTGAGTGCAGCTTCAGAGTGCATGCATTACATTTACATCAGACCAAACGCACATGCGACGTGGTTCACGCCCGCCTTGACACACCCACTTACAAATGCTCAGAGGCATGAAGTGCAGCAGGTTGCTGGTGGCGTTGCCTGCGGTGCTTGTAACACACAGGTAGACCATGTGAGGGGTTCTCAGCTCGTCCTCATTGTGGCCCAGAGCGCACCAATAGAGGCCGGACTCAGCTGAGTATGAGCACGGCAAACGCTGGAATGCCTGTGTCGGGCTGAGAGAAGGAAAGACAAAGAAGAACAGCGTCACTCATATGAAGATGGATATAAAGACGTAGAGATATCAGTCCTATAACATCTCTGGAGAACATTACTTGATTTGCTGTTGTAGTTTTAACCCTGTTCACACCCCCCATGGGAAGTACAGTACATGAAAAATTATTGATTATTGCTAAGGTGGCATAGTGGTCCAGCTCTCTCTCTCCCCACATTTCCTGTTATCTCTCTACTGTCAGCTATGTAATAAAGGTATAGACATTTAACTTCAACTGAATTTCCAACTCCGTCCAGCACAATTATTTCAACACTTAATATACTTAAATTGACACTTCATCTTCATTCAGTGCTTCTCTCAGCACTTCCATTCAACTATTTCAAATGTTTCAACTGCAAACTTTCAGCAGCGAGTTCGCCTTTTCTGGTTCACTTTTTAATTTTAAGTCAACATTCAACAAAGAATAACAGTTTATTTAAGGAGAATCCATGACAAGGTGTAAAAGAATAATTAAAATTTCTTGTACATATTATATTAATTCTTTAACATAGTATTGGGACCTGCTAACACACCTAATGTGATTGACAAGTCAGCGGATACAGGAACTGAAAAGAGAGCATCTAAATCATCGTCTGTAAAGTTGTTAAGGGTTTGTTTACATCAGTGCTGCTGTACTGTAAAAGAAAACATTACATGTTATATTGTGTTATAAAGTATTGTTTACTATCTTCACACCATGTATTATAGTGTTAGTGTCTGTTCTTACCTTTTACTGAGTAAGAGGTAACAGTTAGGCGATTGAGTGATGGGCTTCTGAGGCATCCACTCACAGCGAATCTTACTGCTGGGTGACTTCTTGTAGCAGGTCAGGCTGGGATTCTCTGGAGGATCTAACACATACAGAAGACAAGCAGTCATACTCCACATTCATTATTCAGTCAGTCAGTCAGTAAGTCACTAGTTGTCTAATATCTACATCAACCACAGATCACTGTTAATCACCGTCACACTCGCAGTCACTGGCAGGATTCAGGCTACAACTTAAAATTATTTTTGATATAGATTAAACTGTTAATTATTTTTAGATTAGCTGTTTTAAAAATAATGAAAAATGCCTATAAGACTTTCCCAGAGTCCAACATGGCATTTTTAAATATTTGTTTTGTCCAGCCAATAATGAAAAAAACCCAAAGATATTCAATCAACAATGATGTAAAACAAAGAACAGCAGCAAATCGAGCAGGATGACCCCACTGTGACAGCATATTTATATATATCCATATCTATTAAAAAATGTATAAATAATATATATTTTTATAATTAAATAATGAATAATATAATGTTATGTTAAGGCCTTCCTGAATACCTGAACTATCTCATTGTTTTACCCCTACATCATTCTTCACACACATCCTCACACTGACACATAAGATCTGTCATTTACTGTCATTTATCTGTCATCCTGACATTCAGAATGTAGCATAACTCACTTTTCATATCTTATACGGAAAACCACCACTAATGTTGAACTTTTTGTTTGGTTTTCTCAATTAGAATATCTAAGGACAAATGAAAGGACACAGGACAAATATCCCATGGATCAAACCAAGTTGACACATCACCTATAATTTCAATCATCCGTTACAACTTCATTGTCCTTGTGACTCACCTGCGACAATTACTTTTAAGGAGAACCTCTGTCTGCCTTTGTAATAACACGTGTACCTCCCAGAGTCTGTGAGTCTTACTGAGGACAGAGACAGTGCAGTGCCTCTCCTCTCAAATGTGATTTCTCCCCAGTCTTTGTCTCCTTTTCCCACTGTCCTCCCGTTCCACTTCCACTTAGGCCTCGATTTTATGCCCCTTGTTACCCTGCTCCCTTCCTCCCCCTCCTCCTCTTCCTCATCCTCATAATCGCCCTCGCCATCCATCTCTTCAGCCTCCCGGTTGGATTCACCCTTTCGCAGTCTGCTCACACTGGTTGGCTGGACCATGTGAGTGGTGGGAGAAGCTGTGTATCCTGTATCTGTGTGTCCCAGGCTTCTGGTTTCTCCTGCCTCAGTAGGGTTGGAGTGGTAGCCCTCAGTCACAGAATTCTCCATAGTATGTTTGTCGCCTTTCATGGAGACTCTGTTGTTGCTTATAATGTTCACAGTGGTTGGGATTGCATCTGAAGAACTCCCTCTTCTGTTGGTGTTTGAGCTGTTTCTGGCCATGCTGACCTTTACTCCGTCGACCTTCACACGGCCGCTGCAGGTCAGAACCAACGTGCTGCCCGGGGATAAAACCACCACACCAGGGGGAGGGTCTGCACAGAGAAACAGACAACAAAAACAATTTATAGAATTAATATGAATCAATGTGTGTGCTGGCTGTCTTGAATTGTGTGCGTGTGAATTTAAGACTTGTTTTTAATGTACATTTATACAGTATTTTGTACAAAATGACAGATAGGATGCAGGGTTGCATAACCAAAATTACCAACTCCTTTTGAACTTCCTCTTTTAATGTATCTTTCTTCTTTACTCTTTCTTTTTCTGTCCCAAACCATGCCACTTATTTACATTTGTGACATTCCCTAATTATCCAGATTTTCTCACTGTGCTCAAAGCTCTCACCGTCAAACATGACTTGAGACATAGCTGTATTTGTGTTTATAGCCTTGTGTGTGGACTTGACTGGCTTGATGTCAGAAGTCCATTGCCCTTGTAAAGTGCAAACACACTTTATCTCCATTTCTCGCATTTTACCACTTCATGTCTTTTTTTCCCTATAAATCAGATATGGAAAATAGAGGCTCTGCAGCTGAGACAGGGCAGAACAGCACATATGCTACTGCTTTTAGATTTACTTATTTTAAAACCTGAGTTTGTCTGACCCTGCTCATAAATAATCTGGATAATGAAAGTGCAGAATTGTTGTCATCAAAGTAAAAGGAGTTGTCTCAAAACCGCATATCTCCCTCCAGCAGTTTTAGTGCAGTACAACAAATACAACCAAGGTTAAAAACACATTTATAGTAGATGCTTGGTGAGTAAAACGTTGGCAGCATGTACAAATAGAGTAGCTTGTACAAATAGTAGAAATAGTATTAAAGAAGCAAGACTAAACAGTTAAATTAAAAAAAAACAATTCAGGTTCCTGGCTGAACTTAATAACAAAAATGTGAAAAAAGACCCAACTTTTTGACAGACTTTATCTGAGTAAAAACTGTGAACACAGTTTATAGTTTTTTTTTGAGTATGAAAAACATTTTTTCTGAGCTTCCACAAAGTTTTACAAAACTGCAATTTCCATGTGAAACGAACAGATAATTTAAAACAGTGTTCTGTATCTTTTTAAATTAAAATATCACACTGGATATTTTGGAAATATCGTAATTCAAGTTTTGTAAAAATGATGTGAAACTAAAATAATAAAATTTAAAAAAATAAAACTACTTTTGGCATACTGTGAGTTGCACTTTGCTCACACTGCAAAGAAAGCAGTTTTATCTGTTTGCTGTAATTTATCTTATCTGAAGTCATCAACAATTTAAAAAATGAGAAGAATCTGAATCACTCTGGTGGGTGACAATAAGCAGCAGCGACCTCCAAGCGAACAATGAAATTTAAAATGAAAAAGGTGAGTTAGTCATTGAGTTAACTTACTTGACATGCCCTGTTCGCTGAGCAAACACGCTTACATGGCAGGACAAATTACATTTATTCTGGCGGTTTACCTTTTCTGGGGCAGGTTCCATCGAAAATGCTCTGGACCGGCGTGACGCACAGAACACACAGCACAGGGAGAAAAATCCGCATTTTTGCGCATGAATCTCCCTTTACCGAGTCCTCACACCATCACCTGCGCGCAAACACCGCAGTTGGCGTTTGTTGTGGCTCCCATCAAACTCTTCACATGAAGACATAGTCCTCCACTGCAGACAGGATTGTTAAAGCAGAGTGGTGGCTTTCTCTGGTTGCAGTAGTCTGCTGTCCGTAAGACCCGTTATTGTGAAATCCCAGCTCTCTTCCCCTTGTTGCGCCCCTTACACAGAGGAAATCCTCCTCAGCGTCAAAATAAAACCCTCATGAATGCTGAATATAGGCCTATTATAATATTTATTTTTAAAATCTGTCATACTGGAAGTATGACACAGGAAGGATACAGGAAGTGCCTTTATAATTTGTTTCAAATACCCTGAATGGTTCATCATGCATTTTAACTAAATTCAAATTATATATTATAAGTGTGGGAATGCATAGCTTGTTAAACGTTTGTATAGTCTTAGGAGTTTTTATTGGTTATTTTTATTTTATTTCAAAGTAAAAAATCATATTGCGTTTGGATTTGGACACAACTGAAAACAACTCTTTCTATTCTCTGTTCATATTTTCACCTCGGTGCTTAAACATTGGTTGCTACTTGAAATAACATTTGCATGGACACAGTATGTTTCTCTCATGTGAGAAGAGAGAAATTACATGTTTATTGACCACCATTCAACAGCTCCATATTCCTCCCTAAGATCTGACCCATGGTTAAACAATTCATGGGGCCAGATACTGTATAGTACAGTTATTTTCCAGTCTGGTTTTTGCAGATCATATTAGCATTCTGTTGTGTTTTCAGTCAAAGAGCTGCTTTGTTGAAGACTGTAGTACAGGCACAGATCCAAGAACAGTTTTACATTGTTCCCCTGGTTACCCTACTCAATTATTATCTCACACCAATCTGGGTCAGGGGTCAGTATTTGACAGGAGCATTTGCAACACAGATGGGATGTTTTACTTGATCGATGGATCAGGAACCAGAAAGAGCTTAGAGACGACCAAAAGTTTGGCATTGTTAAGGCATGATTATCCCCAGACACCTTCAACCTTTTATTCATGGACAAATAAAAATGTAAAGCACTTTACTGATGTCTACAGTATGTATACAGTATGAATCAGCATGACTGTTCACACAAAATGACGACATGTACGATTGAGGATTCGACAAACCACCTTTAAATGTCCATTACTGCCTTTTTGATTTGCACTTTGCCCAGGTCTAACCTAAAGTAAGCCATGGGCAGTTTGTCTGTTTTTCAGACCGTGATGGTACGAGACATTACATCAGAGGTACATTAACGTGATCTGGCCTTTTGTCAGCCAACCCCAAAAGAAAAAAAACTTGCAAAGAGGAGAAAAAACACTGAAAACTATCTATAATGTGCAACTCAACTAGGCCATTATAAAACACATCAATATGATGCAAAAAAGGAAGGAAAACATGTAAAGTAGAGGTATAACAAGTAAGAAAACAGATCAATGAGAGAAAAGGGGGCACAAAGTGTTGCAACAGTCTTGCAGTGTTCTGTAACTTAAAGTACCGTTCTCACTGAGAACTATAGAGAACACAGAGGCTTGAGGATATTTTTTGACAAAAACAAAAAAAGTCTTGTTATTCTGCTTATTCACTCAACCCACTGTTGTTTCGAGAGATGCTGTGTGACTTGGCTGTGAGTGAGGCTAAACCTTGTGAAACAAGTGGAAACAGTCTTTTAGATAATAAATACTAAGTTATCTTGACATTTGTTTCTGCACCTGCTGCTTTCCTTCAGTTATATACTGTAAATCTCATGATGTTCTATATCAGTCATTCATGAACACAGTCATCATGTGCCGTGGGAACATGTATATCACCATTAAATCCCAATTCATAGTTGGCAAGGTCCACATCATTAGGATGTGCCACTTCTTTGGATTTATTTGATTTATTCTAGAAGTCTGTGTGCTCTCAGTGTCTCTCAGAGAAATCCCACAACACATCCTGTATGTGTGTGCAAACATGTGATGGACAGTAGTGAACAAGTTATTCCTCCATTTGTTCTGAATGTTTCACTCAATCTGGCTGGTTTCCATGGCAACAGAGGGCGGGCCTGGGCTGTTGGATGCAGTGGCACGAGCCTTCCAACCAAACAGAGCTTCCTATTGGACAGAGGAAGAGTTAACTGTCAGTGCAATTTGTTAATTCATGCAGACAGAACAGAGGGGTGTCAGTGTGTATGGTTTTAGATGTGTTATAACATGAATGGGAAATAACAGCAGCTCACCTGCACGGTCCCCAGCGTGATCGTCCAGCCTCCAGGTGTATCTCCCCCATGGGACCTCACTGCTGTGGGGGTGAGGTCGCCAGCATTCGGGGCCTGGGCTGAACCCTGGGGTGCAGCTGCTTCTGAAGCTGGTGCTGGGGTTTGTGTGGATGAAGTGAGAGCAGTCTGTGTATTTTGGGCTGGTGCTGTGCCTGTTTCCTCCTCGATAGGTGTATCTTGTGAGCTGCCCAGAACAGAGGAGGAGTTTGAGAGCGGGGGAACTGAACCAGAGACACAACTGGGCGCTGGGCTGCACTCCCCGGAGGCGCTGGGGGGAGTGTGAGTGTGAGTATGTTTTTTCCTGCGGAGCGTGTCGATCCAGCTGGAGCTGTGTCTGGAGGCAAAGTTGGCCAGGGCCAGAGACGAGAGCCTCATGTTCTTCCCTGAGGTGATCAGCTCTCCAAATCCCTCCTGGTGGGCAAAGGCGTATCCTGACCTCCTAGAACTGCCACGAGCACCCAGGCGGCCCTCTGACACACTGCCCACCCCACGCCGGGCAACTCCCACACTACGACCTACCAGCTTTCGCTTCTTTTGCCGCATCAGCTGAGTGTAGCGCACCTGGAGAAGGAACAGAGGAGAGGAAGAGGGACATTATGACTACATTCACTGACATGTCATTGTTGTTAGTCCATCACAATCTGTTTGAAAGAGAGTTGACAGATTGTTATACTAGATTCTGTGACCGAAAAATGAAAAGCTGATGATGCAAAAATACATTCATGGTAAAATACATTCACTTTTCAACCTTAACGGACAAAGTGCTTTACATTTTGGTTATCTGGGTGACTTTTCCTTGGCCTCCTGGACCAGCTCCAGGAGGACTCCAGGAAGTTGCTGCAATTAATAATCTGGCACATAACTCTCCATAAACCTGTAACTTGTCGTTTTTACACTTCAGTTTTTGTATTGATAGGTGTTGACAGGCTGATCAGGCTGTTGTTATCTTCAGATTTAATGTAGCTCCTGCACATATATAGAACTGCGCACTTCAGTTGTTGATCAAACTTTCTTTGCCACTTTTCAATCTAATCAAAACTGAAAACTCTTCCTACTTTACAACTCAAACTATTCTCCCGCGTAGAAACCAGTAACAGTGACTATAGAGAAACTACAAACAAATAAAAAAAAAGGAACTTCTTCACACCACCCTGATATATTCGGTTGGAAGCCCAGCTAACTTGGGACACACTGACTGGCAAGGCCGCACACCAAATGATGCACTAAAAGCAACTTGTGTCATTAGGGTACATTGATTAAGTCAATATTTGCAGAGTATTTTCAGTGCACGAGGTCAGTGACGGTAAGCAACTCATCATCAAACACACAAACACACACATACACACACACACTGTTTGTATACGTGCAGTTAATCATTGGCTGAGACCAGTGTCAGACGGACCTGTTGGGAAGACGTGACACTAACACATGTTGCAATGAAGAAGATGGACACATCAGTGTTAGAAATGTTGTGTTTATGTATGTTTTCTCACCGTGTCTGAGAGCTGAGGTTTGAGGTCCACCTTGAGGAAGCGGAATGCCAAAACTGGAACTATGCATATTGCCGTAGCCAGCGCAATAGTTAACCACACGACTGGTTGCAATAGCGTGCTCTGGGCACTACCTGTACTCACAAACACACATTACACATACACAAACATGAGCAAATATATTTTAGGAATTTATAGCATTTCATAAACACCATAAACACATGGATATTAGACATCTTTACATAATATTCTTACTGGAAATGATTTCAGCAGGTGATTACAGTAAACATGATGATGTTATTTGGGTTACCCAATTCCTGACTTAAGTGTAGGTGTACAGGCTATGTGTTTACATGTGTGTGAGTGGGCAGATAATAGAGCTCAACCAATATATTAGCCAATATTATTGTCAGATTCTGGCTTATCACATATATAATAGCAGGTAGCAGTGCACAAATGTTTTATTGGCTGCGTTTTTATGCGTATTTGACCTTATTTTGCGTGATTCAGTCTTAATATACTTTTGTTATGTTCACTTTATATACTTACTTTTGATTAATTTTGATTAAACTTTACTGATCAAAATCATACTTTCTGTTCTTATCATATTTGATAATACAGGTTTATTGACAAAATAGATTAAAATATCCTCCATCATTGCAATCTATCACAATTCTTTTGACAAATTTGAGACACCCTAAATGTAAGAAAATTATATTTTTTATCAGATTTCTTTATAACTCTGAAATACGGCTACAAAAACGCAGTATTGGTCAGGCTCGTGTGTGTGTGTGTGTGGGAGACAAATAAAGGGAAACAGGGGACCGACCTACAAAGTGGAACTGACTGGGAAAGATCCTGAAGAGGGTCTGACTGTGCAGAGCGAACATGATGGTGAAGTAGGAGCCCAGAGAGCCCCACACAAACACGTGGTTGATAACTGTCCAGAAGCCTGTGTCAAGAGCGATCTTCATAATCATACACAGACACACATGCAAAAAACATCAGAGGTGCACAGTTAATACACAATGACACAAGAAACAGTGGTTAAATATAGGGGTTGCCAGCTATGAGGAAAGCTAACACCACTCTGGCCTCACTCACCTGTACGCTGACCACAATGACCAGGGCTGTTGCCGTGGTGACTGCAAAGGTCTGGTAGTCAGCGAGGGGCACCCCGGTGCTCTGAGTGGCGTCGGACAAGATGGCACAGGGGACAAAAAACAGCACCACTGATGTGTAGATGCCCTGGGCGATGCAGATGAAGAACTCTCTCTTGTTGAAGAGGAGGTTCAGCTGTCCAGGCTCATACAGTTTAGGGTACTCCAGACTTCTCTGGTCAGGAACATCCTGCAATAAAAGAGGAAGTGACTAAAACAAGACTACCCTGCTATGTACTACAGAAATGATCTGGAATTGTTATTTAAATATAAGACTATGAGTCTACAGCCATGCGAGATGCTGTGTGAGGCTGTACTTATAGGCACAATGGTGCTTTGAGCTAAATGCTAACATACTCACAATGACAATGCTAACATGTTGATGTTTAGCAGGTATAATGTGTACCATGTTTGCCATTTTAGTTTAGCATGTTAGCCTGCTAAGATTAGCTAATTAGCACTAAACACAGAGTAAAACTGAGGCTGATATGAATGTCATTTTAAAAGCTCGACCTGATGATGGCACTAGATGAGAAGTTGAGGGATCATCAAAGTTATTACAATTCATCCTGATTGTCATGATGAATGTCTGTACAAAATGTCATTGAAATCCATTCAATAGTTTTTGAGACATTTCACTCAAAACCACAAATGTCAACCTCAGCTTCATCCTCTGGGGACCATGAAGGTCTGTACCAAATTTTATGGCAATCCATCCAATAGTTGTTGAGATATTTTAGTCTGGCCCAAAGTGTTGGAATGACCAACCAACAGACAGACATTGCCAATTCTCGTTAGTGTAACAAAAACATGACTTAATCTTTCTTTAATCTATTGTTGTCAAGGCAGATTAAAATATAAACAGAGAATTCACCAACATTCATGCGGTTCTTCAGTTCCATGGAAAGAATACAGCACGCACAGTATGTATGTGAGCTCTATATGTACTTATAATTTGAAATTTTGAACAGACCTGGTCAAATATCCCCATGGCCAGCACAGGGAGGGAGGTGTAGACAATGTTGTAGAGAGTGATGAAGTACTGATCATACACCGTCTGCAAGAGAGAGGAGATGGATATACAAACACAGACAAAGTGAAAATCATGATTACAATTTCCCAACCCGATTGTTAATGTTGTAAATATGTCCTCATGACCTCCACTCTCTGACCTGTGCAGAGAAGCCACAGAAGAAGCCGAACCAGAAGTGCACCATGGTGAAGGCGAAGTTCTTGTAGAAGAAGTAGCAGAGAAAACGGCACATGCGCAGGTAGGACCAGCGGCCGTGCACCAGCAGGAGGCGCTGCAGGAAGCGGAACTGGGAGAAGGAGTAGTCACTGGCCAGCACGGCCTGGATCCCCTCCTGACCTGAGATACCAACTCCGATATGAGCACCTGGAGGAATGGAGAGAGATGGACACAGAGAGAAAGAGAATAAGTCAAATAAAGCCGGCTATAGTTGGAAAAACTGGACTTTTATTATTTGCTTTCTTGCAGGGTTTTTGATATGGAATTGTCTCAATACTGTTTAAAAAAAGCATTTTAAGCCTTGTAGATAAAATAGTACCATGTTCTAATAAGACACACTTTATAAAGTGTTTATGAGTTGTAACTAATGTCTTTCTTGACTAATTTCTTAGATTATAAATCATTAAACATTTCAATGCAGTTCACCCGTGTTTCCAGTCTTTATGCTAAGCTAAGCTAACTGGCTGCTGGCAGTAACTTCATAAATGCATATTTCCCACAATGTTGAACTATTCCTTTAAAGAACAACTTTTGGGTTTCCAGGTTCGGAAAAATTTCTTTGACTGTTGTTTTCCTCCTCCAGCATGACACTTGCCTTGCTCTTTTTAACTAGCACTAAACACTCATAGGTTTATAGCTAGCTTATATTCCAGCATGTCTGCCGTTATAAAGTTATTAATAAAGGGTGATGGATCTACCTTTCTAATAAGCAGTCAATGCTGCAGTTACAAATGTTATTTAAGTAATTTCACAAAGGTTCACAAGTTTCTTACTTACCAATAAACAACCAGCAAAAGTTAGTCAGTTGTTTGCAATTATGAATGTTATAAGTCAGGTTTTTGACAAACTGTCCATCAAGTCTAGAGCTGAGCTAAATGTTAATAAGTTGTTAATGCATGGATTTTGGACTGGATGCACTGCAACCCATTTTCAGAAGATACGTTGTAAAACAGTCAATTGAAAGTTACTGAAAAACTAAAGAGCTAGCTAGAAATCAAAGGAAGTGCTGCCTTTTGCAGGATAAATGCAAGCAGACAACTTAAAATTTGTTGGATTATTGCCAAAAGTCATCTATAAAGGATTAGTCAATTATCTAGTAGTATGCCTTATCAAATAGAGGTACAGATAAAACAAATGCCTCAGAAAAAATCAAATGCTAACTCTGAGATTTGAAGACCATAAATCACAGGATGTGAACCAACCCCACCCATCATTGCTGCATTGGCTGCATTTCTGCTTTGTACTTGAATAAATGAATTGGAAGACACACAAACTCATCATGTTCACATGACGTACATACACAGACAAACAAGTAAGGTGATGCAACACTTACAAAACACAGAATATTACAAACACACTTAGAGAAGCAGAACATTGGGTTATTGGTTTAACCCCTTAACATACTACAGTTTTCTCTGTTTGTGAAAAAGTTCTGTGGGATTGAACGATGTTTGTCTGCACAGCGTAATGAGTGGCCAACCGGTGCGTCAGTAGGGTTTAAGAGGACACTCACCACATTGAGTGGACACTAAGAAACCAGTTCCTATGTTGATAAGGACATCACACCTACCGGATCACACATTTCTACACAGCCTTCGTCACTACTAGTAACACCATGCAGCTAAACAACTTCTACTACTACACTTCTGCTGAGAATTTCCATTGCCTCAAGGTTGACACTGATGGCTAAAACTATACTTCTCTTTTTGTCTTTCCTCTCCATCTCAACATAATCCAATTACACTTCCTCCTCTCCTCTGTGCCATCCTGCACATATTGATCCTGCCTGCACAACTCACTTTTGATCATGCTAACGTCGTTAGCTCCGTCTCCTATTGCCAGAGTGACGGCCTTCTTGTGTTTCTTGATGAGCTCCACCACCTGAGCTTTTTGGAGCGGGGTGACTCTGCAGCAGATCACTGCTTTGCACGCGCACGCCGTCGACACAAACTCCATCTCCATGTCTGTTTCTAGTGCATGGGCCTATCAAAGAACAGGATGAGAAAGTCAAGAAGTTTAAGGTTAATGTTAAGGGGTCAGAGTTGCAGCTGTCCTACTTTAAGAAGAAGGCGAATATGTTTTGTTGATGCAAATAACACATTTCTGGCAACTCACTATTTCCTGACAATTGACAGTTTAATTCTTCATGGCCCCTGCTGGTTTTGTACATGTGAATGTGTACAGTATGTGAGTGTGGGGGCGTGCTATTCATACCAGACTGTGACCGTTGATTACAAGGGCAAACTCTCCAGAGACGTTGTCCATGAGGTTGGAGGGAGGTGGAGGAGGAGGAGGGGGAGGAGGAGGAGAAGGAGGGTACTGCAGCTGTTTCCCTCCTCCTCCTCCTGTACCATCTCCTTCTTGTCCTTCTCTGAACCCGTTACCCATGAAACATGCCTCTCCCCATCCCTCCATCCCCTCCTCCTTCTCTCCATCTCTGGTTCGTGACAACTCGATCATCCTTTCCTTTGCCCTCCTGGAGAGGAAGACAAACAAACTGGACATCAACAGGGCTCGTCTATGCCATAAAGAGAAAAACAGATAAAGAGGAGATAAAAATAGGATGGTAGCAAAATTGAAAAAGAGCAGGTTAATGTCAGGAGTATCAGGGAGGAAAGTGACTGTGGTCACTGGTCTACCTGCATCATTGCAGCACTCTGTATGTTAATTTGTGCATCTCACAAAAAAACATCAAGATTGCGCCACAATATGGCGTTATGGTGTTGCTTTGCTGTATATGTTTAAGCTATTTGACTCTTGAATGGTAAACCTTTGGCACTTTCACCCCTTAATCACTAGGCCTCTGGCTCAGGCCCCTGCTCGAAAATGACATGCCCAAAATGAAAAGAGTATATCTCTGAAACTACAAGGTCTATATGATAAAAAAAAAACGGTAAAACTCATTTACTTTCACTTTCACTTTTGTCAAAGAACGTAGCCTACAATGTTTTCGAACATGAACGTAGTTTTCGAATGTAAGTAAGTTAACTCAACTGAACTCAACACTTTTTTGCAATTCACACAAGTTACGGGAACTGTAGTATGCCATCTTCAGGCCATGCAAACTTTTGAGAGCCGTGTATAAGGGAAATACAGTGTGTGCTCATAAACCATGCAGTATAGAATTCACAAGAGCATCAATCAACACTGTGAGAAATATCATTTTATCAGTCACTGAGTTCATTATGGAGTCAAAAACTCATATTTTTAATGAAAAGAAACAAAGAAAATTGTATTTGTCTCCCGTGCAATTTTACTCCTTTCATTGAAATTCTCAAACAAGGCAGGATGATGCAGTTTGTTGCACCAGTATCAATAATGACATTGTCATTGACAAAGTAGAATGCTGGTTTTACACTGGAAATGGTAGATTTTTTTTCACTTCTTGAAAGAAATTTCAATTTTAGCACTCAATGAACTGACATTATAAAACTGACACTTTTTGGAGGAGGCAGTACATTTGTAGGGCTGTGAATTAAAAATAGATACTGATAAGTAGATTGCGTTGTGGCTAAATCAAAGCGTGGGTTGTTCAGTAATTCTTGTACAGAACACTGTGCTACCACATCTACTCACTACAATCATGGTGGTCTTAATTTCCTTTTAACCAACACCTGCTTTTTGTCATTGTTGTTCAGTGTGGATTTTACAGTGTAGAGAAACAGAGACACCAGACAGCCTGGGAGAAAGATGGACATGCAGCTGTCCAGACAGACAGACAGACAGACTGACTGACCTGAGCTCCTGACGAACGCTCTGCACAGTGTGTCCACTGATGATGAACATCTCAGTCATATCATCTGTCAGCATCTTGCAGGAGTAACCTATATTGACAGCCGTCTCTATGTGAGAGAAAGGGAGAGGGTAACTGGAGTGCAGTTAAGCATTTCAGCTGAACATATTGGAGACGCATGATAAAGAGAACAGGTGCCGGACTGAGAGCTCAGATAGGTAAAAGTTGAGCTGAACATCTTTATATGTTTGTTCATATGTGAGAAAAGTGATACTTTCACTTACAAAGTGAATGGCAGCACAAATTTAAAACCAACTGCAATGGTAGAACCAATTTGCTGTAGATACCCTCACAAAGTTTAGCAACGTAAACAAAATCACTGTCTGTTATTCTTGGACTGAATTCCCCTGAATTTCCAGTGTGTTTGTGGTAGATTTGTTCACAGTGGAAATGAAAGTGTCGGAGTGTTTTTAAGCTCATTTCACTGTTCGCAATCTTAAGCTGCCTGCTTACTTTTTTCTGGTCTACATGCTCTTGCCACCACAAACCTAATACATAATTGTAGCTGGCATGTGGGCCTTGTTGATGACTGGCTCCTGGTCAGTGTGACCAATAGTTGTAATCACTTGGTGGTCACACAAAACATATATTCTTTTGTCCAAGGAACACAATATAGATATTGCTTTTCTGCTTGTCAGTGGGTGACAGCTTGGAGATCCACTATAGAACACATGTAAAACCAACGTCAAGATATATGCTGGTTAAATTGAAGAAGAATGTCATTGTTCCATCTCCAGCATTGCACAAGGGAATCTGCAGGTTTGCCTGGTTTTATGTTCAGGTGAATTTCAGGTGTGTTTGCAGTAAATTTGTTCACAGTGCAAACGAGAGTGTTGGAGTGCAGTGTCAATGTTGCAGACAGTACGCACACGGCTGCAGAGTAGATGGCGTACTGAGTTACCCTTTAGAGTGCCGCCAATCCCTTTATTTGTTTATAGAAGATAATCTCTTTGATGTTTGGTTCTTTACAAATTATGGTGCTTTTTTAAACAACTGCATGCAAACTAAGTTCTGAAAGTGCGTGTAAAAGTGTGTGTGTCTCACCCTGCTTGTCTCCAGTGAGAACCCAGATTTTAATGTTAGCCAGAGAGAGGACAGCGATGGTCTCTGGGACACCTTCCTGCAGCTTGTCCTCTATAGCTGTGGCACCCAGGAGCTAGACACACAGGCAGACAGAGAGAAACACACACACACACACACACACACACACACACACACACACACACACACACACACACAAATTCAATCATACTGGCAGGAAATTTAAAGGAGGGCATAAAAGCAATTTCTATGTCATGACTTGAAATGGCTTACCAATTCCACTCATTAAACAACATCCTGCACTGAGAGGATCTGACAGTGTTGTTTAGATACAGTAAAAGAGAGGAATTTCCCCTCACCAAGTACAGTCTGGACGATATGTCCAACTAAACCTAAGTTCCCTTTTTTATAGCGCTATTTTTATTCAGTTTGCGGAAGGCAGTCTGCATAAATTGTGTGAGACCAATGGCTTAATGTTCCCGTCAAAGAAAATGAAAGTCAGACTGGCACTGAAAGCACACCCGCTAGATACAACAACCACACACATGGATGCATACTCTCAGACCATTAGTCACTAACCATCATGTCCTGTTCTATCTCCTCATAAGAGGCTGCCAGTCGGTCCTCCCTGCAGTTGGTGGCCTTGTCAGCGCAGCGGTGGCTCTCTGACCACGCCTCCCACTCGTCCTCTGTCAGGTCCCTGTAGGCCAGCGCCAGCGTCCGCAAACCATCTGCTGCATACTCCTAGAGCCAAATATATATATATATATATATATATATATATATACACACACTCACACGTACAAACACAAATATATACAAACATTCTGACATGAGGACACCCATGAGGAGAAACAAAGAAGTGCTATAGGTGGATGGTACTCTCTTCCACTATCATTGGGTCTGAATTTACGCCCAAAAAATGTCGGTGTGTGCCTCATGTCAAGGTGATATACATGACCTGATTAGGAAAGTAGATGCTGAGCAAGATGCCTAAGATGTTACAGCTGGTTTCAGGTTTGGAGACACTAGATGGCAGTACAGCTCCATCCATCCAAGAGTTACTTGTGTGTGTTTACTCACATTGAGGTGGTCTGAGGTGATATTCATCAGTTCCTGGTTACATGGGTGGAGTCTCTCCAGCAGCACAGTGTCAGCACCTTTACAGTACAGACGGATCCTGCCCTCTGGGTTACGCACTGAAAATGAATTGCAGAGTGTAATGAAAACAAAATACTCCAAGAGGAATCCATACAACTCTTCCATCACCTTCAAATGACAAGCCTCCTCTTTCTCAGCTTCAACAAATGTCACTCCTACATACAGAGGTTCTGTCTGCCTAAATATCATTTGGCACTGATGTATGAGTGTGTGCTCAGTGCCTCGTGGTCTCGCTGCTCTCTTGCTAGACCAAAGCTGTTGCTAAGCTAGAGTGATTTATGACCAGTGATTTTTGGGCAGTTTTCTAGCACCTTACAAGAAGACCAATCACAGGAAAACACACAGTGAAAAATATCACAGAGGGATAAAATGTAAACATGACTAACAGCCTTTCTCCTGTCAGTTTGTAGGAATGTGGGTCATGATTTAAATATTTGTGATTTGAACACAAAAAGCTCAATTCATCAGATGAGTCCACTGAAATGAAGCCCTCTACAACCACAGAAAACACTTCTTGTCGTGTTAACGGCATCCAAAGTATAAAAGGAGATTGGAAGATTACTTTAAACTGATTTCCACCTGAATTTTATGTCCCTGTACACCCAATATTGTGTTTTCTGCTGCAACAAGGTGCTCATCACTGTAGCCTATGGTAAGTAACAGTGAAAATCCTTCAGGCAATAGAAAATTAAGGGGGAAATTACACACATTATGCATTTAGAGTCCCTCTAAATATGTGAAAAATAGATTAACTAGAGAGTCACTGCATTGCAGATAGTATTTTTAAAATCTAATTTCATCCAGATAGTTGTATTAATAATTTTTTACCCACTTTTTCTTCATCTAAAATAAACACCAATACATTGTCTTTGTTTTTTTGCTTCTTTTTTGCTTTTCTTTTTCAATTGTAAACTGAAAATGATGATCCCTGCACACCTATAACAGACATCCTCTTGCGTATGTTGTTGAAGTCCAGTATGGCGAGCAGAGTGTAGGTGACAGGTCGTCCCATCTCTGTGGTGGTTATCGTCCCAGGTGTTCGGGAGCGAAACACAAAGCCGAAGTTTCGAGCTGCTGTCACTAGGGCGCCCTCATCTGGAGACTGAGCCTTATAAACCAGCTCTCCTGGTTAGACAGATGAATTAGCATAAATAAACAGACAATAAATAACGGACAGATGGTGTGTTGGTGTCAACGTTCGCTGCCATTCAACCTCCCATATTCCCCTTCTCTTGCTCACCCTCGCTCTTCTCCTCACTCATGACGGTGTGACAGAGGGAGAGCAGGCGGAAAAACTCGTGAGTGTGTGAGTCTCCCACTTTCACTGATTCCAGCAGGGTGTCGTCATAGAAACAGAAGTCCGGGTCCGCCAGGGGGTTGAAGGGAGTGAAGTCCAATCTCTGAAGATAGATGGAGAATCAGGGACTCCATTAATTAGGAGCACATAGCAATAGGAGCACGTGTTTGGATGCGTGTGAATGTGTGTTTCAGTAAAAATAAACATATTGGCTGCTAACCTTTGGCTGAGGTCCCAGCGGGTCTGTTACTTCACCTGAGAGTAACACAAAGAGATGCGTGAAATTTTGTAGTTGTATTTTTTGTTTGTGTGTGTGCATGGTGATTCAGCACCCAGTGGCCACTTTATTAGGTACACCTGTACAATCTAACGCAATCCAATAAAACTGTTCTATTATAAAGTCTATTTTTAGGAAGCCTATAATGTTCAGTTTTTTGTTGACAATGTCATGGAGGTGTTAATTCAATTATATGTTTTAGCATTCAGGTCATAGTTAGTGGTGTTGTTGTACTGGACTGCATCATATTCAGAAGTGTTTCTAATATTCTGTCCCCCCTCATGTATGTAAACAGGGAGAGCAAAACATTAGAAACAGCTCTCAATATACTGTAGTCCAGTACCTTTAACTATGACCTCAGTAATAAACATATAATTAAATGTACACATTTCCGTCACATTTTGTAAAGGTAACATTTACGGACGTTATATTGAATTGCAATAGACTGTAACTAATAAAGTGGCCACTAATTGTTGATGTGTGTTTGTGTGTGTGTGTGTGTGCGTGCACTTACCGTAAGTCTGTCCATTGATGGAGCACTTATTGAAGCTCATGATGTTCTGAGTGAGAGTTCCAGTCTTGTCACTGAAGACGTATTCAACCTAAAGGAAACAATTTAAATGGTAATGCTCAATCTAAAATCACACAAACAAAGTCATTATTGTAATTGCTGAAAAAGATGAATTTCCCCAAGGGGACAATTAAAGGACTTATTATTATTTTTATTATTGTTGTAAATCTAAAAGTTTAATTTTTGATTGACATGCTTAAAATGGGTTTAGAGTGGGAACTTTCAGCTGCAACACTAATTATAGCCAATCTGTGAAGCCTCCTCGTCTCTGAATTTAGATTCCTTTTAGTCTGCAGCTGCATTTCATTTGTGCAGTAAGAAACAGGTGGTTCCACCATTCAATTACTGCAGATTATTGAAAGTTATTAGTTAATGAAAATGCATTTTTAATTTCTTTTTTTAGATTAATTAACTGAGCATCAGAAAAGCAACAGAAACTAGGCTGGATGTAGGATGGATGGACGGATGGATGGGCAGAATAGCGAATCAATAAACATGCATGAAATATCAATATCACACGCAGACTGTATTTGCATTCTAAGTGTGGATGCCCACCTGGCCCAGCTCCTCGTTCAGAGTGGTGGTCCTGGCCTCAGCTGCTGTGTTGCACTGTGAGCAGAACATCTGCTGGTCCCAGTTAATGAAGTAGCTGTGACCCAGCCTGATCACCTCCACACTGATAGACAGGTGAGAGAGGGACATGGTTACAATAACAGCAGAGTAAAAGTCATCTACGTTAGTACCAGTTTAGATTCTCGAACACTACACCTTGAGACAGCGGACAACAACATTTTCATCAGTTAGTTCTTTAGGTTAGCCTGTAGTGGCACACAGAGCTATTAGTCACACACCCATGCTCTGGTCAGGGAGTAGTGAATGTAAACATTTTAAGTCTACAAGATCAGGGGTGCAAGGACTACATTAGTGGTTTGGAAATGGGGGAGCAGGCTCCATCTGCTGCCCTCTTACCTGAGAGGGAATCTCTGCAGAGAACATATACAAACAGTGTCAAACAAAGCTTAATGTCTAATATAGGCAAGAATGTAATATTGGCAACAGTGCAATACACGTTTTAGGCCCTCCTTTACACCTGACATTTAACACTGAAAAATGTGTTTTGCTTATTGTTTCTTCACTTGAATGTTAAACCTTCACTGTGCAGAACAATGTATGTGCAGTGACACTAGAAGAAAGTTCTGTGCTCACCTTAAATCTCAGTTTAAGATGTACACATGCAAGCAGGAATTTGTGACATCGTCGCTAGTCTAGTACATCATAGTCCAAATTATGCAGCTAACGCAAGTGTGATGTGGAAACATGAAACCTCCGGGGAACAAACACTGAGAAAGGACTTTTCAGTGAAGTAGGAGACATCTTGCATCCATCAGTTAAAAAAAATCACAGTCTATGAATATTCATAGATTGTGATTTATGTGTTCAGTCACTATCCAGTTGCAATATGATCACCTAATGCCAGTTGTACATGGGGCCACAATAATGTGATATCAGCATGTATGTCTATGAGTCTTGGACTTCTCCTCACCTGACATACAGAGAGATAGGCACCACGGTGTTGAGAATGATGACGTAGGACCAGAAGGAGAGGAAGGCCGAGAACAGGAAGTTGTCTACAGGAGGGTCCCAGGGCAGATAGATCTGAAACAGGGAGCCCACCTCTCTCTCCCACACTGCGTTACCCACAGCCAGGATCACACACATACACACAAGGAAGCCAAAGATCTGACAGAAACACACAGATGGAGAAACAATGCAGACAGAGTAAGCATGTCTAAATGTACAAGCAGATATCTTACATTTGGATCTCTGGTCAGCTGAGCCCAAATTAGGATAGAATACATTATTAGAAGAGATGTATGAAACTAGATTCAAGCCACTGAGATCAAGTCCTGAAATAGTAACTGTATGAGTCATGAAAGTGAGAGGTTTGGGGTGTCCTACCCAGAGGACCAGAGTATTCATCAGACGATCGATGCTCGTACGCTTAAACTTGGTGCGACCGCAGTTCTGCATTAGCTTGGTATCTGGGCCTGAGACAAAAACAGGGAAAGTTAGACCCGTTACACACATCACATATACATGCTTTCACACACAAGTATACACAGACACACAGACCTGCGAAGATGACCAGGCCGTAGCAGGCCTCCGTGTTGCGGAGGACACATCCTCGTAGCAGCATGTTCTGATTGGTCAGAGTGTATTTCTTGTCTCGCCAGTACAGAGTTCCACAGAAACGATCCAGTTTGTTGTTGGGTGGCTCACACACCACTTCACCTTCACACACACAGGAGAGCAAGGACAAGCCCATACAAATCTAAATCAGATGCTATATCATAGATGTCCACCAAATCCAATTACAGTATTAGGTTCTGACTGTATGATATAGTGCTGAATTAATCTCCATGATATCATGCAATTGTCACTCACATAGGGCAGAAACACACACCTTTTGTAAGTTGATATGAGGCAAAGTGTGGGTTGATTTGCTGCAGTAATGCATTTTCCAAAGCAGGTGAGGAGTGTGTGCGTGTATGTGTGGGCGCGCTGTGCTGACACAAAAGTCTTTCGATGTGTGTACTAGTGGGCGGGTGATGATAGGCTGTCGTTCAATGCTGGCAGGGGAGGGCAGAAAGTGTGTGCGCATGTTTTGTGTGTATGTTTTTCTTCATGTGCAAGGATGTGAAAGTGGATTACCTTGTGTTTAACACTAAGGCGCAGACTGAAAACTGTTGACCTTTATATTACAGAGATAGGAAGATGAACCAAACTAGGGAGAAGAAGATGTGTCTTCTCAAATCTCACCGTCGAACGAAGCCAAGTTGTTCGGGTCTCCGAGTTCAGATGTCACTGAGACAGACTGACGCACCTTCATATTGGTCTCTCTGCAAGATAATACAACACACAGCAATTTAGATGTAGTGTCCTGTTGCTTCTGCAGATTGTGAGGTACTGTGAGTCGATGGTAAGGTGTGGTGTGTTTTCTGACCCGTCCAGCTCGGCTGTTTCGATGTAACAGAGCCCATGAGGTTCACTGCTGGACAACAGGAGCAGGTCAGCCTGAAAATAGATACAATAGCTGAGGTTAGCATCCACTGCATGGCAGAAGCAGAATTAGTAAGGCCCAGATGGCACAGTGATGATAAAAATGACAGAGTATTTGCTTCTGCAAACAAGTTAGTAATTAACAACAGTACTTAGCGTCCACTAATAAAGCACATACTGTAAAGTCTAAAGTGACTAGAGAGTTGCAGGCTGAACCCTGAACAGCTCACTGCTAGGTTGGTAGATAAAGTAGTCTTAATTAAAATGGGCCCTGTGTGTTTGTGCATGTGTGGTGATGTACATCTCTGTGTTGGACACACACTTACTGCCACAAACTGGTTGTTTTCCAGTTTAATGATATCACCCACTCGAACGTTCATCCACTTTTCATTCTGTAGCCTGAAACAGCGAAACAGAGAGAAAAAGTAAAGAGAGATAAGAGTCAGAGAAGATAAGAAATTGTTGCGATTTAAGAAACCTTGTAAAGAAAAACTGAATAATCAGTGTTATAATTAGAAGATTTAGTTTAGGAAGCAACAGCCCTGGTGAGTGCTTAGTTAAAATGAAAAGACAGGAGACTCACGAGCCACGGATGAGGACCTGAGACTGACGGTTGTTCACTTGGTTGTCGCTCTTGTGACGAAACTGCAGGAGACAAAGATCACTGTGAGCTTTTCAGGAATCGAGCTCACCATATTTAAGAGGCCACTTATTAGCCCGCTACATCCAAAGTAGTGTCTGCTAGAAATAATCAGGTGTCCTTGTACTGTATTTCACTGTAATGTTATCCTGTCACAAGCAAGACTGCATGAATATGTGGTGCTTAAAAAACGTGCTCACATAGTCGTCTGTGGCATCCTTTACTGCAGTGATGCTCAGCACCAGAGCTAAAGGCACGATGGTAGTGAACCAGGAGAGGGAGGAGATCTGAGGTATTAACTGGACAGAGACAGAGAGAAGGTTGATTTGCAGATTAGTTTGAAACAGAGACAGCTACATCTGCACTAGCCACGTCTGCTAGCAGCAGCATGGCTCTAGGGCTGGCTAGATAGCACCTTTTTTCAACTTGTGACTTACCAACTGACTGTGAAAGATGTTCATGTGAGTCAGCAGTGTTCTCAGGTCCCTCAACTGCAAAAAGCTGTAAAGTCATGCTCACTAATTCTGTCTTTTATAAACAGCTTCTTATCACACACTCTCACAAAGTTGATTTTAAGCAGATTTAATTCAATATTAATGTTATTGAATTTACATGTCTCAAGCCAACTATCACTTTCTGACACATCTTTGTCCTTTAGAGATGTAAACCAGTAACTCTTCGGCCTAAGACCCTCCAGCTGCACCCACACACAAAGACTCTATCTCTCTCTCCCTGTGCCATCATTTTACCCCTCTTTTTCTTTTCCATCTCTCCTTCACCTCCTCTTCTCACCTGAAGTATGAGCAGGAAAAGGAAGTAGGTGTTGGCTACTTCCTGGAACTGCTCAAACAAGTTGACGGGCAGGAAGGTGATGATGTTGTACTTGGATGTCATAATGCAGTTGCTCTGGATGAAGAGGAGGGGAAAAAAAGAAAATTATATGGACTCATATGGATACTTAAGTTGAATTGTTTCAAAGATTAAAATGGAGGACAAAACTCTCTTACCGCATACTGAAACTTTTCGTTGTACTCTCTGTCATTGGCTCTGACCCTTCTCTCCTCCTCTGCAGAAACACAAGACACGAAATGAGTCATAAAGGGATGGTATCACAACAAACATATACAGAAAGCACCCAAACCACTGCATCTCTGTGTGTCAAAATGCAAAAATGGACCAAGTGTAATTCCTAAAGAATGTCAATATCTGTACTTTCCTCTGGAGACCTGGACAGAGAAAGAGAATGAAGGAGACAGACAGCAGGAGGAAAGTCCACAATGTTGGTGCATTTATTTATAAATCAGTGAAGCTGAAGTGTCTGCTGGAGGTTGTTTGAGAATTATCAATGAAGACAGAGTGTCAGACACAATCATTCTGTCTCACATACACACACCAAGGGACTAATAAGTAGACCAATTACCTCCGATCTTTAATTAGCCGCTGCATTTGTCTCCTAATGACCGGATGTGCAATCTGGGCCAACCACGGATGAGTGTGTGTACAACTGTATGAGTCAACAGGAGTACTGGGACCCATTACAGGTAGTCACAAGATGAAGCATTACCTCCATTACACTTATGACTTAAATCTATAGAGAATAAAAGTGAAATGTCCTCTTCTTGTGCTCGAGCTCTCGTGCCCCTCCCCTCCTGACCCTGCTCTTTACCCCCTTGCTGTTTTTAGGTTTCTGTTTATGCTGATGCAAAGTAGTTTGGGAGTTCTCCTCCTCTTCCACTGGGCCTGTCTCCTCTAATATTGATGAGGCTGCTTTTTAAATGACTGGCCTGCTTTGCACAAGGCTATATACAGTTCACATGCACTCACACACGCACAGATATAAAATTCAGGGCCAAAGCATATGTTATGCGCCGAGGTACTGTAGCCCTGAAACCACAAACACACTTTTGACTGATGACTGAGGAGGCAATAAGGCGCCACGGGAACGGACATCATACAACAGAGGCCATTGCCCCATAATGACACACATAAACAAAGACCTGTGGTTTCCTGTGTTTCTGCAGCACAGTGAAGCCCTGTCTTACCCAGTACAGCTCACAACAAACAGTACATCTTTGTCTTCAGCTTCACCAAACAAACACAGGCCACTTAAAAGAGATCACATAAGCGCTCCCCTTTCTTGTGTGGTTATAAGACAGATTCGGCGCGGCAGATGAGCTCCAGTCGACTATAGACCAGCTGGGCTGTTGTCACAGTGGATTTAGTCAAGTTAGAAAATACTAATTATTTGCCATCTCTCCCTTTGTTTTTCATTTTAAGTTGCTAACAGGCGCTAATACCTAAGGAGAGTTACAAGTGTAACAGAACGAGTTGATAATATCATCTATCACAGTGTTTGTTATTTCATATTGCTATATTGGCATATTTGATATATATTACATATCGATATATATTATATCTAAACAATAGGCCTCTTTTAAAAATAAGTTAAAATATTCTTGTTTTATTGGTAAAAATGTTCTTATCTTTCAGAACTGTACAGACTGAGTGGCAGCAGGATTCAGAAAAAGTTAAATATACCTATTAGAGAAAGTATTTTAGGGTATCACTGGACTCCTATCTACTGTGTATGTAAAGTTAATTTGAGTGAGGGCATATTACAGCTGTAAGACTGTATATAAAATTGCACCATCTAAGAATCCAGGTCTGGGCTGATGGTATTTGATATGTCCTCTCTTCTAAACTCTGGTTAGTATAACAATGTCAGATTTGTCTGATCGTGTAGGTGCACATCCTCCAACATCTATTCTGTTGAAACTCTTCCAATCCTGTCCCCCCTCTCTCCTTTTCCTCTGGCACTTCTCCCATCTACCTGAAGGTCGTTACGTTGGTTTCTGGGGCAAGTGTTCACCAGAGAGATCTGTCTGACAGGCAGTGCCAAGGCTGCATTGACCCTCTATGAAGAGGGCAAGACGCTTGTGCCAGGTAAGCACTGAGGCACGGAGGCTTCCCAGCATCTGATGTCAGGACCAGGCGGTGTCTGTCCCAGCTGCTCCTGTGCAAGCTGACCAACCCAACCTGAATGCATGAGCATCTTTAGCAAACTGCCCATTAAGTGTTTAATGTCTCTGACAGCTTCAAGGGCATCAGAAGCCCTGACGCAGACTAGATGCTGCACAGCAAGTCTGTATAAATCCATAACACTCTATTACTGAGAAACCTTCAGTTGCAGACTTACTCTGCTGTGAGCGTAAGGTTTCCATAAATAACTGAGACATAAATATTGATTCAAACTAAAATACTTAATATCATACTATCTTACACAGAATGACTAACTGCAGCCTAATCCAAAAGCACTCATTTTCTTTCATCCACCCTCCTGTCTCTTTAACACTCTTCCCCCCATGGCTGGACATGTGAGGGCACGTGCCACAGATCAGAATCCACTTGTGTCTCCGACACAGTGAACGCAGACTGAAGTCATAACAATGACGACCAAAGAGCACAGTCAGTCTGAGCTATGGGTAATGCTATTGTCCTTGCCATGACTAAACCTAAGTGAGGATCAGACTCCTCGCAGAAGTGATCATCACTCACTGCGGCTGATTTAATTAGATGAAAATGGGATAGAGGAATCGTCTGCAGTCGTGCACATGCACACACACGCACGCACAGAGTGATCTAATTTGTTGGAAAACGATGCGAGTGACACAGTGACAGACTGATGGGCTGGAGGTCAAATGAAGGTGCACATCCAGTGAGACTTGTGATAGTTAGGCTAAGGAATAAGGATACAGACAAAGCAGTGCAGTGACAGCGGAGGCTGGCGCCTGGAAGATTGATCAATGTCTCATCAGAGACAAGGACATCATCCTACTTATTGACACAAAATTCAGATAAATTCAGTTTTGTTTACACATGCACATCCCACTCATAAAAACACAGATTCATAATCAGCACTAAACATTGAGAAAACAGTCACATTAGACAAGGTATCTCCTAATATTGGGACATAGGACTGAAGACAGAAAAACAACAAAGGTGACACTGAGCCAAAACACTGGTTGGCAGTGAAAAGTACAGACTTAACACTAACTATTGAAGTATTAAGAATGACAATTATTGTTATTTTCCTGTTATTTAATCTGCTGTTTGGCAGTGGATGTCGGATGCTGATGTCTAATAAAAAGAATGAGAATGCTCAGTGATTACAGGACCAGCAGACACAAAGTGGTACAGTACAAAAAAGCCAATGATGTCTGTTATGTGGACATGTAATATGATGAGGTGTACAGTGTGCATACACATACACAAACATTAAGTATAAAAGGGGGTGAGTGAGATGAAGAAGCAGGATTGAAACTTGGACTCAGTTGGGATGAGGATGAGGAATGATGTTTATTTGAAAAACAGCGAGATGCAGTTTGTACAATCAACAACCTCCTGATGATGATGACAGTAAAGCGTATGGGACAAGAAAAAGCTTGATTACAAATGATCCGTCCAAAGACAGCCTTAATGGTCACACAAACTCGTACCTGTCCGCCTCTTTTTTGATTTGGCTCCATTTAGTCCTTTCTGTTTCTTTCTTTGCAGGGGGAGAACGACCGGAAACCATTTCTCTGGGATGTCTGTCAGTACTGTCATCTTGACTTTTCTAACAGTCACCGCCTAAATTCTTGTTATATGTGCGCTGTTTCAATGACAGATGACCGCCACATCTGACTGCCGCATCTCTGCAAGGACGAGGGACTGAAGCTCCGGTCCCAAATTCAGCAAAGTTGGATTAACTGCGCACCATCCCATCCCTGCCTCTCTGTTGCTGCCTCTCTCGCCTCCCCAAACACACACATATGCACCCACTCTCACACACACACACACACACACACACACTTGTGTCCATCCCTTGCTCTATTTTCTCACTCTCCTGCCGCAGAAACACATTTTTTCTAATAAGGTCAGTGAGCAACTTCACAGTTAATCTGTCGCTAGGCACAGGCTCTGACTGCTTAAGATTTGTATTTATTATAAATATTAAATATGTAGATTGTAGACTAATTTATACACATCTGAAATGCAAATCAGTAGTGTTTTATCAATTCTGCACAACAGCAGCCTCATCAATCAACTGACCCACCCATGTGCAAAGCCTGCATCCTCAGCTTTAGTCTCATCCACAACATAAACACTGCCCGCTGTAGGCATTACGTAACTGCACAGGCTTTGGGTTTGATGGACGTTACCATGGCAACAGCCTCTGCAGGGATCCCACAGCTGAGCGAGTCGCTGGATGAGGAAACTGGGAGCCATTTTGGATCTATAAAGCATGTGCTGATTGGAGCACGGCTGTGGCGTTTAGAGCCAAAGTGGCTCGTGCAGCAGTCCAGTTTCCTGCGCGTTTTAAAGGGAGAAGGTGCACTGCAGTGGGCGGGGCCAGGCAGGTGCCTGAGCACGTGCTGCACGGCAAGCCTCGTGCCGATACATTTAAGATTGCCGACCACACGTTTACACACACACACACACACACACACATCTCTTATGCATTCCCTGATGTTGCATTGTGCACACACACAAAATATAAAAAGACAATACTAACAAAAGGTGGTTGAAAATATATGTTAAATATTTCTCCAGAATAAACCACTATCTGTCCAATTAAGGTTGACGCACACATTTAAGAGTCAGAGCTGTAATTTGGTATATTAAGGTAATTACAGTCCAGTTAAAGTAATGAAACTGACTGTATTTATTTAGACAGAACAGATCTGAGGGACAGTAAAGACGAGTGAGAGTGGAAGGCATGAATTATCATGAATAGGATTATTCTACAAAATTGCATCCCCAGGGGGCAAAAAACAAAAACCAGGGCCGTTACACACTGCAACTACATGCTGTGTTTCAGCCCCACACAGTCAACTTCGCAAGTCATGCAAGTAATGACGATAGCATAGCATATAAAAGATCAGCTTAACAATCAAACTTCACATTTCTTTACATGTCAAAATGCAAATTATGGAGCCCCTTAATGTCCTGCAATGCATGCTTGATGCAAAGATCTGAGGCTCTGCCTTCCAACCCTGCGTGGGCACCTTGAGTAAAGTACTATCACCGCCCCACTGTGATGCCCTTAGCACTTGGCAATAATATGCGTCTTGTATCCAGACTGAATGTGAATATTACAAGTCAGATTAAATTTACAACTGGCATTAGCATGCTGTATGTCTGTTGTCCTCACGGAGATCGGATTTGATTTTTTTATGTAGGCCTAAAGTTTACACTCCAATAACATATACTTATTCCCCCAGTGTTTACATTTTATATATAATTCAATTTATTTATAGAGCACCAAATCATAACAGAAGTTATCTCAGGGCACTTTTCATATACAGCCAGTCTAGACCGTACTCTTTATAATGAATAAACCATGAGAGGCGTGTGAGGCATTTGAAACATGGTGTGGCAGGTTATGCTGTTATGTGTGATATCTTTTTCTTTTCAAAACTGAGGAAAAAGCAGTTGTATCAGCAGAGAGGAAGGCTGCTCTATTCAGTCTTTTCAGCAATCACCAGTGATGACACTGTTTGTCTGGACATATACCAACATTACAGTGTTTATATTAGCCTATATAATGAGCATAGTAAGTAATTTAGTAATTTATTAAAAAAGCCTACAATGTGATGAAAGTGTTATCGCCAACATATTGTTACTGTATGTGGATTAAACATGTGATTGCATTCATGCTTGTGCTCAGCATGCTCTTAATGGATCCCTGAACACCTCAAGACTTGTTTCAGACAATCAGATAAGACTATCCTGCATACATCATGTGTGCATTTCTACCTGTATGTTAATGTGTTAAAGTGCTATCTGACTACAAACTTTTTAACACCAGGTAAAAGTCAAGACTCTGGAGGGCCTTGTGAGCTTTCCCCGCCAAAGAGATCCTCCAACTCCCCCATTACCTGAATGCACAAGTGATTAATGTGTTTAGTGTCGGGTACAGACCTGGAGGAAGCCTCTTTCTGAACATCTCCACTCTGCCGGCGTGCTTCTGCTATGGCCCATGGGATTGTCTGCAGAGGGAAAGAAGAGGAGGTGAAGGACACAGCAGAGAAGTAGCCTTAACTGTGAAGAGGGGCACTGAGGGGAGAGGAAATGAGAAGGACACAGAGGAGAGAAGAAGGTTGACGTGGTTATAGAAGAGGAGGTGAAGTGAGAGGCATATAAACAGATACTTTCTTCTGATACAAAATGTGACATTCTGGGAAAGTACACCTATATTCAAGTGATGCACTCTGCTCACTTTTTTTTTTGGTCTCAGGGTGTGAAAAACATGTTTTTGCCTCACAGAGAGAAAGTGACAATTAATCAGGCATTACAACCGCTACACAACAGGACACACACACACACACACACACACACACACACACACACACACACACACACACACACACACACACACACACCAGACCATCTCATGTCTGTTAGAGGCATAATGAGGAAATGACATTCAGCAGAGAGCTGTATCTGTCTCTGTGGCACACAGTGTCTGGGGACTGGTGGCTCGGGCCAGATCCACTGTCAGTCTCCTCCTACAGTGGATGAGAAAGAGTAATGGAGCGGCGTTTTTTCCTCTTCTCTCTTCTTCTCTTCTCACTTTCCCCTCTGCACTTGTCTCCTCTCTTTCCATTTATGCTGACCTGTTAATATTACACACCTCACTGCTTTCACTCACTGTGTTTTATCTCGGCTAAGTAGCGGTGCGGAGAGGCAGGAAGATGAGAGATGAGGTTGCAGAGGTGATGCGTTATACATCTTTGTCTCGGGTTTGTAGTGCATACTAGAAGGTACAAACAGTATGGCAGACAGGGGATCGAGGCAGCGAGCCTCCAATCAATACTCCAGCCCTGCCTCTCTCCATGTGAGTTGGGCCGATCAGCTTTCAGCTACAGTTTCCAGCATCGTCTCTTGCCCTGCCATACACTCTTCTCTTTCATTGCATGCTCTCTACTCACTTTCTACACTGTATCCTACCCCTTATATCAAACTGTAGAATGAGATTGAGTGTTGATTGCCATGTTCTCTCACCTCTCACCTCTCTTCAAGCTTTCAGTTGTCACGTCCCTCCCTCTCTCTCATTCTCCATCTGTGGCTGGCGTCTTGTATAACCCTATAGACCTGCAGTGTCCCTATGAAATAAAGCATGGAAACCCAGGAGTGAGAAACACCAGGGACACACTGAATATCTGAGCAGAATTCCTGTCATCTCTCTTACTGGAGTCTGGCTGAAGTTTTAGAGGATTTGGAGCAAAAGAAAAAGTCCTTAATGAAATGTGTGTCTTTTAGCTGCAACACCAAGTTCAGTACCTCACATCTTAAACATTACAAAAAACAAGCATTCATGTACTGTATATAATATTCCTGTAGAGTCCATTGGTGGGTCTGCAGTACTCATTGGTGACTTCTGTTTATTTTACAGTATTGTTAATCTCCTCAGATGAAAGCTAATATACTGTAGAATAACTCTAAAACAGTTAGGTCATTATGTGATGTCCATGCTCTGACAGAAAAAATATATATTTACAGGTCGTTAGGCTATATAACCCTCTTGGTGTGATGGGGAATGGCCGCAAGGCGGTCTTTCATTTTGTTTTGTTTTTTAATCATTCTACTCAGCGTCTGCTGTTATCAGCTTGGTGTATGCTATACAGCACATTCTCTGTCTTCACATAATAATAAAGTTTGTTCATCTCCTCTACCTCTGTATTAAAAACAAATATTTTTCTATGATATCTGCACGACATCCTATTAAAATAAACTACAGGATTACTGTAGGTCACTCCTTCGCCAAACTGAAGCGTCAAAAAACTAGAATAAATAACAAAGTTAAGTCATGATGTCATTGGCCTGCTCTGAAGGCAGGTTGTATATTTCTTGTGGAGAAATTAAAATGTATAGATAGACTATATTCCCCTCCTGGTTTTGGTGTAGATCATATCACGCATTCTCTTTCTTCACATAGTAATTCAGTGGGTTTAGGGTGAACTCACAAGTATTTTACAGGGTCCCCTTTGACATACTAGCCTACTATAATACATCCTAATATAGCTTATGTGATATCTGCATGACATCCTATTAATATGACCCCCAAGATTAGACAACTATTGTCACTATCATAAAGGAAGCCAACCAACAAACTGAAACAAAAGTCTAGAATAACTCTAACAAAGTTACACCGCTATGCACTTGGCCTACTCTGAAGGCAGGTTGTATTTCTTGAGGAGGAATTCAATTACAGAGTTTTTAATCTCCTCTGATATATTACCATAATAGATACTAATATAGATTATTGTGATATCTGCATTACATCCTGTTACAGTAAAATGAACTTCAGGTCACCATAGTTACTTTCATAAGGAAGCAGAGAACAACAGAAGACTAGAATAACTCAGAGTTATGTCATAATGTAATTAATTATTGTCTTGAGGAGGAATTAAATCTATAGATAGGCTGACGTGTGTATGATAATGAACACAGGGTGGTCTTCTGTTTGTTATTTTTTTAATAAGTGTCTGCTGTGCTCAGCTTGGTGTATGATCTACAACCTCAACACATTATCTGTCTTCAAATGTTAGTTAAGTGGTGTTTGGTGTGGTTGTTACTAACTTCTGGTATATTAATAAATGCTGATGTACTTTTTGTGGACAGCCTATTAAAATTAACCACACGATTGTTGGCCACTTTCATAAGGAAGCACAGAACAACAAAGTGAAACAACAAAAGACAAGAATAACTAACAAAGTTAAAGCAGTAATTGGCCTGCTCTGAAGGCAGGTTGCACATTTCTTAAGGAGAAATTGAATTACAGACCATAAAATAGCTCGTCCGTTAGACATCCATTAGAGGAAATGCAGTGATGTCTGGAGTCACTGCACAGTGACATAACCAACTTTCACTTCGACTTTCGGAAAATGTTATGACTAATTACAGGTTTAAAATCCCCTGAAACTAAGAACTGTCTCTCTACTGTATGAACTGAGCAGCTTTAATGTAAATATCATTGTCTGGCGCGGTAATAAGAGCTGAACACTTCACAATGAAAACCGAGACCCACATCAATACTTTCAGCTGATAAAGTCAGACTGCACAGCACTCTGGCCATACATGATGGGGGGTGGGCGCTAACCACACACAGCTTGAGCACAGCTTAGGAAACACAAACCTACCTTTTCAAGTTGGCGTTATAAATGTGTTTCTGGTGGAGGCATCCTTGCTGCTCCTCTCCCCGAGGTCATGGTGAGGTGTCCGGCTCGAATTGGACGAACTGGCCCGTGCTGAGCTGCGGCCGCTGAGGTGGAAGGAGGGTGAAGCTGGAGCCCGGGATGAGCTGGAGACACCGTGTCGAGGTGAGAGAGGGTTTGGCTTCGGCCAGTGGGGGGGACGAGAGAGGAGGGAGCAGGAGGAGGAGCTGCACCTCCTTCACCTTCTCCACCTCCATCTGAACCTTCTGCTCTCAGGGCTTTAAAGCACGTTCACTGAGGATGTGACATTTTGCTTTGCATCAGTGGTGTCTTTTGTTGTTATTACATGCGCACTGTTTGGAAGCACACCTTTAACATTTTTTATTGATTTAAACCTATGACGACAAGTTTCTGTTTTTAACACTTTCTTTTTTTTTTTTAAATCTACACATAATAATCTAACTGCTTTAACAGCCTCAGCACACACTTTTATTTCACATTTCTCAATAGCCATGTGCTTGTTTTCCCTTTTTGTGTCATACCGCCCTCTACCGCCCTGTCAGCATCAGCCTATCTGCTCCAATATCTGTTCACTGCTCAAGGTCGCAACATCTGCATTATGCCAAGTATGATGAAAAATAAATAAATAAATAAATAAATAAATACCGTAACCTTCCTATGGTAACACACACTGCATCTGTGGATTCAACAGTTAAATTGTAAACACAACACATGTTATAATATTTCTGATAGTGTCTGCAAATTCATGGTACGCCAATAGATCTTTCATAAAGGGATAAACATGTCAAAGGAAATCCGGTTTTATTGTTTTATAGATTAAAGCTGTAAAGTAAGAATTTAATCCTTTTTCAAACCAAAGATTAGCCTCTGATGGTATGCTGCTAAACTTTCTTCTAATTTGTTCTTTCAAACATGTAGCCCATAGACATTAATACATTATATCCCTATCAAAATTCATATTACATTGTTTAAAGATATTGTAGCATGCACAGATATGTTCATATGACACAATCCTTTACTGTGGGAAGGAAGGGAGATGGATGGATGCACCTTATTGTTTTTATTTTCTTTGTCCTGTATTCTCTGTATAAAGCTATGCATCTCTGGGTGGAGGTATGAAATATCATAATTTCTCACAGTCTCCAGAGCAGACAGGTGTTTAGGGAGAAATAAGAGGGAAAATCAGTTTGTTTTGGAGTGTTGTCATATTGTAATGGTGATCACCATTACAACGCCTCTGCTCCCCAATTGTCCGGCATGTGGAAGGCCTTGATATCAGGTTGTGTTGAGAGAGACAAACATACTGAGCCTGGTGGGAAGTGCAGGCAGCAGGGGAATAACCCAAATGATTCAATGATTTATTGTAATAAAATGAGCTTACAGGCAGGTACTGGAAGGTGGGTAGGCAGGTAGGTAGACAGGTAACAGGCAGGTCAAGGTGACAGAAGCTCAAAGGAACAAACGCAAGGCAACACAGCAACACAGCAACACAGCAACACAGCAGCACAGCAGCACAGCAGCACAGCAGCAAGACACATGGCAACTAGGATGAACCAACACTGGAACAAAGGAAGTGGACCGGTATATATAGGGAGTGGCTGATGAGGGAATTAGGTGCAGGTGGGGAAGCTCAGGTGAGGGGAATGAGGTGATTGTAAGGAAAATGGCAGGATCTGGAATGATAGGGAAAAGTCTGAGGGCATCTGGTGGACGGTTCGAGGATGACAGGTCTGGGGAATTGGAGGAAGGAACGTGGCCTGGGAGAAGTGAGCAGAGGCTGGAGACAGTGATAGAGAGAGAGAGAGAGTAATTCAGAGGACTGGGGATGTGACGTAAAGATATATATATTTTCAGTTTCTTTATGTGTCAATATTACAATGGAGTGAGGCAAATGTGCAAAAAAAATCTAAGGTTTAAACAGTAATATTTTGAGAAAAAGCAGGCTTGAGATTGGTGTCTTGTCCTTTTCTGCTCTCTTGTCTCATGTCATATGTAGTTTGTCAGATTGTCAATGTCACAGACCACCAATTTAATACAGTCTTGACCTCAAAGGTCAATCACATCATTACTCTATTTCACAATCTTCTCTTGAGTGTATTCCACATGGACTCAAGAGACCAAAGCAATCTGAAACACTGATGAAAGGACTCACATAATCATAATGTAGACCTCCAGATGTCAGGGACCTGTGTTTCTTCTCAATTGACCCTCTTGTCCGCACACACAGTAGAGTAAACTACACTGAAGAGACGCACTTACTACCAGGGTGAATCAATTAAATGGTTTCCCTCTCTGTCACTTGTGTGTGAAAAATATAACAAAGAAATAAATAAAAGCCAACTCAAGCACACTTGGAGCTGCCTTTTTCTTCTCTTTCTTTTTCTGTAAGGATTTCAGTAAGGATTTCTTTTTACAAATCTCACAAAGACTGTAACCATGAAGTTCTTGGAAAGTTCTTTATAAAATTGGATTTTTTGTAAATTAAATGCCTCAATGAAAGTATGTTTAAACAGTTCAGCTGAAAAAAGAGCAGATTTCAGGTTCAACACTGCATAGAGTGCATAGATAGATAATGCTAACCCCTAACCCTAAGTTGAATAGAATTGTAATTGAGAGTGACATTAATGTTTTATTTTTCAGAGTAAAGTTTCATTAAATCAGCTTAACATATGCTCAATATTCATTATGGCATTTCATAAAAACTAAATACAACTCAGTAATATAATCTACCAAGAATAAATTAATATTCTAAAGAATACAGACGTCAATGTAAACTGCATTATCATACAATCAATGTCTCTTTCAGCTGCCTCCACCTCTACTGGGCGGTGAGTACAAGCTCTCTATAGATCATACAATACATAAAAAAGATATTTCTGTTATTTTTCCAACAGATGATCAGAAGATGTGTATGCATATCTTAACAGTGGCTAAGCTAAGATATTCATTCTGCTTTCTCTAACATAATTTACAACCTGGTTACTGTCTGAAAAGCAGCCTCGTCATGCAGGAAATATTTTCATTACGGTAACACTTAGGGATGTGCAGCCTTTAACTCTACTTCGTTGTCCCACGTGGTGATGGGCTGCTTGATTTTGTCACTGATGGTGGAGAGAGTGGAGAGGCTCTCAGGGGGCTCTGGGTCAGGCAGGTGCCAGTGGATGAAGATAAGATACATGAAAGTACCTATAAGTCCTCCTATAAGTGGGGCCACGATGGGTACCCAGAACCAGTAGTTGTAACACCTGGAGAGCAGACACCCAGATTAACATCAGGAAGGAATTCAGATGAGAATTGGTCTGTTGGCCAAGTGTATATTCTCCAGCCATGTGTCAAAGTTTTTTGTTCAAAGTTGCATTAATCAATATTTTTTATAATGACACTGAATGCGTGAAAGCCATTGCTCATTGGGACAAACCTGCATATTTTTGCCTCTTTCAACTCAATGTTTTTGTTTTATGGCCCAGTTTATGGTTCCGTCAGCTATTTTTCACTGTTCATGGCATTTGGCTAAAAGGCCAGTGAATATTGGACTTGCACCTGTCTGGTGGCCATAAACACAACTCCAGTGGGAGGATAATGTTGCTCTCTTTCTGCTGTATAAGTAAGTATGCAATTATTTCCTAACACGTTAGTCCTAACAGCTTTGTATTATATCAGGGCTGTGTGTTTGTCAGCAGGTTTTGGAGTTATTCTGCCCCCTAGTGGGCAGGAATCAATCAATGCAGCTTTAAATAGATTAGATCAAACATAAAGACTGTGTAACAGCTGTGGAACCACAGAAAAGCCATAGGATTATATAGAGCAACAGGTTGCAACGTGGAACAAGCATCAGGTCATAATTAGATGTTCTGTAACAAGCTGACACTTCATGTTCCTTTGATCCTGCAGAAAACAGCTCCAACATCTGATAACCTCTAGCACACATGATTTTCTAAACAACACAGTTGAACAACAGAGTTTCAATGAATTGTGTAGCTTCATCAGTGAGACCTTAAAATGTTTACATATTATCAAATGTTGAAATATGCATTCTCAAGTTATCTGCCTGGAAAGTTGTATGTGTTAAGTGATAAGATAATAAGATACTTACGTGAAGACCTCCGTGCCCCAGCCTGCAGTCAGTGTAAAGAGGCGCGGCCCCAGGTCCCGAGCAGGATTTATTGCAGCACCACAGTTAGCTGACATTGACATGGAGATCCCCAGGACGATCACTGCCACTATAGCAGGAATCAGCTCAGAGGGGGCGGGGGTGTTCCTCTTTTCACCCAAACCTAGGATGCACAACATCAGCATGGCGGTGCCCACTACCTAATAAAAGGTATAAATGCAGCAATTACGAGTTCAAGAAAGGAACAGCTGTTAAAGTACTGATAAAGGTTTACACAAATCCTCCCACTGACCTGGTCAAGGAAGCTTCTGCCCAATGTAAGGTACTCTGAGGGATATGTGGCAAATATAGACGCTGTCTCATTTGGGCCATATACAGTCAATACTCCTCCACTAAACTCCATTATAGCATCTGAGACAGAAACAGAGGTAATGTAGCAAACAACAAAACAAACATAAAAAATTAAGGAAAATTCAAAGTGTCTTAGGTGTTCCACTACTAGCTTCCTGAATAACGTCAATACAATGTTTGATGTGCCAGAAAGACAAACCATAGTAGACCAGGTAGACAAGCCCTGATGCCATGTACGCCCCCAGCAGCTGGGAGAGACAGTAGGGCACCAGCCTTCCCCAGGACACCTGGTCCAACACGCAGAAACTCAGACTCACCGCTGGATTCAGATGAGCACCTACAGAGGAAAATAGGAGATGGAAGGAGAAGAAGACAGGAAGGAGGAAGATAGAAGTGAATTACAGTGAGAGAGACTGGAAGGTAATGAAATCTTAGATTATTTGTAGCCATACAGTGTGTCAACTAGGAGTAGTTGTCTTCTGGTAGGTATCAGTCAGGGTGAAGACCTTGGAAAGCTGCACAAGCGCCAGATATTTGTGTAATAAATCTAGATTGCTCAGATCAGTGGATGACTGCAGTAATGGAAAAGCCATAACTCAGAGTGTGAGGCAGCAAACTGAATACTGCTGTTGTAGTTAACTATATATCAGTCTTTCCAGGATGCCAGTTGAGAGTGTGATATTATAATGAGTTAAAAGATCATATCATGGGAAAAGTTAGTGTCCATTTACCTGTGATGCCCTTGGTGAGGTACATAGCTGACATCACACCCACAGAGAAGGCCATGTTGACAGACAGGAACTGGCCTTTAGCCTCTCTGCTTGTCTTCACCTGCGCTGCAGCAGAGCAGCCAAAGAGCTTCACAGCAGGTAAAGGGAACAGAGTGAGCGAGAGAAAAAACCCAGAAAAGTCAGGAGAAAATACACGTGCACATTTTTAAATTCTTTATTGCTTTCTTAGCAACTGATTAATTATTTGTTAGTCAAATAAACTTATCAGGTATAAAAGACAATTTTGAGGTTGTTAAAATGAAATTAATTTCCTCCACTCATGAACTTAGACCTTGTAATGCAATTGTCCACTTCTTATCTAAATGGCCATATAACAAGCCGTCTGACTCTGAACCCCACAGATGAGAGGACTACAAGTAAAAAACACACCCACACACACACACACACACACACACGTATTTGATGTATTTATCTCATAAAGACCACACCTGCAGTTTCTAATTAAACTTTATGTGCTATAAACCACTAATTGGCATTGTTATGTTATGTATTTTATAAAAGCAAGTTATGGTATCATAACAATTAATTTAAATGCCAAGGCCATTACAGTTATTGGCCACAGTGGTTGGATGCGCCATTGAAATGATGACATGTGGAAGGCCTGTATGGATAAATTCAACATGGATCCCAATTCATTTAATGGATTATGTGATTTTATATATTTAAACTGTATCATTTTACATCTTTTGTGATGGCTTAATTTTGTTTAGTAGTTCATTAAAGTTTTGTTTACATCCAGCTTTCTCTCTTAGAGGAAACACAATATAAATCAAAATAGGAATAGAAAAATATCTTCACCACTCTAAATCTTATCGCCTCGATTCTTGGAAGTGGTTTAATAATTTACGTGTGCATCTTTGAAAGCTGCCTGCATGTACTTCAGTCACTTCACTAGTGGTTCAAGTGTCATATGTAAAACAAATGTTAACATAAATGAAAGAAGAGCCCAAAACATATATATAACATCTGCATTTTGTTTGATTTACCAATACGTTTTCATATGATGCTGTAATTAGTCAGTTTACAAGAGATTTTTAAAAATTAATAGAATAATCCTTAAATTTAAGGACATAATATACAACCGATATTACTCATATATCCAATATACCCATAACCAAGAAAAACATACTTATTAAACTTATCAAAATAATAAAATAAAAATTAAATAAAGTAGTTTAAAAAAAAAATACATTGCAAATGCAAGGTAAGCTAAATGATTATAGGAGAAAAGTCTAAAAGAAATGATGGAATTCTTCAAGTTTATATTTTTAAATTCAACTTTTTTGCTTTTTTGCTTTAATTTTTGTTTTTGAAGTTATTTAAAGAACTCAAAATGCTCTGACAACAGTGTGGGTCTTGTTAGTACCCTCAAAATCAAAAGCCAACTCAAAAAGTGTCACTTACCAGCAAGACGAAAGTTCCCAAGAACTCAGCCATGCACTCTCGCACCAGGGCATTCCTCACTCTCAGAGCACGTAGCTTCATCATCGCTAGAGTTAAATCCCTCTTCTCATCTCACACTGAGCTCTGTCTCTATTGTCAGACAGACCAGCTGTCTGTGTGTCTGTCTGTCTGTTTAGGAGCTGATGTGGTGGTGAGAGTGAAGGAGGTGTCAGTGCTGATGCTAAAGAAAGTTTTCTGTCACAACCTCCACCTGAGCATCTGAGGATCTGTGCACCACCTCTCCACCTTCTCTTTCTCCACATCTGGTCAAACACTATTGCTCATTTATTGGGTTGTCACACCTCGGGATTGGCTGGTGCAGAGAGCGTCTCTGCACCAGCCAATCCCGAGGTGTGCCAGAGGCCATAAACAGTCACATTACTGTTTATGTTGACAGCACTCTTGAAAGTAGTAGATATGTTTCTGCTGTATATATATATATATACAGCAGAAACATATCTACTACTTTCAAGAAACCAGTTACAGATGTTTAGGACAAATAAGCATCTATGCTGTTTCATCGTTTTCTCCATGTGAGAAACAGCCTCAGGTAATATTAACATACTGAATAAATAAGAATATACCATATCTATTAGCACTCAGCCCATCAGCACAACCAGATATTTACATTATGACTACCCTCGTTACAATACATGCACGACAGTTGCAAGCTCTAAAACTTTGAACTTCATAAATGTCAAATCAGTATTCATATTTGACTAATAATAGGATGGCATACAATCGTTTGTATATGCTCTATTAAAGAACCAGTATCCTCAATAAAATGTTGTGTATAAACCACAAGAATATCTAAATGGAAGCCTAATACAGCCTGGCTTTAACCTATAGGTTCTGTGAATGGATATTAAATATATATATATATATATATATATATATATATATATATATATATATATATATATATATATATATATATATATATATATATATATATATATATATATATAAAATTGAAATGTGAAAACTAGTAAATGATCTCCGTGGAATTTAAGTCCAAAAAGCCGGTAAATAAATGTTCATATTATATTATCACTGGTGTGGTGAAACATTCCTTGCTGAGAGTTATGTAAGGTGATTGATAGGGAACCCCCTCTCATCATTAGAGAGCAAGATGTCCCATAACCTCTCTCACTGAACTCTGGACTTCTAATGGATTATGTAATCAAAATAATTGCTGAGTAGCAGTAAAGACCCATGTTATTGCTGATAATTTTCAGAGAGGGACATGACTGTGGCACAAAAATGTGTTGGCATCAGATAAGCTATAAAGGATGCCAAGACTGTTTGCACGCAAAGTCAGTCCTGCATCCTCACTGGTGAAAATGTCATTTTTACTGCTATTTCACCTGAAGACAGACTGCTAGGCTATATTCTGACTTTGGGGATTTGAGTAAAAGTGAAGCGATGACTATCTCTCCACAACATAAACCTTGACATGGTGGGTGGAGACTGTAAAAGCTACATCTACAGCTATTGACATCTTATCACATCTACTTTTGAGGAGTATCACTATTTGGTAATGTATAAAAGGACAGATACCTTTATTACCCTGCTGCAGAGTTTTGTCCACAGGGCTTTTTCTGACAGAAAGATAATATCACATCACGCTATCTCCCTCTGCTGGACATAAGAATCAAAAAGTATCACTTTAAGTTAGGATTTATTAAAAAGCAATATAAACTCTAAATGCAGTTAGCGTCTATTCACAATATAATACAACATGTGTTTTCATTTACAGGGGCCACATTAATAGCTTTAAACTGACCAAACTCTTTGTTTGGTCAGTTTAACAAAGGTTGGTTGACTTGATAAATGAATGAGCCATCAGTGCACTTTAATCATGGCTGGTACAGAAATATCCAAGACCTTGAGGTAGATGTAATCCTGTAGATAAAATGAAAGAAAATACACACTTTTGACCTGGTCACCAAGATTATATTTCCTTTAGGGCTTTGTTATAATGACTACAAAAACTACTTGTTTTAATGGCATTAGGCTCAAAAAGCTCACTTAATTAAAGTTCTTAGCCACTGCAGGCAATGCTGTCTCTCATGGATGGATTTTAGTTTCTTGTCCGTCATCAGTGCGCAAAGCACCTCAATAATCCTCATTTTTCTGAATGTTTAAGAGGGCGACGCAGCACTACGTCCACAGGCCCAGGGGGCAGTCTTCTGATCAAGGTCCAGGCCTCCAGGCGTCTCATCCCCACCACGCTCACACCATCAATCTCTACAACCTCATCACCTGGACACACCTTGTCAATGGGACCTCCTGAAGGGAAAAGGGTGGAAAGGAAACATTCAGTAAACGGCTTTAATGAACATGTCTGTATACAAAGAAAAGGTAATGGTAGTTAAATATAGAATCTTAATTGATAGGGTTACTAAAGATATGGCATGTTTTATTAAACCTATATGAACATAAATTGCATCTTAAAGGCAATAGTCACATTGTGCCTCTTGGCTTTACAATGCATTTCTTTCCCCATTTTATTTAGCAGTAGAATAACCTGAATAATTTAATAATCCAACACTTCCATGTCCTCATACTGTGTACTTTTGGTCTCTTTTCATAGTTTGGGCTCTAATTTAGGAAAATCTTAAAGCCGAAGCGAACAATTACGTGCTTTTTTTGTTTCAACATGACTGTGATCATGCGCACAAAGTGAAGGTCCAGGTGAGTTAGGTGTGGAGGAGCTTGAATGGCCTGTAGGGAGCCCTAACCTCAGCCCCATCCAACACCTCTGGAACTGAATTGGAACATCAACAGCTGGCTAGGCTTTATCACCCAATGTCCGTGCCTGACCTCACCAATGATCTTGTGGCTGAATGGGAGGAAATCCCTGCAGCCAGGTTCCAAAATCTTGTGGAGGCTGTTATAGCTGTTTTAATGCTCATGGATGTGGAATGAGATGTTCAACCATCACATAGGAGTGTAAAGTTCAGGCGACCACATACTATGTTTGGATGTCTACATACTTTTGGCCATCTAATGTATTTAATGTCTGCCTCTTTGAGTTCAAATGCCATTCAAATCTCTGCATTTCTCTATGGAGATCTGAAATACTGAGCTTCAGTTCTTCTCACCCTGGAAGATCTTCTGCACAGTGAGTGGTCTGTTCTCCAGACTGGAGCCTACACCTCCCTCCAGGCTGAAGCCCAGGTCCCTGCTGTTCTTCTCCAGACGCACACACACACGCTGACCTGAGAGAGCAGCAAAAGCAGAAAAGCACAGATACAGTTTATCACTTTAAACTGCAGCAGATTTAGGACTAATGTCTTTTCAGAACTCTGCTAAAGTATGACTTCTCACCTGTCTCAGCGAGCTGAGTCTGCGTTGGTCTCTGATTATCTCTCTGCGCTCCCCCCTTACAGACACTGCTAATCCCTCCCCTCCTCAGGACCACCACCCCCAAATCCCGAGTCTTTGCTCTTCTCAGGACTCTCAGGGCCTCCCAGTGGGCGTAGCCACACAGTGCTGTGCCATTGATCGACAAGACCTGGTACCCTTCCCTTATGGAGCCTTCCTGGGCTGCAACACCTGAGTGAAACACCTTGTGAACCTGAGAAGAAGACATCGAGAGATAAATGAAAAGACTGAGGACAATGCATTTGAATATTTTTCAGGAGAAATCAGGTATTTACTCACAGTGACTGGCTTGTTCTGGTCCACGCCTCCTGCCAAACTGAAGCCTAGTCCCACTCCCACCTCCTTGTGGAGAACCACCACCTGCACATCGTCATAGTCCTGCAAAGAGGGAAGGTAGAGAGAAGTTGTAGTTACACTCTTGATGTGATTTTTAGGACATTTTTTCAAATTTTAATCCACAACTGAGAGCAGGACAGATGCAAAAGAGAGGGAGATGATATGAACAAAGGAAATGTTCCAAAGGATTGTGTATTGTTGGCTGTATTATCCCATTTGCTTGCTTCCTCAGGACATGAGATTTAAAGAGTTAATGCCAAGGTCATTATTAGTTATTGGCAACAGTAGTTGTATGTGCCAAGGCCTGTATGGATAAATTCAACATGGATCACAATTCTTTTTATGGATTATGTTATTTTATGTATTTAAACTGTATCGTTTTAATAGTTGGGGGTGACATTAAACCTTGGACTGTACAGATGGTGGGTCCAGAGTAACCTTAGCCACCGGGATTACTTCAATATCATTTTTTCAAATATATATATATATTTGAAATATGCAATCTTTGTGTTATTTTGAGGTAATTGAAAGAGATGTACTGTACTTAAGGAAGTCAAGATAATCAGGTTCAGATGTTGCTGCTTTGAGTTTGAGAAGCATACAGTTTTTTGGCCATGCTCATGCCACGCTGTTCCTCAGCCTTTTTTACTGTATATGCCTGATTTTGTGGTTTGTACTTCATGGAACATTTTGGTTTATTTCATGTGAAAAGAAAACAATGCACAGTATTGGAACAGCAACTGGCGAGCTGTAAAGAACTGTACAATAAAACTTAGCTACAAACTGGGCATTTTATTGGATGCATGCATCATTATTAAATCTATCAGTAGCAGCCCTTCAGTGGCTTTTCGAGTATAGCAAATAGTCACCATGCACCTGCATCCTAATCAGTAGCAATATCTATAGTAATATCAATAGCAGATATGATGTATTCCTGTTTAATCATATCTGGACACAGGTTAATGCCAAGCAAAGAAGGGGCCATTGAAATGACCAGCTAGAGAAAGATTGTTCGTTCAATTCCACAAGTTCAAAACCACAGCGAACTAAGCATGTAAAAAGTTACTGATGCCCAGCTGTTTGTACCTGCAGGTTGCTGTCCCCCAGGCTCCTGACATCCTCCAGCAGCCTGTCGAGCTCCTCACTGGGCATCACAGACACACAGGACAGGGCCGACATGTCTGAGCTCAGAGAGGCGGACCGCCGGCCTGTAGATTGCCACTCATCGCTGTCATTCTCCGACTCGTAGTCAACTCCAGCAAAGTTACACAGGTCTGACAGACTACAGGGAGGAAAGACAAGAGTTCGGAGGGTAAAAAACTGACCAGTTATTGGGAGGAATATCTTCATCAAACCAGAAATCTGATAATATAAACAAGTACCCACTTGACACAGAAGCTCCTGCGATCTGACTGGCTCATGTTACTAGTAATGGTCACAGACGACTCTCCAGAGTCTGAATCATAGTTTGAATCCTCATCCTTCTGTGTGCTTTCATCATCATCATCATCCTCATAATCATCTTCATCATCATTCCAGACCTTAATCTTTGTGTTCAAGCCAGCTACCCAAGCATCCAGGTCCAACACCTGTTTCTTCCTATTTGGATAGGCTGCACTCACATCTGGAGAGATGAGATCTGGGAGGTTGCTGTGGAACGAAGAGGTGAGGGGATGAGGGAGAGGTGGGGAATCTCGTTTGGGAGTTTCGGCTGCTTGTGTGAGGACAGAAATGGTTTCATTTTTACTGTCAGCAATGGGAGTTAAGAGTTCTGGTTGTGTGGTAGGTGAAAATATTGGTGAGTGATTTGGAGTGTTTGTTGGAGTCTTGTCTTCATCACTAACAGGTGAAGAAACCCTAAGGGCAGTTATTTTCTGCACACCAGCGGAAGAGTCAGTGGAGTTGGACAGTAGTGAGGAGGATGGTGGTCTCTCGCTTGCCTCCTCAGGGCTTGAGACTTTGGAGGAATCTGTCTCATCTATGTAAAAGTTTCTACGGTGTCTTTGAGCTCCTCCATTTAGTGGGATTTCTAGTGTAGTCTTGAGTCTGGAATATTTACCAAAATCTTCAGCGCAATTACCGCTATCTGTTTCTTTTCCTTCATCATTCCCTTCTCTCTCTTTCCTCACTAATCTTAGTCCGACCTCGTCCACTGATAAAGACCTTTCTGGGCACAGCTTCTTTCCTGCTCCTGTCACTTTCTCCTCAGTTTTGTCACCTCCCTCCCCTCCCTCTTTCAATCCTTCCCACTTGTCTCTCAATCCACCTATCGCTTTTGCTGACCCGCTCTTTTTCACTCCATCATGAGCCCTACTGAGTTGTGCTGGCACAGACAAGGCCCGTCTGGACATTAGGACTTGTCCTGTGGCCAAACCCTGGGATCTCTGTGTCAGAGCCTCAAACTGATTGATCTTATTTCTCACACTGGCCAACAACATCTCCGGGCATTTCTTCCTCTCTATTGTTTTCATTGTGATTTTCTGTGTTGACTCAAACACATCATCATCAGTGATGCTACTCTTCAATTCAGTTTTTTCTTTTGCTCCATCATCTGTCTCTTTTTCCTGCTCTTTAATCCTCACAGTTCTTTCTCTCAATGTTAAATGTATTCCATTAGTCTCGCCCTTTTCCTCTCCATGGTTCACCCTGCCCTGATCCTTACTTCCACTTGCTCTTCTCTCTCTCAATCCAGACGAATCTCTCAAAGAAACCGATCTCTCTTCTTCTAACAAAGTGTTTGACTGTGGAGATGCAGTAATTCCTCCTGCAGCCCTTGCAGATCTTATCTGAGCTGCTGCAGTGCACCTGCTCCTTGCTCTGTCCAGAGACCTTGTGCCAGTTTCCTCTAACCCTCTACCCCAGTGAACTCCCCCTTCCTCTGAATACCTGCCCTGGATCTGTCCTTTCCACTGTCCCCCTGACCACCTCTCCCCAGTCCTTCTTGTCCCTGGAAAAGGTGTCTCAGAACCTGAAGTGTCTTTTTGTGTCCAGGTGAATGATTTCCTGCTTTGCACTGGACTCAGGCTGCTTTTCTCTCCCGATGAGAAACTCCTGGGTAATGTTCCCCCTGCTGCCCTCCCATGTGACCTCTGCTGCTCTGAAATGAGGAAGTCTGTGGTTGTTTCTTTGTGATGGGGCGTTACAGGGGTGGAGAAATCTCTAATTTTGCTGCAATCCTCCATTTTACCACAACCAGCTGACCCGTACAGTTTTTCTATCCGCTCCAGTATACTCTGGCCTCCTTTGGGCCCAAACGAAGTCCCTCTGACACCAGAGCGAGGTCCAGACTGGGACCTCATCCTGGTGGGGAGAGAATGACCCCTACTGGCCCTGTCCAAAGTCTGACTCATGTGACTCATTGGGCTCCTCTCTTGAGCAATATTACTTGTACCTGCAGAGTTATAATAGGCCTGTATTGAAGACATCACCCTGCCCCTCGCGCCTTCAACTCCCGTCCGTCTTTCATCCAAGCCTCCAGCCTGTTTACTGATGTCCCATTCTCTTCTGGTTGACAGCATGAACAAGTCAGCCCTTTGGCCCCGATCAGGGCTTCTTTCCCCTGTTCTCCAATCTAAACTCTTACTTCTACTTGACAGGTTGTATCTCCTCCACTCTGTCCTGCCCCGGCTTTCAGATGCAGGGTTTCCACTTCTGTCAGTGCCAAACCCTGTGGTTGTTTTGTCTGCTGTGCAATTCTGGTTCAGCTTGGTAGGCATTTTATGGCCTGATGTTTCCTTCTCCTCACACTGACCATTGACACTGCAGCGACTCCCAGTTCTGGCTTGATAACCAGTGACTGTGCAATCCTCCTCCTGGTTTGTACCATTTATGCCAGTGTGCGTCTCGTATCTCTCTCTTTGTCCGACTTCTTCAGTACCCTCCCTCTCCGCCTCTCTGGGTTTCCTAACACCTGGCCTGCGAGTGAGACTGTAAGAGGGAGAGTTAGCTGAGCGGACAGTGAAGCATGCTCCTGTCCTCTGCTTGTTGTACTCACTCGCTGGAGTAGGGAGCAAGGACAAGTCCATTGTCTGAGAGTAAACAAAGTTAATGACTGCCTGTCAAGTGCCAAATCCCAAAAAGAGAGCGGAAGAGTGAACTTGATATTTAAGAGAGTCCAAGTAACTATCTTTTAGACTGCAATCTGGAAGCAGTTTGTCTGAATGCTGCAGTTTTGAGTGTATAAAAAAACAGTGAAACAGTGGCAGAATTAAAGTCCTCTCATTAGTTTCTTGCACAGAAACAAATCCTGCATTAAAGAGTTTGATATTTCAGCGATGCTCCTGATGATTCTCTGTTTTGTGGTCTAGAAGAGATGACTCCCCTGGGCTCCTCTCCTCAATTTCTTGTCGTTCTGCCCCTTGGAGTTTTCGGGTTCCCCAGCACGACTTCAGCGAACAGCTCCCGTTGCCTGCCAAGCATAAAAATATACAAATTTCCATCCTCAGAACGGATTGTGCTGGAATGTTGTGATATGTGGATTGTGGTCGCTCTGGCTCCTCCAAATGGTCAGAAAAAGAATCATAGAGTGGTTGAGGACAGTGAACCCAACAGAGAAGCATTAAAGTGTACAGTGAATGGAGGAGATATGACAATGATAAGAAGATAGAAGAAAAAATGGGATAACAAAGAACATAACAAAACATAGAACAGAGAACCAAAAACACTACAGTATAACTCCAACGCTTGTCATTTATGTCATTTTGCAACACATCACTGCCTTCCTGACAGTCCCCTCACACTGACTCAATGAGCCCATTCACAGAAAGGGACTCAGATAGTACACTCTGTTGTACACACATATCACAACGGCTGTTTACACAAGCAACATACTCATGAGTACCTGTCAGCGTCAGCTAAACCTGAACCAAAAACTGGAAAAACTCACCAAACAACAATCCACTCAGCAAAAACAATGTATTATCGGTCTCTGTGAAACGCGTATCGGTCACATAGAATCAAAGACAGACAACGACTGCCTGAAACCTCGTTACAGTGGATTCGAGTGAAATGATCAGATAAGATGGGCAAAAATGAGGACAAAGTCACTTTGATTTACATACAGGCAGCTGAGAGAAAGATAGCATGACTGATGGACAATGGCTCATCAGGGGCATCTGAGTTTACAGACATACACAGCAGGCATTGTCAGTAAGCCAGTGAAACCATCTTTGATCATTAATCAGAATTAGGATCCAATCATCTCTATTGACATTAAACACAACTACTATAAGCTGCTGATTTACTGTACAAATACAATAGGGTAAGGGGATTAGATAAGCGCTGCCTGTATAATTATGTGAAGAATTTTATGAAGTCTAGGTTACAGCGTGTAACTTTGGGAGACGGTCTCTGTGGTACTTTCCAACGCAGGTGAGTCTGAGTGTCGGTTTACAGAAACACCTGCTAGGTCACAAAGCCTCCCATCTGGGTAACCCGGGCAACACTGCACAGTTTACTTTAAATTCAGATTGAACAGCAAGAAAGACACACAAAAAATACACACATTGACTCACTCACATAATTACAAATTAGCTTATTAATCCACTCACACAGTCACAAACACATGCACCTTACCTTCTCTAAGAGTGACTCCTGTGTTTGTCCTAGACCCCTGTGTTGACACAGGTTCATAATGAAGGCAGCGCTCTGTAATGACATCAGCTCTTAGCTCCTCTCTCTCTGTCTTCTTCTCTTGCCATCAGCTTTGCATGATGGACTGTGTACAGTGACGCAAACCTGCCACACTGGTTTATCCTCCCGTCCTCTCTCATTTTCTGTCTGTCTCTCTCTCTCTCTCTCTCTCTCTGTGTGTGTGTCTGTCTCTCTTTCTCTCTCCTCCCCCTGCCATTGTTGTTTTCTCTGTCTTTTCCTCTTCTCACAGGGTAGCATTCCTGACTACAGTTCAATGTGTCACCCGCTAAATGGCTCAACAGGGAGTGCACACACACACACACACACACTAACAAACACGCCCTACACACTTCAGACTCCATCTCACATCAGAATTTCATAGCTCAAGGGAGAGGAGATACAGTTCGGATGATTGTGTGAAACGGAACAAGTATGACAATTCCCAACACAGGTTTATAGTTTCAACCTCACCTCAGGCAAAACTGAGTCTAATCATCCGGGCTGAGCAGGTATCAAAATACATAATAACAGAGCACCTTTAATTGGGACCAGAGACCACAAACAGCTCATGTGGACCCATTAATACCAGCAGGGATAAATATTGTTAAAAGTTCACCTCTCGCATGACATAATGTCCAACAAAACAGAGCTCCATTTGCTGACACACTTGTTGAGAATCTGTGGGACTGTAATGTCGACCGAAGGAGTTCTGAGATTGCTGATAAGTTTTATCCCTACAGAAGAAGAAGAAGAAGAAGAAGAAGAAGTAAAAGTATTGTTTGTGGGAAAACTGGATTCTGCAGAGTGGGAAGGTGAACAAACAGCCTTTGAATCGCAGATGTACAAGGAGCAAGCAGACATAGATATATAAAATAAAAATACCAGTACTTACAGTTTTGGTTGACATGTAGAGGCTCAAGTTCTCACTGTTGCTTTTTTTCATGCACCTGCTACTGTCTTCCGTTGATACAGAGGAAACTGTGGTTACCACATCAGCATGCTGCAACACTAAATAAGGGATGTCTTACTGTGCCTGTCAAAACTCAACAAGAAGAGACTGAGTCAGAAACACTGATCCTGGGCCAAGTCTTAGGATCCCAGCAATCCAATCAATGATTAGCCGTACAGACAGAGGGCTGGTAGGCTGCATGGTCTTCTAAGGACAGAGATAAGTCTGTGAGTAGGGGTAAATAGCTCCAGTGCGACTCCACAGACACCCACCCTTGTTCCTGACAGAAGAATGACACTCAGTGTCTCTGCAGGACGGATGCAAATCACTGTCTTGCTCACACAGACACACTGGTTCTTTAAATTCATTCTTTAGGGTGTAGGACTCAGTGGACCATGAGAGAGGGCAGTTTATGGTATTTAATCAGTAGGTCACAGTGGATATAAATAGTATACAGGTAATTCAGTGTCAAGGAAAACAAAAATAAACAGCAAGAATGTGAAAATTGGGGAATTTAAGCGATTTAATGGCGTGTATCCTTTTGTTTGTGTGACTGTAGGAGCTGGAAAATAACAGTTTATTTTCTGTCAGAGCGGCGTTTCTCTTCTCGTTGTCACTGGTGTTTGTTTGTTTATTTGTTTGTTTGTTTGTTGGGTGGGTCGCTGTAAAGTCACTTCCAACAGCAGGCGGCAGAAGAGGCCGGAGGAACGTCAGCCCTGACGTCACCGCACCCTGCCTGCGACGGCCACGTGACCAACGCGGAAGTCAACAAACCAGGCAGCGAAATGTAACAACTAGAAGCGCTTTACTTTACCTCCCCGTTTCCCGTCTTGTCGTTTAACGTCGGCTTCATGTGTTTTAAAAACGACCACTTAAACGAGACCGTAGCGTTATGCCCCTCAACGGTCAACTGTTGGACGTACTTTGAGCCGTCATTCAGCTGGCGTTGACGTTACTGTAGCTTAGTGAAAACGCGCAGCTTCAAAATGCGGAACGACTCTCTCCTGTCGAGCATCAACGTGGTGCTTGTAATGGCCTACGGAAGTTTGGTGAGTCTGTTTCACGGTGTAACTGCCTCATATTCGAGTCGATGACGACAATCTAAATGTCGGAGACCTCGAAAACAAATCTCGGCGTTAGCAGCGCAAAATGCTGCCCTTGCACACAAAGTGCAACACGTTCAATCCTATTCTGAGTCATTACAGTTGCAATACACACACCTCATATAAGGGTCCGCTGCTAACTGCAAGACTTCCAGGTCACCACATCAATGCATTTCTCCTTATCTGATCATTTCACTGCTACTATTGTACATTTATTTACTTTTGTAACGTTGGAGTCATTATTATTGCTGTTAACTAACAAGTGATTGGAATATCTAATGTATGTTGTCTTGAATAAAAATACAAAGTTTGTGGCGGATACAGTACAGAAATAGTAAAAGGATGCAACAAAGTACAGTCACAGTCATCATTTTGCCTTGTCTGAATGTAAGATTTACTGTAGCAAACCCTTTAAACTGAGCGGTAGCTATCTCTTGACTTTCTTCTAGGTGTTTGTTTTGCTGTTCATCTTCGTCAAAAGACAAATTATGCGATTTGCCATGAAGTCTCGGAGAGGACCACATGTTCCCCTTGGCCACAATGCTCCTAAGGTAACACACACACACACACACACACACCCCATAATGAACCAGAAGTGTGATGCTGTACAGTGTATTAACTGTGATCTCATAGCTGGGTGTTTCTTATGTGTGTGCTGTAGGAGCTGAGGCAAGAAATTGAAGCCAAACTGTGCCTGGTCCAGAAAATCCACTTTGAGCCTCGTCTGCTGTCCCCAGATGATGACCGGCTAAAGCTCAGAGAACAGTCTGGTTAGAGAGGCACACAAACACACACACATACACACCAGTCCTGAAACTATCTACATGAGTAGTTTTTATGCCAGTGTGCAGAAGAATCTGTGTGTGTATGTTGCAGGTTCCCATGACTACCTGTACAGGATGAGAGCGCTGGATGCCATCAGAGACACTGGTAAGCTTCGCTGTCACGGATCTTAGTTTGGTTTTGTTGTCATGACAGACTATGAATCCTTCCCCGCTGTAACAATACCACTTGTACTTTCCGTCAATAGATCTCCCTTTCCGTGAGCTGGGTGGCTCGTCCACCGCTGTGACGGGTAAAAGACTTCGGACCTGGCTTCTGCAGCTACGTAATTCCCACTGCATGTTCGGAGACAGCCTCAGCTCCCTCATCGACACGGTGCTGGATGGGTACAATAAAGCACGGCACGGCGCAGAGGTCATTGTCTCTGTGGGCAAAATCATATGCGCACGATAAATTTTAAAGGATATTATTTGAATAAGTCAAATTTGTTTTATAACAGATCCAACAGTGCCTTGTAGTTCAATACCATAAACCCTCATTTACATATGTAACACATGACTTTGCATAATGTGGGCTGTATTGTGGCCTACTGTAAATTGCTACACATTTATAAAGTATTTTTTATGATTAGCATGATTTTCATTTTTACCCTATAGCCCATCCTGGTGTGTACTGTATATTGTGATTGCATGAAAAGCTAACAAATGCACTGATGTCCTGTCTTTGGCCCCTGCTGTTGCCTGCAGGCTTTTGGTGAAGCAGAATTTTTGAAATACCAGGAAGCTCTAACTGAACTGGCCTCTGTGTGAGTAAACACAGCCTTTTTCTCACAGTGCTCCCTTACAGCTTTCCTTTTATGCTAATCCCGTCATGGAATGTTAATTATGCACCGGGAACAAACTGTTTCTCCCTTCGTTGTTTTTAGTGTCAAGTCTCACAGCAGCGGCAGCAGCACTCCGAGCCAGTACCACCAGTCTGCAGCCAAAGACCTGACCAGCACCACGGAGCCCGCGAGCTCCTCCTCCTCCCCCACCCAAACCACCTACCTCACATCTACAATGCAGCAGCGCAGCAAGCGGCCCAGACACTTCCTGGAGCTGAAGAACTTCAAAGACAACTACAACACTCTGGACAGTTCGTTCTGAAAATCTGTGACGCCCGTCCAAAAGACAGGTCAAGAACAAGGTAGTGCTGCCATTGATTAAAGTGCCTATGGACGGCATGTCGCCAGATAGTTTAGAGTGAAGTGATAAAAACACTGCCTTCATATACTAACATATATTGCCTGGTTTACATTAAAGTGCATATCAGACTACTGGTACAGTGTTCTTTACCTAAGCTTATGCATATGTCCAGTATTAATGCATGTATAAGTGCTATAATTGGGTAGAAAAATGACTATAGTAAGTGATTATAGTAAGTAGAGTTGATTTGACCAAAACAAAACCAGAGCTATGGGGCTATGCAATGGCATAAGACAATCAGTATTTATTGCACAATGTAAATGCCAACTTGTTAAAATTAACCAACTGTATTTAAACATGCTAATAGTTAACACTGTTTGTAGAGAAAACCAGTGTGTCACACTGAGAAAAACACACTGTTTGTCACTTATGTTTACGTCCGTGTATGTCTCTGTCGGTGAAATTGACAGCCTGTTTTTTTTTTGTTTTTTTTGAGCATTAATCATTTGTTTTACAGAAGCCATACTTGATTTAATGAATTTTGATGACTAATTGCTCTTTTTGTTTAATCATTTCTTTCTGTGCAATGTGATTTAACATTATTTCAGTGCATTAATGCGTTCTGAAAGTGAGGTATTGCGTCAGGGGAGGTCTCTTTCTTGACTTTTGTCTTTTTTTAGAGGTAGACTGACCCCCAGATGTCTGAACTGTGTGTTTCATTTGGTGTTCAGAGTTCCCAGGGAGGCATTTTCATGCCTGAATAATTTTATTTTCTGCGGTGCTTAATGTACAAGTTGCCATCCAAATAAAACAGTGACATACAGTCGAAATGTTGTACAATGTTCTTACGTGTGGTCAGCACAAAGTAGTAATTTCTAGTGTGTATAGTGTCCAGCAGAGGGCGCTACCGTCATGTAATGTAATCTACTTGAAAGTGTGGCTTGATTTCAGTAAGAAGTCAAAAGAAGCATTGTTTTAATTTTCAGTAATTTATTCTGAGAACCACAAACAGATAATAGATCAGAATGTACTTCATAAAAAAAAATATCACACAGTCTAGAGGTTAAATATAAATAAATACAAAGGAAATAGTTAGGTAGAAATTAAAACACCAAATCACATTCATTAATATTATGTACAAAACAAGGTAACTGTTTACACAATGATAGGGAACTGAAATGCTTTACAAGAAATATATATGGAATAATGACACTTCTATGAAGCAGCCATGTCAAATATCTTCACCACTGACACTCATTCGTCCTGCTTCCTCACAGTTTTATAATGTTCCATATTGTTGTTTGGGGCTTAAAAAGCATATTTTTTTTTATTTAAAAACAGCTCTTTTCATCACAGGGTGTTGACCTTATATAGGCTACAGTCAGTATTTACACATTTAAAGCATCATACCATTTACTCAGTAAAGTGAACAGAGTCATGGGTGAGTGACATGAGTATAAGGACGCAGGATTTAGATAATTTGGTTAATGATTTTTACACGAAACTTTTAGCTTAGTTAGCTATGTTTGCTACATTACTGTATATGGACTTTATAATGCCATAATCCACTTTGCCTGCACTTTGCTCAACAGTTCTGTCTTGACACAACGACGCCAATGCCATAAACTCAAAGGTTAAACAAGCAATCAAAACAGGGCAGGGCAAGGAAATGCATACAGAATGCGGTATTACATGTAAAACTTCAAATGCACATCAGCTGAATCAGTACGCTTAACGTATCTACATTAAAGCTGACGTACACACTCATTCATTATTACACACGGCAAGCCTTGATGCGTGTGTGCCACCAAATGCCACACAGTTTCCTTCAGGAGTGTTTGTGGTTAAAACGCTTTAGTGTTAGTGTTGATGTAGTTAGAGTCCAGGAAGCTCTGACATCCCAGATATTCATGCCATCAGATGTGTTGCTGTTTTCAGTCTGCATTGAAAAGGTTTAGGAATTAGGGTTTCTTTCTTCTGCGCAGTCACTTCATGACTTGATCTCGATGACTTTGATGAAAGGGAGTGGTTTGTTAGATGAGGTGGATGGCTTGATAGGTTTACTGAGGGGACAAGAGGAAGAGACATTAGTTGTTTTTATATTAAAATAACATAAAAACAAATAATCAGTATGCATCTTATGCAGATGTACAACTAGAATCGGTGGTTGTTTGAGTGTGAGTGAGCTTATGTGAGTGTTTGCATGTGCTGTTTTGGGGCTGTTTCACCAAATTTGCAAATTGCGAACTGAGATTTGTGTTAATTTCGACATATTTCACCAATCAAAATAAACGCCATACTTGCACCCCATGCATGAGCAAGAAAGGGCCCTTTAGGACTTGTCTGCAGTTTGCAAGGTTTGCAAGTGAAACAAATGTGAAGCGTAAGGGCAAAATAAGTTACCTATAGACGATCTGGGGGTTGCGCTCTGATGAAAGGTAGGAATTTGACCTTTGTCCTCCCAGGAAGTAGTCCATCTGGTCATGCATCTCTCGGTTCTGCACATACAAGGGGTCAGGGGTCAGTTAACATAATACCAGTTAATGTAGCCACCAAACAGATAGTGGTTGCATCTCCTTTCCTTTATTTCTCCTCTCTTTGCAGAGATCAGTCTGAGTAAGATCTATTCCCTTTCTCCTGCCCCTCACGTCCACTTAACCCCGACCCTTCATTCTAAATTGCACTGAAATGCCATAAAAATAATATCGGAGAAGACAATAAGCAGTACTCACCTCAGCCTCCAAGAAGGCCACTTTCTCCTCCAGCTCTTTGATCACGCGGTCCCTCTCCTGGATCACCATGCGAGAGTTCTGGAGCTACGGAGCGAGCAAACACACAGTCAAACAGTGAGTGAATCCTGAACAAATATGAACACGGAGACAATGTGTTTGCCTTATAGAGTCTCACACGTGTGCGCCTCACCTGTTCAATCATGTGTCTGACTTTCCTTTGCTGGCTTTTCAGCATGTCGTCCAGATGGTGGATCTTTTCTTTGAGAATAGCAACCTCCTTCTCCAACTGCTCAGCCCTAAAAAACAACAACACACAGAGAGTTAGAACACGCTACTCATGATTTGACTCTCACAGATTGATAAAGATTCATTTATTCTATTTGTGTGTGTGTGTGTGTGTGTGTGTGTGTGTGTGTGTGTGTGTGCGTGTTAGCTGACCTCTGGTCCCCTTTCTGGCCCTCCTCTCTGATCTTGCGCAGTTCGCGGAGTTCGTCCTCGCGGTCGCGGATTGCCTCCCGCAGGGTGGCGCTCTCCTGCTCCATCCCTCCCAGCAACCTCTGGAGCTCGTCTATGCGCATGTCTTTCCTCACGCTGGCTTCTTCTGTGGTCTTCAACTTCTCCTCCTGGACGCTCAGGTGCTCCCTCAGCCTGCTGCCTTCAGCCTGGAAGAGACAGGGGAGAAAAAGAGGGGACGCTTTATTACTTTAGTTTAAAATGTGGCTTCAGCGCAAGCGAAATGCAGTGTATGATGCATAATGAATGTAAAAATAATCTCTGTATATGTCTGTTACCTGCAGCCTCTCTTTCTCCTCTTGGTGCTTCTTTTCTGCTTCCTGGAGCTGCCCATATAAGCGCTTACTGACCTCCCTCAGCTTGGTTCTCTCTGCCTCTTCATCTGCTTCCTAATAGAGACAGGAATGAAGTGTTAGATTAGCAGACAGATACTGTAATGTCCTGGAGTGGCCAAGTCAGAGTCCAGATCTTCCAGTCCTATTGACTGAACTTGAAAAAGGCTGTTCACTTACAATCCCTATGCAGCCTGACAGAGCTTGAGCAGTTATAGTGATATAGTTATATAGTGATAGAGAGTCAAGGCTGCAATTGCTGCCAAAAGGTGCATCTGCTCAGTAGTGACTCGGGGGGGAGGGGTGAATACTTGCAAACAAGTATTTTGTTTTTGTAATTCAGATTAGATCACTTTGTAGAGATCTGTTTTCAGTTTGACATTAAAGAGTCTTTCTGTTAATCAGTGTCAAAGAAAGCGGCATCTACTTTGATTTAATGTTGTAAAACAATAAAACATTAAAACTGTTTTTAATCTAAGTTGTACACAGTAATGGCTTAAAAACAACAAGGTTACGATGGATGGACAGCTAGATGCTTTTATGATGATGTAATGTAAAGTTTTCGTTTCATTCGAGCTCAGTGGGTTTGGCTGTCATAAAGAAAACAGGCGTGCGTCACTGGAGCAGTTGGATCATGATCATGTTTCCCTCCTATTTCTGCAACACGTCTGTGATTAAGCCATGGCGTGGCTCACAGGTAAATGCTATAATAGGCGCAAAAACAATTAAACCAAACACACTGGTTGTACTCTGTTGTACATGTACAAAACATTACAGACCTGCAGATAGTAGTGGTTGCTAAAAGTGCGTGGCTCAAAGACAGCAACAAAACTATTAAAGGAGAGGCATCTGTGGAATGCAATGGGAACAATGAGGAGGGCCTGAATACAAAAACACACGCAGAGAGAGGAACAGTGTGTGCTGGAACGGCTCTACCACACATTTTCATGCACCCCGGGGTGCTATGAGCATTTTCACTCTCTGGGTGTCATTTGAATCCTCTCTTTTTCTCCTATACCACATCTCTGTTTGTCTCTCTCTTTAACTTAACACCTCCTTCTCCCCGCGTGCCTCCGGGAGGTGATCGCTTTACAGGCATCGCACGAAACACACTGGCACGCATTGTCTGGAGGAAAACACAGACAGTGGACTGCAGCTATGATACGCACGCGAGATTTGATATGTGCATTACACCGACATACTGAAAAGACTCAAGTTCATATACTGTATATATACACACACAACTCTGAATGGAGGTCGTGCATGTGAGAAACTGCTCACCTCAGTTTTAGCTCCTTCCTTGGGTGCAGACGAGGTGCTCTTTCTGAAGGGAACACTCACTTTCCACCCGTTTGTGAGCGGCTGGACAGAGAAAAGGAGGAAGTCAGCAAGGAAAGAGTGAAAGATGGAGATGAGAGAGGTGGAGGAAATGCCATTAAGCACACAGGATGTAAGGTTAACAATGGCGAGGGCACAACAAATTGCAGCTGAAAATAGACCTACCTTGTTTTTGGCTGCCATCTGCTCCCTCAGTGTCTTCAGGCAATACCTCACCTGTGTGAAACACAGACATACCATGAGTTACTGAGATATAAGCATATACTTTTTTAAAATGTTTCAACATGTGTGTGTTTCAGGCTCTACCAAATGCTGAACAAGATTTTTTCATCCACAGAGAGAACAGAAGCAAGGAGGAATTTACATGATGCAAACATGCAAATTGTTGTTGGAGACAGGGTTGAGAGTCTGTAGCGTCTGTAGCGCATTAGTGAGACAGTCGAAGCTACATAAGATGCTGTCCAGAGACTGACCTCCTGTATCTGTGAAACCTCGTCTGACAGCATCTTCAGGCTCTGCTGGTGTTTCTGCTGCTCTTGTTTGCGGGCCTCTAGATAAATCTGGAACAGGGAGAGGCACGGATGTTAAACACCAACGTGACAACGAAACAAACATACACCATTTATTTTTTTCAAAAATAACAGCCAATGTGCCACACCCACCTTGATAACCTCCACCTGCTCCTCTGTAGATTTGACCGGTTCAGGGATCAGAGATGTCCTGTCGCTGGCTGGCTGCACCAGTGCAAACGCACGTCCAACTGGCTGAAGATCAGAGAGCAGAGGAGTTAACAATGTGGCGTGCACCACCCATGGGTGGATGGGTGTGATACATTTCCAAACATCATAAGCAAATGTGAACACAAGTGAAGTCACTGTGCTTTGCTAACTCTAGAGGACGAGTTGGAGCAGGTTTCTGAACAATATTGCAGCACAACATTTGAAAGGACGGCCAGGAGTACTTCCATTTAATAGTAATTATGCAACATCCCTCAGGAACGTCTGACATGAATGATGCAATTATACTATTAGGCCTAACATGCAAAACAGAATAAATCAAGAATATACTTCTTGTCTCAGTCTTTTCCTAAGCTAATTATTCCTGTGTGCGTGTGAGTGGCTGCAAGTCTCTATAATCTGGAGGCAGAAACATTTAGCCATAATCACTATGGAGACTAACCCATAAACATCTGGTGCTTCTTTGGAAGTCAGACTTAGTCAAAACCATAAGCAGAGAGACATTATGCAACTCTGCTGCTCTGGTGGTCCCGTTTTTTTCTCTGTAACTCTGGCGCTGGTTTTGGTAGAACAATGGCTGTCTTGAGACGTTCTGAGTGGACTTGTGTGGGAACCACGCTAATGAAAAGCTGATGGCAGCTTCGGCATGTTTACAAGCGGTTTGTGTCTCTGTAGGAATGTGGCGTGATACATGTGTGAATGTACGACAGCTCTGAGCTAATTCCTCAGGATCATTGAGAAGATTAACTGTCAGATTAACATTCAGATCCAAATATGGACTGAATGATGAGCACTTTCACTTCACTAATAGATAGTAGTGCTACTGGGGGTTTTTTTCTCATCAAAAGAAATTGTAGACTATTCTCCCTTATGTCTTACAACAAATCCGACCCAGTCTATCCACTGAAGATGAAAAGTCTGATTAAATGTAATAGCACAATATCTTAAACCAGATACTTTGCCCTCAAGTATCCAAACCATTTAAAACAGTGATGGATGTTATTCCATGCAACTTTCCATCGTTACTCTCCTCTATATCTCCTATAGTTCTGATTCCCAGGACTGTCTGTTCTCTGCGCTGGTGTTACAGTTCAGATTGTAACCTAAGTTATCAGGTGCAGGAAGTTCTTACCTTGTCCCTGTGCTGCTCTGTGCTCTGGGCTGCCTGGTTCTGGTTGTGCAGTGTGAGCCGCAGCCGCCTGCACCTCTCCTGAAAAGGGCAACAAAGAAAGGAGACTATGAGGTGAATCCACAAAGAGACCGTTATGTGATGGAGAGACTAAGTGAGGACTATTTTGAGGAGGAGGGAAAAAAAGAGGAGGAGAGACTGAGTCATACTCACTGTATGAGACAGAGAAGGAGGGAGAGAGGGGGCAGTAACCAGTAAGAGAGAAGGGGTACAAGCGTCAGAGAGAAAGCAAAAGTTTTTCACAGCTGCTCAGAGACAGATTGCTTGATTTAAATTGTGTGCTATGGACGTCAGAGGGACTTTAGGCGGAACCTCTCCAGGCGCTCACAGCCCAATTGGAAGCAGTGGCTGGATCTCTGGGAAACTGGGCAGAAATTGTAATGTCAAGCAAGACGGAACATTTCCATGGCAACAAAACCTTCACAGTAGCCATAAACTATCTGGCATGCTTACAATATAAGAGGGAGGAGTAGGCCAGAGGCAAAACAATGCACAGATGCTACACTCAAAGAACACTTTAAAAAGCAAAAACACACAAACCGTCCAAGTTATGTCTTTTAGTCACAGGAGAGAAGTCACTGTAACAGGAAAAGTCTCGACTGGGACGCAGCTGGGTGTGTGTCTTCCAGCACAGGGAACCCCCTTATAAGTGATATCTGTGTGCGAGTGTAAGTATGCGGATGTGAGGGAGGAGGTCAGAGACATTATATCACCCATTCCAGCCAACACATCTTGTCCTGTTTATTTTCCCGTGTGTATTCACTGTGTCCTCCTGGTGTCTAAACTCTGAGAACTGTCAAATGTGAGACACGGAGCAGGCAAAGAAGAAATGGCCGCAATGTTCTCCTGCGGTTAAACACTATAAACACAAAGAAACGCACACATGCAACCAATCACACACACACACACACACACCATCAGATTCATTGGTGATATATTATATTGGCTTAATTGGTTAAAAAGTAATGAGTCTGGTGGAGGATAACAGAGTCTTGTGTGGACTCTCTCTATGAGACCATGAAGCATGTTTGTGTGTGGGTGTGTGTGTGTTTATAAATCATTTGTTTGTCTCTATTACTGTAATACTTTAACTTCTTTTGTTTTCTTTCAGTACATAACCTGCAGCACAAAAGGCTCAGCTGCTTGCATGTCCTGTTTAGGCTTCAAAAGACCTTGTTTTGGCAGTTGACAAAGCAATCTTACCTCAAGGTCCATTTAGTAGCTGTTATGGAGCTTTCGATCCTGTCGCATGATCTTCGTCAGCAGATGGAGTTTGCCCAGTTGTCGTGGAATAAGGTTTTTACATGTTTTCTGAGCTTTTTTTAAGCTTGAAAAAGAAGCTCAGAAAAAAGAACCTACAATCATGTGTTGTGATCGAAAGCTCCAGAACAGCTACTAAATGGACCTCGAAGTGACACTGTTTTGTCAACTGAAGCGATTAGTCGATTAATCAGCAACTATTTTAATAATCGATTAATCGTTTTTATCATTTTTCAAGCAAAATGCCAACAAACGTTTCTAGATTTCAGTTGTGAGGATTTGCTGCTTTTCTTTGTCTTTATTATTATTTTCACGTTTTCTCTGACATTTCATAGACCAAACAATTAATCGAAAAAATAATGAACAGATTAATAGATAATGACAATAATCGTTTTAAACTCAGTTGTTTTTGCAGTTTACAGTAAGAGAGGCCATCAAAGTGAATAAAGGCATTTCTACTGTATCTCATCTGTATAGAAACCATGTCTGATATGCAGAATGCCCCGGCCTTGATGTTAGCCAGACAGGGAATATGAACTGGGTTGTGTTGCGTAATGCAGTAATAAAAAGCGGTGAGAGGTTAAAGGATAAAAGAAAGGCCATGTGTTCCATAGACTACAGAAGGCCTTTATGATTATCTGGTTACCTGTTCAGGAAGTACAGTAACGGAGGAAATAGCAGAGAGGGACGGAAAAGGCAGGAGAAATCAGAAAAAAAGAGAGTAAACTGGCAACAAGAACAATAAAAGAGTCAGAGGAAATAGCCTGAAATGAAAGCAAAAAGTTCCCTTCTTGTTCAACATGCTTTCCTCTCAGATTACAGACACCTGAAAGCTCTAATAAGGTTCAGCAATTGGGGTAGGAAAAGAGAGGCGGGGGAGAGAAAGGGGGAACAGTGAGAGGGTTGTTGAGAAGGAATCCATCATTAAACAACTTAGACAGCCAAACAAAGATTCTGCTAATCCTCGCTCTGCCATCGACTATTTACACGCTAGTCTCTCTGCCTTCTTTCTCTTTTATATACACACACACACACACACAAAAAAAAAGCCATCTATGCCACCTTCAAAGACAACCTGTAATACTAGACTTCCTGGGAACACGGACAAAGGGACCAGTTGGATGTGCTCGTGGTCTGTGACGAATGCATACACACGTACACAGTGTCTCACACGCGGAAAAGTACACACACACATATACACAGTAACCCAAAGTACACACTGCCTTTACAACAGGGCAGAAACCTGAAACTAAGCACACACACACACACACACACACACACACACACACACAGAGTCCACACTGCTGGGTGCACCGACAACAGGCACAAAAGATCACGGGGTACGGCCAGGCTGAAAGGCTTAAAGGGTATGAAGACGCTTTTGTTTTGGACTTTGGCGTCAGAAGGTCTGTAAATCATCTGAGATGAATTAGCTTAACAACCTGGGAATGTTGCTGATAAACAGACAGAGCTGCTGAATTTGAGGAAAAAGACAACATGTCCTCCAACATGAGCTCTGTGCCACTTAAAAAAAAGTACCTGATATGATATTGTTCAGATTTCTGACCTCAGGCAGCAGCAGGTATCATGGCCATACATAGTAAAACATCCTCTTGTGCCCGCAGGTGTAGTACCTTCACTGCACAAAAAGAATCCTCAAGTGTGAGTTTCTGTGTGTGTGTGTGTGTGTGTGTGTGTGTGCACTTCATCATCCATTAAAATCACTCTATCCCTCTCACTTACTGCTCTCCCATACCTGCTGAGCACATACCTGCTCCAGCTGCATTATAAACCTCGGCCTCCGAGGCAACAGGTGTGAGCCGCCCGGGGCTGCAGGTATCGTTTCAAATGTTTCGCAGGTATCGTTTCAAATGTTTCGATACGATACCCGAGTTTCGGTACCTTCCTTAAATTAAGGAATTAGGATATGTAAATGTGTTTTTCTACAATAGCCTTTTGTCATTAGCATAACTTGCCAAACACCTCAGTAAATCTGTGTTTAAACTTAACATACAGTAAGCAGCTGAACAGGAACTTAATACAATACAGTCTAAACTTCAGTTGGAAGTTTTGACTAAGATCAGGAAATATCTGATCAACAAATTAGTAAACAAGACTAAAAACAATGCCAGTTCAATGCCAACTTTCGTATTGAGGTTCAATATCCAAACTTAGCAGTGCTGGTGAGTTTTACTACTAGTGAGCTGCAACGATTAGCCCATTAATTGATTGGTCGACTGAAAGAAAATGTATTGGCAAGTATTTTAATAATCTATTACTCATTTTTGTCATTTTTCAAGTCTCAATGCCGAACTTTTACAGCTTCCAGCCTCTTAAATGTGAGGATTCTTCTTTCTTTGTTATATATGAGCGTTAATGAAGTACCTTTGGGTTTTGGACTGTTGGTTGGACAAAACATGCAGTCTGAAGATGTCACTTTGGGCTCTGGGCTCTCATTTTGACCAAATGATTAATCAAGAAAATAATTAGCAGATTAATCAATAACTAAAATAATGTATTTGTTGCAGCCTTAGTTTTAAGTATGTCCTGTCCTGTCGTCTGCAGGGTAGTGAGGGGTATAGTTGCCTGTCTGACTGTCAGACTTGGCCCCTTCAATCAGTCAGCAGTCTGTACAAACTAAAGTTAAAAGGTTGAGTAAATTTTAAAGGGAAGAGACAAAGTTGGGAAGTGTTGCGTGTGTCTTATCATCATGTGAGAACCTGAATGGGTGAACGCTGACAGTAAACAGCTAGTCCAGGATCTGAGTCATGAGAGATGAGGACACACTCCACAGTTAAAGAGAACATGATAATGTGTACAATCATTTTACTCAATAAATAAATTCCCTGAGGTGTCAATAATCAATGATAATCTCTTTGGTATTTTTCCTGCTCTGTGTGGCGTGCGAACCAGGTGTGCTCTGGCTCTACATAGATGCATTTGTATGTCATGTTTGGCTCATTCCCAGCCAGTAACGTCAGACACTCCTGATTGAGATAATGACTGAGGATGAGGAAAGACAGAGGGAATGTGTTAAGTCACACAACGCAGGGAAACTGAATGTCTGCAGGGATAATTATGGCGTTGTTGAAAAAGTGCGCTCACAGGGGAAAAAAAACAATCTTCTCAATATATGCTGGATTTTCAGGGAGGAGAAATTGTGCCAAAAGTTTCAAATAATTTTCAAATAACAGCTGAAGAATCTGAATTTTGGTCACTATTATAGACTTTATAGGACATTTTGTTTCAAAGTCAGGCCTGGATGTTCCTCCTGTTTTATTTCAGATCAAATCATCTCAGTTCCAGGAAACGTATCAAAAATACAACAAAACAACCTGAAGGCCTTCCTCTGCTACACCAGGCACATTCCTTCTCCTCATGTATCCTTATAGACCTATACCTGATAAACAGTAAGGGTGTCCTTTTTTGTTAATAAGTCATTATGGGATGTTACATGTAGAGGTGAAAAACCTCTGATGCCTTATTTAATCTGACCTGAATAACCATGTCAGATATGTAAATACTGTAGTTCAGTGACTATTTGACTATTTCATTTGACTTTGATAAAGGTGACTTTGTTTTCTGCATGAAGCTGATGCAAATGTGTTATCAGTCGCATGTTAAAATGTAATGTATGATACATTAGACAGACGCTAAACAAATATGGAGTTTTACAAATTGCTTCATGACGCATTCCTCAACACAAATGATCAGTTTATTAGGTGTATGAGTGGAGCTGCCCTTTGTACACTTTGACCTTTTTGGTATTTGTACAGTTACACAACAGTAAGTGATATTTAAGTCTAGACCATTGACACAAATTTTCCTCTAATCATAATCAGTTAAATTCTATTTTACATAATCATGGCTGAGACTATTCTTTCGAGAATATCATCTGATATGGTTTCAGTGGATACTGAACTCTGCGGGAGGCTGCTGATAAGGTGAAAGTGTCATGTTGCTCCGCAACCTCATAAACCTCAGCGCAGGTTAACAGTTTGCTTTTTCAGGCATGGTAAATGATTAAACCTTTGCTGCCACAGACGGAGGATAAAGCCCGTCTATTGTACGTGACATGAGCTGCTGATCACTCATTTAAGTATCTAGCAAAGTGTGATGTTTAATCCTGTTTAACAAAACTTCACATGCACAGGTGGTGCACATACTGCACAAGCAAAGCTTTTACGGGTTTGTTTCCTGAGCTGCCTTCACTGTCTGTCACAACTGCAACTGTAAGCCCTTAAATGATGTGGGCAGAAGGCACCTGTGACAGGCACAGATGTTATTTGGACTAATTCTGAGCTGCTGCCTTTATGTGTGTGTTGGGACTTGGGGCAGGGGTAGGGGCTAATACTTTAATTACTGCAAGGTCATAGACACCACCACTTAGAGCAGATGAAGCCTGAAGATCTGTGGCAGAATCACAAAACCACACAGAGCCTCTAATCCAGTCCACACAACTGAACAGAGCCAAGTAAGAAGAAAAAAAAAAGAGACTGAAACTGAATTTTAACTGGAAAAGTAGCGAGAGATCCACAAATTAGAGTGGGAAGAATGTCTTCACCTCTGGTTTGGATTTACCATAATGTATCCATACAGGAAATAAACACACAGAAATACAGGTAGGCCTACTTATCCTTGAATAGACAACAACAACAACAAAAGAAGACACATATTTGAATGATGTCGAGTAGGCTAACTTACCCCATATTCTTGATTTCTGATGTCCTCAAATGTGCACAGACTTCTCGTCACTCCGTTCATCTTTGATAGAAATATTATAAATACTCCACACACAAACAAACAAATAAATAAATAAATAAAAGCGAACTATACATATAGGCTAAAGCTCCCTCCGTTAGAAGAACTTCCCGGTGCCTCTCCACAGTAGCCGCTGCTGTTATCAGTCTAAGTTCAGCGCGGTGTACAGCCCGGTGTATTCGTGTGTCTGTCCCCTCCCCTCTCTGTCTCAGCACATTGTAAGAAGTTTTCTCCGCACGTCACTGTGGGAGTGAGCGACAAAACCAACCCGCCCACAAACCGACCGAAACAGCCAAATAGGGAACTGTGGAAACAGGGAATAGCTGTGAGGGGAGGGTCAGAGGGCTGTTGGAGGCACCTGCTGCAACAGTAACCTCCAGAAACTTTACATCATGATGATGGTATTATTAGGCTGGGCTGTAAAGTGTTCAGGGAGTAATTTTAAAGGGTGAAACACTGAAGTTGACCATCACTTGTTAGACTATGTATGAATGGTCAACTCACTAGGCCTACAGCACACTGCTCAGTTTACCAATGAATTATTAATTCAAAAGGTTTAACCCCTGACTGAATCTGTTTAAGAAGTGTCTCCTATTAGCTTACAAAGCAATGGAAAGCAATGTATTAAATTCAGTGATTTATGGCACTTTTTTAAGGGTGTTTTAGAGAGATGATTTTATGTACAGAAAATATACATAATTAGATTTTTATTTATTTTTATTTATTGACAAATCACAAATGTTAAACTTTTCATTTCTACTCACCATTTCCTAAAGCACAGTTACCTGTCCTTTCTAAAGCACTGGCCTTAGAGAAAATAATGAAACACAAGTTATTTAACTATATTAAAATAAATTTGCAGAGACATGGACTTGGCTTGAGATAAGTCATCTACCACAGTGAACATGACGCTGCTCTTTGTTTTATCAGAGCTGCCTTATTGTTGTACGGTTAATACAGCACAGACGTTTCAGTTCAGTCTGTACTTGAAACTATAAAACCACAAGGACAATGCAACTATAACAAAATATAGATAAATGCAGACTTGCTCACTGTGGCCTGTAAAGTCAAGTCAATTTTATCTATACAGCCCAAAAACACAAATTTGCATAAGAGGGTTTTACAATGTATAAGGTAAAACTAGCAAAAAACCTTTAAAAGTCTCTGCAAGTCTCTGCAAGTTGAAACTGGAATGTAGGATAGGGAAACACATTCAGCAATGAAAAATATGTAGTAAACAGGCTAAAATATGTTAAATTAATCAGTGATGTGAATGGTTTGTCTATTTCTTTCAAGTGTTCAGATGTTATACATTATAAACAACACATTTCCAGGGCTGACTGAGGTCACACAACAGGGACCAGATAACAAAGCACAAGAAACAGAGCAAGAGAGTTTCTCTGCTGGCATTCAGCTGATTCCAGCAGCAGCTGATCCAGGCCGGCACAGACCTCAAATTGGATAAAGACTTTAATGGCATTAATGGCCGCTGAGGAGCCAACAGCAGCTCGCGGTGGCATACAAGGGATGATGCTAAGTGAATCTGAACCAGGAGCAGAAACACACAAGTGCACACACAGAAACAATGTGCACATGAAGAAAAAATGTGTCTATCTGACATTCATCAGACGCTAATGAAAACATTAATGTTTCTGAAAAGTGGAGAAGATATTGAATGAGTAAGTGTTTCAAGGTAACTCATCTGCAATAGATTACTTACCAAGTTAACGTGGGTGTTGTTTCTTTAATGGTTCACTAATCATTTGGAATGAGGATGTCACGCATGCACAAAACCAGAAAACTAACAAACACACCTAAACCTCACTACCGTATGTCATCATGTGTCCCCGGCACTGAGCCATAATTATGTGTTTACATCACACAGTTGCCCACACTCAGACAGACTGATCCAGAGATCAGACAGCAGACAGGTGTATGAGAGGTCTGTGTGTTTACATACATCCACGTCTGAGACTGTGGCGTGACTCAGAATCCTGCTGTTCACACTTGTTCACACTCCATCTCTTCTGATGTGACTTTAATGTGTTCTCCATGGTCTTTGGTAGGGAAGACTTTGAGCTATAATATCTATTATCCATATGTATCTAATCTCTATAAAACATTCCCGGGTGCACTGCAGTTTTCAGAACCAGATGAATCCAAAAAGTGTGCAGATTGAAGTGTATAGGAAATACTAGTTTACGTCAGCAAGAAGAGGATCCACCGGACAACAAACTATTTCACCACCACCCCAATGAGCAGATCTAGTCTTGTTCTACAAAAATTGTACAGCATGTTATATAACTTTATGTTCTTTTTATATGACCATTAGTTCATGTTTTCAATTTCTTATTTTATTTATTTATCATTCAAATAATGCCATGTTCATATTATGTGTAAAATGTTTTATTTCTCGAGTTTTGCGCATTCTTCTTGTCCATAAAAACAGATAAAATGTGTTTTATTTCACTTTAATGGAGAAAATAATTATGCAGATTGTTGAACGTCCACTTTTAACTGTAAATGGAAATCACAACTGTTGTGAGAGGATCATGATTCAAAAATTGTGTGGTCAGTTGAAAAAAAAAAAAAGTTTTTTGTTGTTAGTGCCCAGAGGAAGAAAGAAATGCTGAATGGAATATTATTTTAAATAAATGGAAAAATAAAATGTTTCCATTGCTTTATGTGTGGGACCATTAAAGGGTTAAAAATCCAATCAGATGACCTGAGCAACAGGAATAAACAGGAAGGGACAGAAAAAGCTCATATTTTGGTTGCGTGGGAGTAAATGGTCAAGGGTTAAAAGTGCACTAGGGTGACACAGAGTCAGTGTGTGGTGATATAATGATGTTGCTTTCTCGTAATCAATGATGACACTATAACTGTAGTCATATACTCTAGTTTAGCAAAGTGAACCTCATAGGGCAAGGTCATCTTTCCATCACTCCTTTATTATCATCTGAGCCCAACACTGAGGACACTGAGCTCATGTCCTCTGTATTTTTTTCTGTGATTTTGGGAGTTTCAGTAACCTGGACGGGGCGTTTACATTCTACAGTTTAAAACCTACAATTCTTTAAATGCTGATTCCAGTATTTTTTGGACTTAAATTTGACAACATGTCTGGCAGCGCAGAGCATTTAGAAATTCATATAGGGGAATAAAACAGTAACACTTTATTTTACAGGTCCGTAATTCCTTCATAGTTTCCTTATAATATTCCTGGAATTAACCATGTAATTTGGTACTAATTATATGAAAAATGGAGAATGTTCTGACAGTTATTTTAGTTATTATTTGAGTTGAGTTAGTTGAATTTATGAGCTGTTGTATGAGTTGTTGATTTCTAGAGGTATTTCAGTGTGAGAGCTGCTTCATTCAACAACACCTACCTAATTAAATTAGATATAAAAATCGAAACATTTAAACATTTTAGAGACTTTATTTGTGTTGTCATGACCTCAGTATCTCTAAAATCCAGGCCACGGCCCTGACTATCATGTGCTGTTGAACACAAGGATAGATATTTATAGCACTGACGTATTGAAATGACAGTTTTTCCCCACTCCTTATCTTTTTATTTGTTGAATCTTACTTAATAAAGAACAATTAAAACACGTTTGTCCTTGTCCAAACTATTGTATCCAAACCTAAAAGACCTGTATTGCCACATGTGGAACACCTGGAGGCAAATGAAAATATTTTTACAGTAGGGCTGCGTTCTTTCTGAACAACCATATGCAATAACAAACACACGATGATTTCAAAACACAACACGCCCAGCTCTTGGCAAATCAACTCTCAGGAAAGCTGGAATGATATGGAAACCCAATCCCCTCCCTAGGAAAGTATGTTCACTCATAATTTACCTTATAGTCCAGAAAAACAGGTCCTGTACACAACATGTTGGCACTGTACAGGTTTGGTCACACTGGATGGGAGGTGCAGTATCATGGACGCTGCATCTAGTTCTACAGAAAATAGGTGTGACTTTGTGCCAACAAATTAGTTCCAAGTAAAGAATTTGAAGTTCAATTCCTGGCAAACCAGGAGAAGAAAAGGGCTTTTTCAGGTCTTTTGTAGATCAATCACACAATAGCACCACGGGAGGTAGAGTAGGACAAAATCAGCAAGAGACTCGTACACTTCTGAGGCACAGACTCCACTATGGTGTCTCAAAATAGCCAAACACAGTCTTGTTACGTGTGCCAATGTGCCAAATAGGATGTAAACACATAAATAACCCGAGGAGTTGGTGAAGTCTCCCTCCAGGGTGCTGTCTTTCATCTCTTTTTTAAATGTAGGAAAAACAAATGCCTGGAGTCATAAAAACGGTTTGGCATGAAGCATAAAGGCATGGATTTATTCCTATTACCGTGAAGAGATTCTTTTCTGAGATTTAGAGAAGAGTTGGATCAATAGATGCAGGTGTTACATGTGGGATTATCTACTGATTTAAATTATACTAATTTATAAACATTTTGTAGTTCTGTAGAAGTTTCCTTTAACCTGTTTTCACACAGATCTCAGTTGATCCTGCACTCCTAACGTGCCTCACACTACCCACAGCACCAACTACAAGAGACAGGCCTCCGCTGCTTGTAGCAGCCTGCATCTCACGGCATCATCCTGATTACACAATTTAAGCTTCAGGAAACAGACATTATTAATTTGTCTTAAATCTATCAAGGGTGTGGCAGCAGGTGGGCTGTTTAGTATTTTCCGGCCTCTCTAAGGTCAGTGAAGACGGAGGCTAACATATTTCTGCATTTATGAAGAAGTGGAGGCCCAAATTATTCATCCAGGTGTCTGTGAACATAAAAATTGTGTAAATATGTGAATGTGTCCACAAATGGGAACGCAGGCCACTTCTATCAACACATTAGCTCAGCTGATTTCTGCCCAGCACGATGCTTATCACAGTTAGAATCAAAATCCAGATTTCATCCTGTAAACCATAACATTTGTTAGTTGTGTGTATTATTGTAGAAATTGTGAGTTTAGTTAGTTGACAGCTGTGCTACAGGGAAAGCTGAGGTCTAGCAGGTAAAGTACGTTAGAGGCCTGAACTATTTTTATCCAGGTTTGTGTGAACACAATGATCACGTGAACGTGTCCACACACGGGAACGCAGTCCTCTTAAATCAACACATCAGCCGAGTTGATTTATGCCCTGCACGATGCTCATCACGGTTATGATAAAGAAAAACAATTCTGCAACAAGATAAGAGGGCAGAACAACAACACTGGCACTCAGTCGTGGCCGCTGCAGGTTCAGTGAACAGCACGTCAACACATGCTCTGCTTCTCTGCTGGAACAGCTGATGCAAACATAACAGAATAGGTCACATACAGTGTTGTGTCTTTGGGGGGTAATGCGGCATGCTTGTGACACAGCTGGAAGAAGCTTCATTTTCTACAGGGCCTGTACAGCTACAAGGTGGACAGTCTTGCATTGCCGGACCACCAACTGTACAGTATTTCCACTCCATGCTGTATAGAGGGAAGGCTTGTGCAGTTTAGATGTTACACTGTCACAAAAATAACTCATTCAGCAACACACTTCTGTGTAACTCAGGCTTAGCCAACAAGCCTCAAATTCTACAGAAGCGCCACCCTGCTGCCAAAACACAGACATGATTAATCTCTATTATCTTGTTCCTTTGAAATAGTCAGATATGCTCCTTCAAACATGGGAAAGGTAGCATTAACAGTATTTTTCAAATGTGAATGTTCTGTTCTGTTTAGAACATAACTGCTAAAAGTTAGTTTATAGTTTTTTGTCTATCACACAGATTTCTCAGACAACTCACATTTACTACATTTAGCATGGATGTGTCTTTCCTCGTGGCTACAGGAAAATTCTATAATATTAAACCTGCCATAAACAACTTTTTGGCAACTTGGGAGCAGTCTGTAAGTGCATTTTACTTAAGTAGAATTGGTGTGTTTATTATTACACATCGACTTTGATCTGCATTGAAGATTTATTGACTTCCTCCAACAACAATCTTTTCCAATGAAGCCACTGACCTTCCTACGAAATTTACTGGCATGGGGGAGTAATGTCCACTGTAATCTTTTACTTTAGTGGGCAGAAATCAAGTTATATCTTATATCATATATCATTCTGTTACAGGCCAGTGTATAAAAACAATGAGGAAACTGTATACCCTGATATGTGCAAAAACAACACTATGCAAGAAAAGTAGTTAACATTCTGTAATTATTACAAGGACAATAAACATCAATTTAACTTCATTGATATAGTTTTATTGTTGCTACATTTATTTGCAATTTAAAAAAGATCTTGTGAAGTACAGTCACAGTGTGAATTTCTTTTCCAGTCAACAATTACAGTATATACCAGCATCTTTAAAATCTATCAAATCATATTAAGTACCATTTTCCAGTTTCCAGAGTAATATAACATTGCAGCAAAATGTAATACAATTATAGCTCCAACTGATTGTTCAAACTGTATACAAAAATCAACTCAAGACTCAAGAAAAAATCTAAAAATGTTAAATACAAACACATTACAAAAATCATTCAGATAAGAATTACAGGTCAATTACAAAATTCTTTTTAACAATTTTAAGGCATCGTAATGATATATTTCAGTGACTTGCTATAAGGGAATGCATAGGAATTGTGCAGCTTTTACAAATAAACTTGTACAGTTTATATCAGACAGGAAGATATTTTGGCCATTATTTTACTTTTTAAAGTGGGTTTCCACTTTTATACAGCATGTGATATTCTGACAAAAGAGTCATTTTGTGAGCAGAGACCTCTCTGTCCTCAAAGTTATAAACCACAAAACCAAAAGTCTGTACCAGGAAACTGCTTCAGAAACAGTGAATAAAGACTGACGAGGTCGAGCAACAACAAAACTAATCTAAACCTTTAGACCAATATGAGGTTAGTATCATATTTATAGTATTATATATATATAATATTGTGTCCCTGTCCAAGAGAATCCATTTCAGATGCTATTAGTGTCATACTTTGCCATATTTTATAATTCAGGATTCTTAGACTGTGTACCGTGTGACATTAAAAACTGGACGGTGGAATAAACTGCTGTCCCAAACTAGCCTGGAGCACAGAAATGACATATTCCAAATATGAGAAAATATATTTTGTTTTACGTGATCATACTCCAGATTTCATTCAATAAAAATTATTTACAGAACTTAAACCATTAGATTTGGTTAGGCAAATTAACTTTCAGAAAACCAGCGTAAGAATTAAAGTGTTATATTGTTTATAGTTCCTCTTTAATTGACTTGTGGCAATCATGACTCAGTGTCAGCGTTTGGTCCGTGTATATTTGTGCATGCTGAGGTACAGATTTTGTGACTTCAGTCAGCTGACGGCTGTGCTACAGAAAATAAAGTAGTTTTGATTATTCAGTCAAAGCCAGACTTGGTACCGTAAGTGCCTGACCCAGAATCTCAACCCTGAAATGGTTTAACATGCTGAATTTTAACCAAAATATGCAAGAGGTATTTTCTGTGCTTCTAACTTCATTACTCTGCTCGCAATCCAGTTACCGACTTTGTGCTGTGATGAGTTTTTATATGTTGGAGTACCTTGTGTAGTGTGTTTCATTCCAACTGTACCATGGAGTACATCGGTGTACATTGTAGACTGAAGGAAATTTCTTAAAATGCAGAGGATGTTTTGTGTCCTTCCATTCACTCTGGTGTGGAAAATCATTCCCTTACTAACCTCTACAACATGTCATTTACCTCCCAGGTCCTTGTGCCCCTCCCTCATTGTCTGTAGTGTGTATTCTGCCTTTTGGCTTTACTCCCAGTCTACAAAGCAGCTAATCTACACTTCCCTACATTCTTTCCTAAACAGTGCTACGTTTTCCCACCCTCACCCTGTCCCTGAAGTGCTGTTTTAACAGGAGCTGGTCTGGAGGTTGCTCTCAGTGAGGATGGAGGTGATGGTGGAGGGGTCATACAGGCTGTCGTCGTCATCTGAGCTGAGGGCTGATGAATCCAAAACTGGGCGCATTGCTGCCTGGGTTTTTCTCCTGTGACACACAATCATCATTGATATTATCATTGTCATCATTAACTGTTAAAACCCGCTGTTATTTATTTATCAGCTGCTTTATTCATAAATGTTGCAAGGTGATCATAGTGCTCCCTCTGCTGGCAATATAAGGGAACAACATGCGTTTCCCTGTTACTACTGGGAGCATGTCTGGAATTTAATTTCCCCTGTGGTACATGAGTAATGTGCCGTTTTAGTTAATGAAATACCTTTTAACACGTGGGTGATTGCCGATTTGTTTTACACACATCACATTGTGAAATACTGCACCTCAGGGAGGCTGTGTGAAGCTCTACCAGGTGTCAGTAAGTGTGTGTAACAGCCAAGGAATCTGGGTTCACTGGTAATAGCGTCATTTACATGCAGTTTTATTCATTCTGTGACATAGGAAGGGGGAGATGGTGCGTCTCTCTTACTCACTCACACACATTGCTGTGATAATCTGACTGCCAGGAAGCATCTTGCATAATCATTACCAAAAGCTCACACAGTGAGTAACAAAATGGATGAGAAACTGAAAAGGAAATGCTTACTTGAGATCAGTTTCCAGTGCTGTGACTCTGGCCTGCAAGGCCTCTTTGAGCTCCATCTGTTCCTCCATTTCTCTCTGGGCCTTCCTCCTCATTCCATCTATCCTTTCCAGCTCGGTCTCTCCTTCGTCCACCTGCCTCTTTAGAGCTTTCACTCTCAGAGCAAGCTGCAACACAGGATACGGTTCAAGTGTAGTTTGACTGTATGTGTTTGATGCTGATATATATCTATAGATGTTGGCATACAGTAGGAGGTGAATGTGTATACCTGGTCTCTCTGTTCAGTGTGCGTTTGTCTCTCCTCATCCAGCGTCATGTTGAGTTCTTTCAGTTTCCTCTCCAGACGTCGTTGAGATGCCAGCACAGAGGTCTTCTCCCTTTACATATACAAGAGAAGAACAGAGCATAAGACATATAAGCATGTTAACGAGTAATAATCTCTCCATCTTAGCTACTGCCAAAATACCCTTGAGCAAGACATCTGCCACCTCACTGCTCTCATGAAGATGCTCTGTAGCCAGGTGTTAAAGTCTGGCTTTACTGGAATTCATTACTGAATTAATGTGAAGCAGAGTGTTAGTGAACCAAAAGTATTTCTAAGTAAAACCGCTCTGGTTTGATAAGCAGGCACACTAAATAAATTCAACAAGAAGAGTCAAGCAACACTAAACAGCCCATGGCTTCTAGAACTTAGATTTTAAAATGTCCCCTTAGGATAAGGAGTTCACTTTCTTTCATAGTTGAAATTAAACAGGTACATTTGAGATATTCAGTTGTTAAACAAACAAACAAACAAACAAACAAGGGTGAAAAATGGGATCCAGACTGAAGATCTGCTGGACTGCAGCATGTTTTCCATCTGTTGCACTGTACCTTTCCTCACTCCGTAGACGTTCTTCCAGCTCCTGGATCTTGTTCTCCAGCTGGGAGACTCCTGCTGAGGAGCGAGACTGGACCTCCATGTCAGCCACACGACTCCTCAGCTCCTTCAGCTGCAGGGACAGACATGCACAAACAGCAGGTCAGGGGTCAGGGTGGGTATGTTTCGGACTTTCACCTAAATGCTTTGTACTGTTTCAGCAGTACAAAGAGTGAAAAGTGTATTTTGACAGACTGGAAGACTTCAGTTACTGATGATGACAAATGTCAGCAAACACAGATGTGGTGTGTGTGTGTGTTTATGTACATGTCTCTCCATGGCGTTCTTGTCCAGCTCCAGGTCCTGTTTGGAAGATCTCTCCTGCATGAGCTCAGAGCGGAGCTGATCGATCTGGTCTCTGCTCCTGGCCACTCGGTCTGTCAGCATCTCCACGCTGTTTTTCTCCTCCTCCAGCTCCAACTCCACACGCTTCAGCTTGTCCTGATGGACACAAGATGAGATCAACTTTATTAGATGCTCAGAAAGAACACTGTGTGCTCTGGACTAGCCCCACTGAGAGATGTAATGGTGCTGAGCTTGGACATGTAAGCATGTAAATACTCTTGATCTGTAAGTAAGAAATGTGCTGAAACGTGTCCAGAAATATGTACAGACTGTTATTCTAACAATGTATGCAGAGCAGAACTATTAACAGCAGAGAGCCCTGTAGTCATGGCGAGCAGATGCACATATCTTACCTCCAGGATGCGAATCTCCCGGGTTTTCTCATTGTGGCTGTTTTTGCTGGCCTCTGTCTCTCCCTCAAGGTGGCGCAGTCTGTTGGTGAGAAGCTCTTTATCCAGCTGGTGGTTGTCTCTCTCCTCACACACAAGCAGAAGCTCCTTCTTCTGTCGTGACATCTAGTTAGATTTATCATAACATTAGAAACAGTAATGCCAGACTGTATTTCTGTCATAAAAAAAAAAAAAAGAGAGTGTGGTTTGCATGTTATATCACACACAGACACATGAATACAATCAGTCAAGGATGCACCATGAATATTATGTGTCAAAACTATTGAAAACATTCAGACCAGACCATCATTTTCATAATAAAAACAACAACCAGGCCAAGCAAGAGAGTAAGCATGCACACAAACACTCAAAACACACACTTCTTCCTCCAGTCTCCTCAGATTTATTTGACTTCTTTCCAGTTCACTCTGAGTGTCGTTTCCGAGACGTTGCGCCTCCTGCATTTCCTTGCGTGCTCTCTCTCTCTGCTCCTCCTGCTGAACCCTGAGAGCCTGCGCCTCCTCTCTTGAGGACACGGTCAGAGACTCATACTGACAGGGAAACCGGGAGGGAGAGGGGAAAAAACAAAGAGGATGATTTTTTTGTGTATCCTCTAATGAGCAGTTGGATGCTCCAAGCTGCAGAGGCTTTCGTATGTTTGCAAAGGTATAAAAAGGTTCTCTCCTTCTTACCTCTTTGTTGAGTTTCTCCAGAGCTCTCTCCTGCTGTCGTTTGGTCTCTTCCAGCTGGTTGATGGTCTGTTTGAGAGTCTCCTTGTCTTTCTCTGTATCCTCCAGACGCAGGTTAAGTTCACGGTGCTCCTGGCTCAGTCTGGAAGCTTTTCTCTTGACCTCATCTAGCTCAGATCTCAGCCCTCTCACCTCAGTGTGGAGGGCGAGCTCTGCCTCTGAGCTCTCTGTGGCGTTGGTCTGCAGCTGAGACTGAGGAAACCACAGAGGATGTCCAATTATGCTAAAATAGGTCTACTGTTAAGGGTATCTAACACACTGATGGTCTATGCCCTGCTGTGGTGTGTGAGAAGATGTGACGTACCTCTAACCGTGAGAGTTTCTCTTTGAGACGTGTGTTGGCCTCCTCCTGCTCCTGCATGGCATCTTGGAACGATTTAATGTCCATCTGAGCTCTATTGAGACGTGTTTTGCTGGCGTCCAGTTCCTCCTCAGTTAATAAGAGTGTCTCTTTGAGCTGGTTAGCTTCACTACGCGTCTCATCAAGCTTCTGCTCCAGCTCTGAGATGATGGTTGGGTCTGGGAGCTATAGGCAGGAAGACAAGGGAATGACATTACAAAAATACAAGAGAGATGATGGGGATTAAAGATGAGAATTTCTAACCAACTAGTCATTGAAATGCAAAGCTCATCATCCTCATCAACATCAAAACTACCACATACACATTTCCACACTTCCAACAGGAAATTTGTTCATTATTACAACCTCCCTAAAGTTTAAACAATCCCTTCAAGGAGCTTTAGCCCCTCAACGTTAGATTTAACTAACCTGTTTGTTTTTCTCTTGTGCCTTGGCAGAATCTTCTCTGGCCCTCTGTAATTGGCCCTTTAGCCTGTCAATCTCATACTTCAGTTCTGCCTCCTGGTTCTGGTGAGATTTCTTTATGGAGATGACCTCCATGACCTTCTTGTCAAACTCTGTCCTATGCTTCTCCACCTCAGACTTGGCCTTCTGTAGATCAGCCTTGGATCGCTCAAGTTCCTGAACAGAAATATGAACAATTTGATGGTTAGATTGCTTAATTTTTGTTAAACAGATCAGGTCATTCACCTGTGCATCAGTGATCATGTGGGGCTGAGTGTGTGTTTACTGCACCTGGCTGAGGGTCTGTGTGTGGCTAGGGTCTGGTATCGGGTTTTTCATGGTGCTCACTTTCTCCTGGAGCTCCTTTAGTTCCTCCTCAAACTCCTCTTTTTCCAGACGGGCTTGCAGGAGCCTAAAAAATGTAGATCAAATACAGTTGATCTAAACAAATTGTACCATATAAAAGTATTGTAAGTACTGCTTGATTATCTGATCAGCAGCAGTTGGATTTATAGGTGAGTCATGACAAGTGAGCTTAATTCACTTTGATGATGTCATTATTTAATCTTCAAATAACGGGAAATAAATCAGCATTTCCTGTTACCACACAACAGTCAGACATATTCACAGAAAACAAGATTAGAACACATTTTTTGCTAAACACAGAAAATTAAGGTCATCCACACACTCCTCTGCATCTTTTTAGTTTTAGCGTTCCACTGTATGGCCACAATGAAGACTGTGACTGGTGTTCAGCACCATTTCTGCACAACCACAGTACTAAATATGGTCCATATTCCCATTAGGACCATGCACTTGAGGGTTTATGGTACATATTTAAACTTGGATCACGCAGACACTGTAGACAGTCAGGAATTAGGGTTCTAAGTGTGGATGGCCTTGGAACTACAGTAGGACAGGTGTTAGCACAGCTAGCCACATCTACAGGTCTGCATATCTAAACACAAATTCTGTTCAGTTAGTGACTCTCACGGTGTTTCAGGGCTGCTGGGTGGCTCTCTGACAGAGAGGGGGAGAAACATTGACCAGGTAGAATGAAAGAGAAGAGATGGACACTCATTAGTAGTACAGTAGGTGCAAAGATAAACCATGAAAAGACTGTGACAAAATCCATCTCCATGTAAGCATTAGAACTCCCAAATGCAGGTTGGCAATAAGGAATACACTTTGTGAACAATATGATGTATTAGAACAGACTCACTCTTGTTTAGTTGTTCGAAGTTCGTCTCTGGTGGCGTGAAACTGCTCCATCCAGTGGCTGCTCTCATCTCTACAGTCTTCCAACTGCTGCTGTAGGGAGCGAACCGACGCATTTACACGCAACCGCTCTGCCTCGATCCCTGCGTGAGACTGAAACAGACGGAAGAATTGAGAGCATATTTGATTATAATCCTACCATTTCATAGACATAAATAGATAGACTACTCTGCATTGTTTTAACTGAAGAGATCAAGTTTAAAATGTGGTTTAAAACTTGCAGGTAGATAGTGCACCTCGGCTGAGCACGCAGCTTCTCCTCTGCAGACACTCCTGCATTCTTGTCCTTAGGTTTTCATCAGGGAAGTTTCAGCTTTCATTACAGTACTCGGAAAGGTAGTTCACATGAAACTTTTCTATTTATATGTGCAAAACAGGTTACTGTAAATGTGGGTACTATAGAAATAAATGGAATGAAAACAGGAGTGGACTTGACTTGAAAATGAATTAAAGTAGTGCACATTTATCCAGATTCCACAGCATATGGCAGAATGGAATTACATTATAAAACCCTAACCACATTAATAACGGTAGTCATAGGTAAGAATGAACCATTATCGGGGTTTTCCTTAAGTCAAACTGGAGTGAAAAAGCCCCCTGGATCTGGGTGCTGTGGTGCCCTTCTGTGTATGGTGCTGTTGACATTTTGCTACTGAGAAGAAGCTGGCCCTGCGTACTACACACAGAATACCAATTACCAGCAATGTGCTGATACCAAGAACCACAAGGAACATGAAGCGACTTTGTATTTAATTATATACACTGTGAAACTAAATCTGTAGGGCTCAGATTTGATCTCAACAGCACCCATGTATCCTGTCAAAATATCCTTGAGTGATACATAGATGTTCTACAAACTGACTCTTATAAATCACTCTCAATAAGAAAATCTACTAAAAGCCAAAATACAAATATTGTCACTGCAAAGGAAAAAAACTTTTTCTCAGAGTTTTCATGTCAAATGTGATTACGAGCTGGCTACTGTGTTTGTGTACACACCTGAGACACCTGCTCCATGCTGCTGCGGAGCTTCTCCATGTCACAACTGTACTGATCTCGGAGCGCCTCGATCTCTTTGTCATGGGTGGCCACCTCCTCCTTCAGAGCTCCTTTGAGAGCTGTTAGCTCCCTCTCTCTCTGTCTTAGCGTCTCCTCCAGCTTCTGTTTCAGCTGGCATACCTCCATCAGCTGTGCCTGATAAGACATGAGCTCCTGCAGACACAGGGAGTATACAGCATTAACTTGACACTTTTGATCTCTCAGCCTAGCGTTTGTATTGCTCATTTGTTTACACAAACCCTGTACAACATTTCTTAACAGGAATTAAAGTTAATCTGTCTTTTAACTGTCTAGATTTGGGTCTCATCTTATTTTAAAAAATCCAATAGTGGGGTGTGATAGTTTCTCCCAGTATATCTGCGTGGGTGTGTTTCGGTATGTTTCTGTGATACCGTCTTGTTGCCATTCTCTCTTCTCAGTTCATCCTGAAGCTCCGCCAGATTATCCTCCATTTCTCTGACCCGTGCCTCTGCGTTCTCCCTGTCCATACGCAGCTGAGTCAGCCTGCGAGGAAAAGAGGACACACACACTGCTGAATGATTTTAATTCAAATGGCATACTTGTTTGCCTTGTGAATAAATTACAGTAACTGCTTGTTTCATGAAACAGTGAGGAGTGTGTGCTTGAAAACAATGTGGGCTTGTCGTGCACCCCCTCTTGCTCCTGCCCACCAAGACTCACAGACAGTGCCATGCCCCTTCCTGCTTTCCTCTGTCTGTCTGTGTGTGAGAGTGTGTTTGAGTGTGTGTTTGACGTTGTGTCCTCACTCTGATTGTGTTTCATTTAATTCTTTTTTCTTCCGGTCCAGCATCTCCTGGAGCTGCAGATTTTCATCCAGACAGGACTCCAGCTCAGCTTTCAGAGCAGGATCAGAATTGCTAACAGAGTCCTGCACACGAGCAGACATGATGAATAAATGAGAGCAGTGAAACACAAGACATCAGGTAGCTCTGGCGCCATTAACAACGGTCTTTTAGGAAATGTTAAAGCATGTGCCCACCGATCAATTTGCATAAGGGATTAAGTTCTTAGGAGCTATTAGAGATTAAGACCTGCCCACCTTCTTTAAACCAACATATAATGAGTCATTATTGAAGTTAGATTATTGTGTGTGTGCACCTTTGACTAGACCAGAGGGCTTTAAGGATTAATCTGAGGATTAATCTGAAGTACACTCCAAGGAACCCCCAGCCCTCCTGGTTAGATTAGAAAACTGAGCACAGTTTCCTACTCTCTCAAGCAACCAACAGCTATTTCATTCACTTGATACCAGTGCTCTCATTTCAAGGAGACTTGGATGAGTGTTTATGTGTGGCACTGGATGTGCACCATGTCATTAGAGCTGATTTAAAGTGGCAGGTTACTCTCTGAATGTTGGCAGCCAGTTCCAATCAGCTGAGTGGATTTGGAGAGGTTTGGTGGGTCGTCCAGGAACCGAAACTGTGCTTTTTATTCCATTTAAAAATAAAAAATTTAAAAAAAAATTAAAAATAAATACTGTCTTATCCATGGGAGAAAAGTATAGAGAAACATTTAAGTGCTGCTAATAAACTCTTAATTATTGAAACTGTTATCAATATAAAAAACCTCTATGCCCATACATTGATTTCTGCTGTGCTTACCCTTCTTGCCTCCTGCAGGGCAGTTTGTAGTTCAGCCATCTTTCTTTCAAGCTCCCTCTTTTCCCTCATCCACTCTTCCTGGGATCTTTCTTTGGGCTGCTGAAGAAAAAAGTATATGGGGACATACGTGCAAGCAGTTTGCTCATACTATTTCTTAACCTGACAGATGAACCTGTGCAGGAACAACCCCTCACAGAACTAGATATTTTCAAAAAAGGACAAACCTTTAGATTCTGAATCTTCTGAAAGATAACCTTGACTTTGTGCTTGATGACAACATCACTCTCGTTGGTCCTGAGGGAAGGGGAAAATGGCCAAATATACAATTTATATGTATGTAATCATGTATTACGATTGTATTATGACAACTAAATGAAACCTGTACTAAGCCAGGATAACATGTAGGTCCGTACCCTTGTCTCAGGATGTTGTATATAGTCTGCATGACCTGCTCCTCCTCACTGCTTATCTCTGCACTCTGACCCTGGTCCAGCAAAAGGTCAGGAGTCACCTTGAGACATAGATCAGAAAACTACTCTTGCAATGTTGCATGCTATGTGGTGTTTGGAGCTCACTTAAAATCAGCTGTACAGTAATGCCCAGCCATAAAATATCTTATTCTTACTTGTGCCTCCGCCAGACTGGTCTCCACAGCGGCATATCTCCCTGGCGAAGACCACTGATTAGCGGAGTGTCCAGGAAATTTGGTGACTGCTGCCTGGCTGCGTCCCAAGCTGCTGTGAGTTGAGGACGGAGGTGAGGTGTAGGGGTTGGTGGTGAGGTGAGGAGACGTAGCTCTGGGGTCTTGTTGTGCAGGAGGGAGTCCTCTCTGTTGGCCTCCAGTGTTACCACCATCATACCTGTTTATTAGTCTGTTGACAGGAATCTGTCTCAGATTAGAGTGAAGCTCATTTGTTTGTTGAGGGGGCCCAGGGTAGGACTGACTGCTCCTCACTGACCCGTTGAGCCCTGCTTTGTACGAACCATCCCACATATTCCTTTCCATGTCCCCCTCTCTACCACCGACACGCCGAACCTGCTCTCTCTCCCCCCTCACTCCAATTCCTCCATCCAGATTCCCATAACTACCAGACTTCCCATCCCCTGGTGGCCTAGACAGCTGAAAATCCTCATCACCTGCCCCTCCCTCTCCATCCCTGTCCAGCAGCGAGCCATGGGAGTGGGCCCGCCGTAGTGCGCCTCCCTGCCCTCCTCCTCCTCCTCCATCTGCCCCCTGTGTTCCTGGTTCTGCCATCTCTCTCCTCCGGGGAAGGCTGCTGTAACCAGAGGGGTACTGGGTCTTGAGCTGGACCCCATATGAGTCACCTTTCTCCCCATCCTTCAGAACCACATATGGCTGGCCAGCAATACCCTGCACCCTAACAGCCACACCATACTTGGAGGTGGGAGTCTTGATCTTGGGCTGGGACCCAGGCTGGCCCCCACCAGTGTCGTAGAGGTCATTGATGAAGCGGATCTGGACACCATAGTCTACTGGGGTCTTCTGACCTGAAGATGGTGTGCTCATGCTGGTAACACAGCAGAGAGCAGGGTAAGAAGAAGAAGAAGAAGAAGGAAGCAAGGATGTGGTTAGATCACACAGAAGATTTTGACTAGTTTTCTGCACCTGACCAACAGGCTACATATTTGCTTTGGTCTTGTATATTTTCATACCCAAAATTCAATTCAATTCAGTTTTATTTATATAGCGCCATATCATAACAAAGTTATCTCAGGGCACTTTTTCGAATAGAGCAAGTCTAGACCGACTCTTAATATTTACAGAGACCCAACAGTTCCCACCATGAGCAAGCACTATGCGACAGTGGCAAAAATGTTAACTTTCTAAACCAAAGTCATTTGTTTTCTCTTATTACAGTACACTACATTCATTTGGCAGATGCTTTAGTCCACAGAGTTACATTTTTTCCTACACATACCCACAATTTGAGGTTCAGTGTTTTGCATAAGAACACTTCGACATGCGGACCACCAACCCTTCGATTAATGGACAACCTGCTCTACCACCTGAGCTACAGCCACTCCTGACAGCGCTCTGCTTCAAGCTCTGACATAGCAGAAAAAAATGACGTACAACAAGTGGTTATTCTTAGGGCTGCATTAATGGTTACTTAGACTGTTTACATCATTGTACAATGATATTATAGCAATAGTCATATTCAATTCAATTCAATTCAGTTTTATTTATATAGCGCCATATCATAACAAAGTTATCTCAGGGGACTTTTTCGAAAAGAGCAGGTCTAGACCGACTCTTTATAAATATTCACCCTAAAACAACAGGAAGAGATTTTTTGTGTGTGTGTTCAGGGTTTGGCTAAGATATGTGTGTAGGTGTACCACAAAAAAATTACCAATACTGAGAAAAAAAAAAATTAGGTATCAATTAGAATCTTGTTACAGATATATTGGTATCAGTGTATATGTCAGCCATTAAGGAACACAACCTTGCAGTACAGAAATGCCAAACTAGGTTTAAGTTAACTCAAAAACAACTGTCATCATTACTGTAGCAAAGACAAGTTCATTTTCTCACTGAAACGTGTCCCAGGATGTATCTTGGTCACAATCCTTAAAAAAAACAAAACAAAACAAAAAAACAATCACACTAAAGGGATCTGTACCCAGATTTTTTGTTTATGTTACTGTATGAGTTTATGTTTTAAAAGATTACTATCAGCTAATACATCACTATCACATTTTCTCGAACATCTATATCAGTATCGGCCTGATAAATCCAGTATCAGTCGAGCTATACTCACAATAGCAGGTTCAGGGACTCAGAGAAAAAAAAACAAAGACTGCTACAATACAATAAATAGCCAGGTCAACATAACACAGCTCTTCCCTCAAATTGGGAAATCAAACAAAGAATACCATGACACTCATTAGCACGCAACACTGAAATGTTAAAACCTTGTTAGACAAAGGTAACATGCTTTGAACAAATACAGGCACACAGATTTATAGGCAGTAACACTTCTGGCTCTTGACTGCTTGTGTGGACTTTGACCTCAGTGCACTCCATTAGTCATTAACCTGAAAGCACACACACACACATCACATATCCCAACTAAGCTTTTCCCAACTTTTGGAAGTTTCCCAGCCAGATGCTAAACCTATTTCTCTCAACATAACTTGAATATAGACAGGTACCATAGCAACTAGTGAGGACCTTTTCATTCTTTAATTTCTCCACTTTTATGCTTTTCTTGACTCCCTAATCATCCCATTTTCTATACTCTGATAGCTCTTGATGAGTAATTCTGAAACTATTTCTATTTCAACTGATCACACCTATGTCAAGGTTCAAGTCAAGGCCAGCTTTATTTGCCACTGGCAATAATATAAAGTCCTGAACTGAACATTCCTGGTGTTACATCTGACTGACTGATCATGCCTTGTGTTAGGTCACATCGTGAGATCTCATTCCCATGTCATTACACTGGTATGGTTCATTAAACTACATTCAAACCTATTACAACACTCCCTCCTGACCTCTGCACCTTTTACTTCCTCTCTGCAGCTTTCCAAGGTAAGAGACAGAAACTGGGCTGGGAGACTGAAAGGGAGGGAGAGAAAAAAAACACTCAGCTTTTCTTCCCTTATCAGTGCCTTGTGTGATAAAATCCAAAGTTAAGCTGTTCCTGTGCACAACCCTCCCCCTCCATACACACAAAAGGACTGACTACAAAAGTAACCATCAAGTAGAGAACTCTGTTTTGCACTGACACATGCACCCATACATTATTGAACGCCTACACACACATTTTTTATATTTCCATACAGGTTTTGGAAGCGGGATGACGCAGACCAGAACAAGCCAAGCCACTCAGAAGAAGAGCAGAATAAGATATAGTCAGCAAAGTGAGCCAAGAGACGGATAATCCTATATGTTCCTGCTGTGAAAGTGAATATATTAAACAACGTTGGAGCAATAATATGTTGAGGAAAATGTCCTGGGCTGGCAGTGAGCGAAGCAACATGAAATGAATGACCTTTGAGGATAATCTGTGTGCTTATGGTGCGTAAGCATCGTCCGCAGACAGAACTGCTCATCAGATGTGCACAGTTAGTCGATTTTTCTCTCTCCACCCTTTGGGAACCACAGAGGAAGCACCATGTCACAACACATTTGTGCAGTCGAGCATGAAGTCTGCAGCCCACTGTCTCTGCAGCAAGGTCAGGCAAACATGTCATGCACTGACGATCGTGCCACAGACACGCCATATGAGGAACATATTGATTCCATGTGAAATGCTGATCTTAACCAGGGAGATACGTAGAGTCTCAGCGTGTCAAACTGACTTACAGATAGGTAAATGTAAGGCAGTAACAAGACTTTTTTCCTCTCTTAATATTCATCTGCATCTCTTCATCATCACCTCTTTTTTTATGTCACTGAGGAAGAATGCAGTCCCAGCTCCAAGAGGGACAGGGGTGAGGGGGAACCCATCCTATTGTCCAGCTGATGTGGGGCGGAAAATGAGGGCAGCAATTGTGAGAATGCCAAAAACGATCCCTGTGCCCTTTCACTCCCTCCATTACACCGTTTATCGGATTACAATAACACGTTTGTTTCAACACTGACATTTTGGTAGCCAATACAAACTCTCTTTTAGGTTTCTTTCCAAAGCTAATTTCTTTCCACACCTTTCTAAAATAAACATCCTTTTCCTTTACTGAAAGTAGGACATCAAACAAGTTCTTCTGTAATCCATTTGGTTGTACTGTGCCTGTGCTGTGAAATTAACATATCAGTCACACCTAATGTTATTGCTTTATTTATTTGAAAGGAACACTGTGTGTGACTCTGCTGAAACGTTAATCGATTAATCAATTCGTGATTTAATGGTAATCACCCTCTAGTTCCAGCTCTTTAATTGTGAAGATTTATTGCTTTTTTTAACTTATGTGATAGTGAACTAATTATCTTTGGGTTTTGGACTGTTGGTCAACAAAACAAGTGATTTGAAGAGATCACCTTGAGCTTTAGGTAATTGAGATTTTTGGTTACATTCGTACATTTTATAGATCAAAGGAATAATCGAATTAATAGGAGGATTAATTGATTATTGAAAAAATCGTTAGTTGCAGCCCTAGTATTCTTTTAGAAGGCTTTCAAGCAAAGGTCTCTAACCCACACTTGTATCATTAATAGGATGTGACGGTAACAACAGACCAGCTTTTTCAGGCTTGCTTGCCCAGCTAAGAGTGTATCTGGTGCTTTTTGATTCTGTTGCCAGTAATGGTACCCTGCAGTTATGCTGACGGGCTCTCTGCCTCTCAGGCCTCAAATTGAATTCTCGCACAGTAAATTGAATTGGAGCGGCTTCCCTGTTAAGATCCGAGATGGAATAGAAAATATAATTAGGAGATTAGAGTGGGTGTGGAGAGAAATGAAACAACAGCAATGTGTGGAGTCATGAAAGTGCCTCTGCTGACTCACAGAGTCAGTGAGATCATCTCTGGCCTAAAACTGATACAGCTAGAGAGAGCAGCAACAACACTTAGGCTTAGAGTAAGACAGTAAAACACCTTGGATGCTGTGTTCAATATAATATGCAAATGTACCCATCCTACATACTGAAATATATGTCATATTCAATACATACTGGGTTTTTACTATATAGAAAGTATTAATAATTTGGACATTGCTAATGATTATGATAATGGTTAATTATTATTTTAACTATAATTAACCTGTTGATAATTTTGGGGAAAATTGATTAATAGTTTAGTCTGTAAAATGTCCAAAAAAAAAAAAAGTGAAAATTGTTCAGTTTCCCAAACTGAGCTCATACATCTGCTGAGGATGACTGAGTGAGATGAGGTTGAAAGCGCCAGTAAAAGCTAGTAAGTGGACCTTGAGTTAAGGTTTTTATGTCTAACTACTGTTTTCAAGGTCAATAATCAACTTCAATGCTCATATTCAATTTACAATGATATCATAGAGAAGCAGCAAATCCACACATTTGAGAATAATGGCATGGTTGTTAGCTAAGTTACTTTAAATAATTAATCGATTACCAAAATAGTTTTATGGGCATAAACTGGGAAATAGAAACATGAAGGTGTAAGAAACAGCACTGGGCAAAACACTAGCTCACGCCTTCTGTGTCCTTTAAGGACAGGCAGCCACTCAGTCCTCCAGGTATTCTCCCTCTCCATTACATTCTTGACATAAAACCAGGCCCCCTTCTTCTCTCCAGCGGTCAATGTCTCTCCACACTCGCCACTGCTCCTCTTTCACACTCAAACAAACAGCCATTTATTCCTCTTTTCAAATCCAAAGAACTTCATTGGCATAACAAAGAGAGACTTCAGTGTTACCAAATAGTACACAAATGACACCATATTCGGAGCACATAATTACACCCCTCCCTTGCTCCACATTCCAGACACTTGTTCCTCTCCGTCCTTCTCACTTACACAGGCTGACAGGAGTGTGTGTGTGTGTGTGTGTGTGTGTGTGTGTGTGTGAGAGAGAGAGAGGAATTGATTTATGGGATTTTATTTATTAGACTTGAATGTTTGTACCTGTAACATTGGGACTTAGCTGTACCACTCTGTCCAGAATTAAAAATTGCTACCAGGTTAAACTTTTTTTGCCATGTTTCATGCCACTCTGTATTAAAATGAAACCGTGTCACCATGGTCAAGGGCTTAGCAAGTCCAATGCTATAATCACTGAACTTCAAACAACACTGCAAAAAATATATAATCTGCACTTCATTCTCGCTTGCATCATCAGTTTCACCTGACTCAAGCTCACCCTTGAAGAGCATCTCGGTATTATAGACCTGCTCTTCAAAATGTCCATGAGACTTTGAGGATACATGTCAGGCTATTTTATTATTATATTGCACAGATTCAAGGCCTTAAAGGATTTGAAATGTGGTAACACAACGCAGCTTATGCATAGAAATCATACCTGTTTTGGAGTGAAACAGAGGAATTCCTTTGTAATTTAACGACCTTTATAAAAGTTTTATATTTCACTTGCAGAAACGTGTAGTCACCCTGAGAGCACTCACACATTTGCAGACACCTCTCACATGTATTTCACACAGCATAAACAAATTCAAAAGCTATCCTGAAGTAACGTTAGCTGGGAGCAGCTCCTACCTAACCCATCAAACTGACGTTAGCCGCCAAGCTAAAACAGGCTAACAGAAAAACCTCAATGACACAACACTGTAAGAAATTATTACGCGACTACCTTAAACGAAGAAATAAGCGCAGCATAGCATCAAAAAAAAAAAAGCTCCCACAAAGAGTATAACTGTCTGACAGGCCGTGTCTGCCTGGTTTAGCCGTCTGGCTACGTTGAAGTCCAAAACCCAAACGTAACTAACAGTTAAAGTTACCTCTTTCTCTGAAGTTATTCCTCTGCTCCTCTTGGACACTCCGCTTCTCGTATGTCGATGATAACTCAAATATTTTCACAGACATTCATCAAAGTCCACGCAGAAAAGGTGGGTGGAAAAACAATTCCTACGTAAATTAAGACAGCAACAGGTTCATTATGCGGTGACTGCAACCTGTTACCTTTGTCGGGGATGTAACCGTCCCGCCCAGCCTCTCCAGATGAAGCGCTGTGATTGGACCAGGGAGCTGACGAAGGCGGGACTATAGATATCGGCTACGTGTGCTATTGGTGAACTCTCTACGTCAGTCATTGTGCTGGACCACTTTATGATCTTTTTTTTTTTTTTTGCTGAAAAACTGAAGCCCGTATTTTTACTCCAGGTGAAATAAACAGAACAACACCGGCTGGTAACACCCAGATAAACAAACATTTTTCAGGATCAGTGATGGACCAAGCAAGGTGACTACAGACTGGTGCCTCCATATGTTTGTTTCTCCAATTTACCAGTAGATGGCGCAACTATATACCAGCTGGTAGTTCAGCATCATCATCCAGGGCCCTAAACAAAAAGCTCTACTCTTCTGCTCAAAGTGCTCGACCTCCAATAACATTAACTGACTACAACAATTAGCAGCAGTTGAACGTACATGCAATATCCTACTCCAGTGGAAATACTGTTACTTTACAGATATTTTATTCTGGTAAGTGGATGTTGGGTTGTTTTAAGATGCAATTTAGCTTGTTTCTATGATGTAATCTTTTATGTGATTTTTTTTAATTCATGATCTTATAATTGAATTTCTATTTGATTTTGTGGCACATTTAGTGATGTATGTAATCCATTGTTATTGCTGTCCACTTTGGCCAGGACACTTTTGAAAAACCTTTGTTGGTTAAATAAAGGTTGAATAATAGGCTATACAATAAGAGCACCAGTTCACAAATCTACCATAGTTTATTTAAAACGTACTTATTATTAAGATTAATTTATGTGGGGAGATTGTTGTATTGCAAATCACAAATGTAAGTGCATAAACAAATTAGGCAAAGGATAAGTCCTCAGTCCTTAGTGATCATTCACTGCAAATGTCCCCAAATTGCACAAAGATGATTTCAACGTTAGTGCAGTGCACTTGTCATACCTGTCACATGTTGGATTCTACATTTTTCTTATTGCCTTGCGTCTATTGGCATTAGACTAATTAGTTTGGAGATTTTCAGAAGCTTCAGTTGTCTATCCATTGAAATGATAACAGTAAAACTCCTACCCCGTCCCGTACACACAGCCCCTCCCCAAAAATCCAGCGACTTCCCACAGTCTGCTCATACAACTTTCCTCTGCATCTCATCACTTCATCTGGTCTACAGACTGGACGCACCATCTCACGCTCCGGGAATGGGATCTTCACTGGGTTCAAAGAAAAACTTCGAGTACTTTCGAGTTTACGCTCTCCAGAAGCTACTTTTCAAACTGCAGGGATAGTTGTTACTGCAAGTGCAGGGTGACAGCAACAAAGAGTCACTGGCCAATGACATCCAAGACGGACCAGAAGTTGTCAGGGAGATTCAGACGCTAGAAATCAATTTAACACCATGAAGTGGGTTCTCTAAATTTGATGACTAGGAGATTCTTGTACTTTCAGACTACAGTAACTTCAACCGAGCCGTGCGTAAAATATCTGTGCGTAAAGTTGGAGCTGGTGCGCGCGGTTCAAATTTAGTTCTGGTGCTGTAGCTAATGTCAGAACGTATAAAATACAACATATTTGTTAGAATTTAAATCGGGTTAAAGTGTTACTACCTTTGCCGCCATGGCAAAATGGTTCAGAGATTTTCCCATCAACCTGAAGAACGGAAATGAAAGGGTCCGTTCGGCCTCTGAATCTGGTCCACAAACTCGACCCAAACCCTCGTTTTCTCGTGACAGTCTGAAAGGAAATCAGCGCAAGGATGGGGGAGTGGGGGGTTTACTGGCAGGGAGAAATAGGAAAAATTCGGCTACAGAATTGGGTCGTAACAATGCTGGTTCTGGTGGAACAGTCTGGGATAGTCTCACAAATGGAAAAGGGCGCAAGAACTCCAAGGTCGAGACTGGGACATCAGATGAGAACCGCCCGGTCAGGACCTCCAGTTTGGCGCAAGCCTACATCAGCAGGATGATCAAAGTGGATAAACACGACAAGACCCCCAAACTCAACGGCATAAGTGAACAGAAGCAGCTCGAGAACGACAAGGGAAGGTCTGACATTAAAACAACGGTGAGTAAACTTCTAGAGATGGAACCATGTATCTTCATATTTCATCTGCTATTTATTAAGACTCAAGCAAAACCAGACAGAAGTGGTTATAGCAGCATGAAGATTAAAAGTCAATATATGATACAGTGCAAAAAACCCCCAACAAATTTCAATGTGGGCTTGAGGTCAATGCTTTCCTTTGTGTTTTCCCTCCCCACCTCAGTTCATAACTGTGTATTCAGTTTCCATCGCTCTCAAAAGAATACAATGCAGTTTCACATTGTGTCACATCAAACAGGCAAACACAATGGGCTGACCTCTTTGCACAAGTATTTCTGCTTGTCCTTCCATTACTTGTCACTCAGTCATGGACACCACACACACACACACACACACACACACACACACACACACTGTATCAGATCCCTCTGCCCCTGCCTGCTCTGTTATCTCCAGGCAAATGTAACATCTGAATAGGTATAGCAGCCCAGCATTGTGCTTTCTGACGTGTCTTTTCCTTCTCACAGCTGATTATCCTGGAGGACTACGCGGATCCTTTTGATGCAGAGAAAACCAAGGAGCAGAGAGAGGCTGAGAGAGCAGGAGTGAATGATGGGTACATGGAGCCCTATGATGCCCAGGTCATCATCACAGGTGAGGTCAGGGTCATCGGCTATCTCAGCAATTACAGTTACATTATGGAAGGGCCGGTGTGGCATCTTGACTGCACATATTTCAAACCAATCCTTCTTTGATTCAGTGCTACTCTCCAGAGTATTGGACTGTTTTCTCAGAGATTGTCTTTGAAGAGAAAATATGTTCAAAGCAAACCAAAACTGCATTTTTTTGTGCCGTAACAGTCAGTTCATGCCTTTACAAAAGCAGTTGAGCACAACACATCATCAAAAATATAATTGAGTAAGGGCAGAATCACTGAATTTGGAATATAGACAAGAAAACCAAATATGTGGCAGAGATACTCAGTTCAAAGAGCAACTTCACATTATCAAGGCTCCTTTGAGAATTGACAGGTCTCATTTGTACTATCATGTCCTCGTTTGTTTGAAATAAGTTAGTCTGCTGACAAAATAACTGCTTTTATTTACCTTGTAACACTCTTTGTATATCATCTTTGATAAGCTCAGTAAATGAAATGCAAGTCAAGGAACACTGTTTTCACAGCTAAGTTTCTCTGCACTCACATTATGTCACATTCTTGCTAAAGGGCCATTTTAAAGGGACTTAGAGCCGAAGTAGACCCTCAGTCTCTCTGCTGACTTCCCTCCCTGCTGGCGGTTGCCATAGGAACAGTGTTGTGCAGGGACAATGGGTGCAGCTTCCTCTTCCAACTTCCTGTCTCCTGCCTCTGTTTCCTTTGCCCCATTCTCTTGATAGGAAGAGTTGGCCCCAGTGCCCCCCCCCCCCCCACACACACACACACACATAGACACATACATACACAAAATACTTTATGGTCCCTTACGTGTGAAGAGAATTGAAAGACCCCCTCACCCCTTCCCAAAACCTGCAGGTCTCCCCCTTGGTTTCGCCCAATCACTTCCCAGCAGCCAGGAAGTGGCCTGGTCAGCCAGCCAATCAGCGGCTGTGTTGACCTTTTCTTCCTGTAGCTCCATTGTTTGGTCACACAATAGTGCAGACACACAGGCTACCTGTCAGACAGCAAAGAAACACAACAAGTGAAATTCCCCAAAAAATGAACGACTTGTCATAACAAACACAATTTAGAGAGCAAGTCACACTGGACAGACAATATTAGTATCAGCTTACAAACTGTGTTTAGAACTAGTGAGAATACCATTTCTGTATTACTGAAATCTAAAAAAGCATAAAAATCTCAAATAAGCATGTCACTTAATTTAAGTTGTTTGACAAACTTACCAGTCTAACTCATAGAGTAATAACAATTTGCAATAAGAAAGTGCATTCTAAACTTACCTATATTTTAGTGTCAGTTTTGACATCCTCCTTTTTCTGTTACAAAGTTTCCTGCTCTACCTGATAGCTGACTGGGACACATACATTTACATAAAACATCACTCATCTCTGTGGATGTTTGACAGAAATGTTATGCAAATGAATACCGAGAAGCTTTGTATGAGTGCATGCCTGACTACAGGCTTATTTAGGTGAAAATTAATGTATTAAGTAAATCTATTTTTTTATTGTAAAATCCATATTTTAAATTCAGTTGCCAGTTTATTATGTACACCTAACCAAAGTTAATGCAGTCTCATACAACAGCCCTGCAATAAATTGTACCTTCATGAAGGTTATAATGTTCCATTTAAATTTTTTAAATTTTTAAAGTTTTAGAGAGGTGTTGATTAAACTTTATGGTCATTTTGGAGGCTGTCTGGTGCTGTTGAATTGTGGTGTGCTATACTGAGAGGTGCACCTAATAAAGTGGCAGCTGAGTGTTTAATTTCAAGGCAAACCTGGGTTATAAAAAGGTTACACTAGTATGGTGAAGCTCACAATTACATTATTGATCCAATGGAGCTCAATACATGATTATTCTACAGAATGTGTATTTTGTATTGTGAATGTAGCTGAACACTATATGAACAGATTTAGTTTGAGGTATGTTGTTGTGTGGTAACTCAAACAGAAGGAGAGACTCTTAAACTAATGTGCCTAGAAAGCAGTTCACCTGTTAAAAACAGTGATACGACTTCATGCTGATGACACACACACACACACACACACACACACACACACACACACACACACACACACACACACACACACACACACACACACACACACACACACACACACACACACAACTTTGTCCAAGTGCTGAGTCCAAAAAACTGTAACAGTGAATTCTATCTCCCAGAGGACTCAACCTGCTTCATTTAAAACCTCTTCTTTATGACGTTTTGGGGCCAAATTGGCTCTTTGTCAGAGACATGGTAATTAAAAAAAATTATATTAAAACACAGAAGAGACAATTTGGGCTCAAAACTTTACACTTTTAGGAGATACAGTGCTTTGTCTATTATGACATAAGTGAAAATCCTTCATCGCTGACTAATCACATGACCATTCTGCTGCAGAGGTTCGTAGACGGGGCTCCAAAGACCTCCTGAAAGTGTGTGTTCTGCTGGACCGAGGCCAGAGAGAGGGCAAGGGAGAAGAGGGAAAGCCCACGCCCCCAAATATCTACGACACGCCATATGAGGGCGGGCTGGAAGGCGACAGTGGGGGGGTGTGGATCCCTGTCACACGGCCAGAGTCTGACGTCCGTCCCGCTGGAGAGTACGAACTGCCCTGGGAGTGGAGAAAGGAGGACATTGTTAGAGCACTGTCAGGTAGAGAAAGGGAGAGAGGGATGATGGGAAGGGTGGAGGTTTAGGGTGTGGAGGAAGGATGCCATGAGTTTTATTTGTACAGTAATGCCACAACAATTTTGTGTTTGCTTTAGAGAGGAAACTAAACAATCCTGCTGAATCAATTTCCAGAGATGTGTTTACTTTGGTATCTGTGGCATGCTTTGATAGAATTTTATTATGAAAGGTTGATATTGTCTCTCCTGCTTCCTCCAGCTCAGTTCGAGGCAGTGGATTGTTCTCCCAGTAAAGAAAACGGTTCAACCTCCGGCCGCCAGCAGCAGCAGCAGCAGCAGCAGCAGCAGCAGCAGCAGCAGCAGCAACAACAACAACACACCCTGAGACAGAAGAACTGGAACCATAAAACACTCGTACCATCCTCTCCATCCTCCTCCTCTTCTCCCTCCTTTCCCTCCTCTCCTATTCTCAAACTCTCCCCTCTCACACCCCCATCTCCCTCTTTCCCCACCCTCAAACTCTCACCCCTCTCACCCTCTTCTAGTCCTAACAAACTTTCCCCTCCGTCTCCTACCTCCCCAAGTGCCCCACTGGATGGGGAGGCAGCCAAAGTGGACCCCAGCCTGCCCCTGGAGAAGCAGAGGTAAGGAGGGAGAAGATGCTCTTATCCATAGGAAGGAGGGGGGAAATGTTGCATATGATGTTTATACTATACTATTTTAGTAAGAGAAAAGTAAGAAAGCATCCACACACTAAATATTTCAACCCTCTCAGGTCTTCATCATTGTACAAGATTCAATAGACCCCATTGGCTAGAAAAGAATATATTGATAAAAGGAGAAGAAATCCCTCTCCTCCCCCCATAAAATGTAGGAAACCATTACAATTCTAGTATAAACATATTATTGTCAAATTTTCATATACCTTGGTATAAATAACAAATCATTTGGTAAATACTAACATATAAGGAGTGGCATTGTGACTCTGTATACAGCAAACAAGTCCTGGGTTCAAATCCAGGCTGGGTTTGTGCGGGTTTTCCAGTGCTCTGGTTTACTCTCACAGTCCAAAGACATGCAGATCAGGTGAATAAGGAAACTCAAAAATACCCACATGACAAAGTATGTTTCTGTTTATATATTAGTCTTTTGATAGACTTATAATCTACCTCTCACCCACTGCACGCTCAACCTTGAACAGGATTAGTGGATTGAAGGATTTAAACGAATGAGATGAGGGTTGAGACACGTGGTCGCCATTATCTCATGCCTGTGTATTATTAATGCTTATCAAAATTAACACCACATTTCTCATAAACTCTCCAGAGTAAATGGCACTTCCTGTTCCCCTGTTTGCTTTCGGTGTTGCTCTGCTTGCATTTGTTAGGACAGTAAAGAATAAGCTTAATTGTTTTGTCTTTTCTTTTGGTCTTTTCCATACCATCTGTGTTTCTAAGAAACTCTGGAAGAACAGCGCCTTCCTCTGTTTTTGGCTGAAAATCAATTGAGTAAAAGTTGTAAAGCAATCAAGCAGATTTCCTCCAACACCTGATCAGGTGACTCACATTGTCAAATAAAGCGCAGAAGCTGCCAGTCTTCTTGGCCAAAATCTCACATATATTTTACACTTGGCTCTTTAGAAATATTTAAGTGAAATTTGCCATTTATCACTAAGAGCAGAAGCCAGCAGCAGCCCTTGAGGGCACCCTTATGATAAGGTGCTGAACATAAACACCGGAGGGAGGTGCACTCTTGAGGTGAGGCTTGAAAAGACAGGAGAGACTCCTTCCTCATCTCGTTGAGCACAGCCTTTCTTTTCTTGATGGAACATGTGGGGAACATGCTCAGAACATGTTAGCATTTGTTCCTCTCATGTTGTGGCTAGATGTCAGTGTGTTTTGCCTCCAAGCATCTAGGCCACATACAGCCTGTTTATATATGGCTCTAACCTGCAGCCACTGTCAGCACCACCTTGTGTCCAAACAGGCCTCCCTCGCCACTCTGCACAGCCACATACATTATGTTTGTCCATTTTATTTATCTCTTTGTCCTCCCAAGTTCACCTTTGACATTATTAACTCATCCAGTCCACAATATACATCTGTCTGTTTGATTTATGACGACTGTAAATCTTTGTTGGTGTCAGTGTGTTTCCTTCCTCCCATCAGTCTCTTTCTCTTTTTTTCTTTCTCTCACCATCATCACCTATCATTAACTTGACATCTGACTTATCTCCATATGTCAGCGTGCTATATGTCAATGATCTGCTGTCTCTCTCTGAATCTCCCCCTCCCCCACCCCTCCCCTCTCCAAGCTGGTACCATGGCAGTGTGAGTCGGCAGCAGGCTGAGGCTCAGCTGCAGCGCTGCAGGGAAGCCAGCTTCCTGGTGAGAGACAGCGAATCAGGAACCAGCAAGTACTCCATTGCTCTGAAGTGAGTGCGCGGATGTGTGTATGTTGCCTACGTGTATTTGATTCGAGTGTGTGTGTGTGTGTGTGTGTGTGTGTGTGTTTGTTTACATGCACGCCATATAATGCAACATGTACATTTATAGCGCTATTTTTATCCACTTTTGTTTTGCTGCATCACAATCTCAGTTTTTCTTTGGCTGAGTTACATCACGTCAGGGGGAAAGATTTTGTTTGAAAATCAAATATGCTTTTCTCGCTTTAATATTTTCCACGTCTTTCTGTCTGTCTGACTTTGCCTTCAACAGTGATTGAGCCTGTGTTTGACTATTTTTTAGAAATTACTAAGGATCTACAGTAACTGGCATTGTGTTGGCAACCTCTAAAGTGTTAATGCATGAGAATGCGTGTTATTTGTAGAGTAGACACTTCACATAAGCGTGCCAGGAACAGGTTCTCTAGGATAAAGGCTGAAATCCTGTGGTGCAAGTGTGTGTGTGTGCACGCGTGTGCATGCGCCTGAGTGCACATTTGTTGTACGCTGCTCATTCATTTGAGAGTCCACATCATTAACCCCATTTACACGTCCACTGAACTCGGAAAATGCACAGCCTCATTCGAGCAAGAGAGCACGTTTTTGAGTCACAGCATCAATATTATATTTCCATTCTTCAGCATCTTACACCTCTCAACTGTAACTGTTTCTGTGTCTTTTACTTGCACACCTTTCTCTTCTGACAATATATCTTTTCATTTTGTGTGTCTTCTGCTCTGTCTTGTTCCATTAGGACCAGTCAGAGTTGCGTGCACATCATTGTGGCCCAGACAAAGAGTGTTAAGGGCTTGGGCTTCACCCTGGATCAGAGTAGCTGCGTCTTCTCTAGCATCCCTGAGCTGGTCCACCACTACTGCACACACAGGCTGCCTTTCACTGGAGCAGAGCACATGACCCTGCAGCATCCTGTGCCCAGGCCACACTGAACATGCGTGAAGGACAAGCAAACACACTGGGACATAAATATACATGCGCAGAGACATATATCACACAATTATGCACAAATGCGCACAGACACACATGTTAACTTGTTAATCTATGTGTACACACACACATACTCAAAGATATGCTGCTTTGGATTGTCCTGTGTACCACCTTAATAAGTTTATATGTTTGTATCTCTTCCAGGCGCTGCCTAGTGGTCAAAGTCATACATTACAATAACCATTGATCACATTGTTATAGTGCTAATTGTTCCCAAACTAAACTCCACAAAACACACATACACACAAGCCCTACTGAATGTACTTACAGGATCACTTCTTCCTCAGCCTGGTGTAATTGCCCCATTGTCTTATCCATTGACCCTACAGAGCATGCTCAGTACAGTACCATGCAAACCAAATTGATTTCTATAATACCTTAAACAATGCACATGAAGCACAGCACTTACTATAACCAATCAGATATTTGAAGTAAGTGGAGAGGTTTATAAGGTCCTCACTGGATGCCCTTACACAGAGGTGCTGGCATCATAAATTAGCACCAAGCCATCCAGTTAGACCTGGTCTGTGTGATCAATACACCTGATTGGAGTATATTCATTCATCCATCTGACATGTCAATCAGCCTATTGATCTATCCTGAAAATCAGGCTCATTTGCCAACCGCTCTGTCTGTCAAGAGAAAGAGCTGTATTGATTAGATGATTAGAACTAGTGTAGTGGGAGTGGTCTTATAACATTACAGTACCCAGTCAGCAAAATTGTTTGAGTGTGTGTAAGTGTGCAGAATAAATATGTGAATATCATCGTCCATTCACGTGTCTTCACTGTAATCTAAATATGAGGTTGTTATGATTAAAAATCTATCTTACTTTATTGTGAATGAACTGACCTGCTTTACCCTAAAATGTACCATTGCATAAATGATGTATGTATGAAGGGATTGTTGGATATTGTCCGATTTGTTTTACACCAACCACACACTGATGTGGGCTGTGTATTATTGTTGTAAGACTTTTATTCAGAAAATAAAATAAAATTCATATCAACAGTGTTATTAATATACATGCCGGCAGCAAAAGTCAAAGCAGGGTTCAAGGAAAAAGGCACTGAAACAGAGATGAGAAGGTAACCAGAGTGATCTGTGTGCTTTTCTCTTCTAGCTGTAAAACCATTGACCTGAGTGTGAAATCAATTACAGTTACACACACACACACACACATGCAACCTCATGCATGCATACGCACTCACCTATTTGTAGTCAACAAATACAGACATACATGAGCACACACCTAAGCACATGTGCAAAATGCATACATAAACAGTGTACACAGAAATAGCATTTACTCTCACAACCCAAAAGGTGGTGTATTTAGATCCTTGCCAACACACGCATGAAGCGTCTCACAAAATACAGAGCAGCTTTATCCTCACAATGATGCATGGAAGTGTGTGTTTGCACAAGATATGTCTTACCAGTAAACACCAGTGTATTGGTTTGCATGAGTATCTCTTGCAGAGTGTGCGTGAGTGCGTGAGTGAGTGCAAGCGTGAGTGTGCCCATGTGTGCATTCATGTGTGTGTGTGTGCATGCAGTCCTGTTGTGAGTGTGTGTGTGTGTGTGTGTGTGTGTGTGTGTGTGTGAGAGAGAGAGATAGAGAGAGAGGGAGTCAGAATTTTTCTGTTCAGGGATTACCAGGTTGCCATGGTGATTAGTTAGAGTGAGGTAGGGCCATCTCTACGGGGAATGAGGAGAGGGAGGAGAGATGAAGAGAGAGAGGGAGGAGAGACAGGCTGCAATATAAAAAGAGCTATGAATAACCGTGGCCATAGTGCCATAGTAGCAATGTAGCTCCCCCACAGAATAGCCTGCTTGGTTTGTGAATGGGGAGCAGCAACATGTAATGCCAGAGAAGTGCAAGAATTTAGCAAGTAAAAAGTAATTCACTCCTCTCACTGCCAGCTCACAAAGCGGATTTTGTGGCGCTTTATTGATCGCATGACACCTCCTCAAAGGGTCAAAGTGCAGGGTCAACTCCAGAACAGATACTTGTTGTTCAAAGTCACTTCAGCAAGGCAAATGCTTAGTTTGTAGTAATGCTTAGTAGAACCCAGGCTTTCCGGTTGAGGAACCATCGCTAAATTTTGACCATTCTGCTACCCGGCCTGTCACAAATGGCAATGTTACATAACAACAGACACCGCTAACTATCACCCCTCCTTCCAACCATGAGATTTGTTGTGGTTAGTCCTCTGTGTTCTCTTAATTAAGTCACAAAGTAGGTCAAAACAAACAAGAGGCCCGCGGTGCTGGACACATGATTCTTGCAGTGCCTGTCAGTCTGTTTTTGGGAATGTTGCATTCGTTAACCATCTAATCTACAATCTTAAATCCCTGTTTGAGTTTTCTTAAACGGAAGGATTATGTGTTCCTTTATGGGCTGATAAAATTATCTTACTTCTTAAGCTAAATAAACCATTTAAAAATCCATTAGAGATCTGAAAACTGCTTAGTCACATAGTGACAAAACAGGGCTGTTTTTCATAGCTCAACACATTTTAGAGATACATGGTTTTCACAGGGCAGCGATGATATGCATAATTTCTATCACCTGCACCAGCTTATAATGTATCAGTGGTAGAAGAAGTATTGAGATTTTTTACTTAAGTAATAGTAGTAATTCCAAAATATAAAAATAAAAGTGCTGCCCTCAAATTGTTACATAAATAAAATTACCTTCTGTAACAGAATTACAGAAGTATTACCAGTAAAATGTACTAATAGAAAAATATCAAAAGTTAAAGTACTTATTATGCTGCAAAATGACAGTGTTATGTCAGTGTTATTTTGTTATATATTATATTAATTAATTTGTTATTGCGCTTAGATGTTAGCAGCATTTTGATGTTGCATGTAGTTGAGACAGAGCTAACCTACTACTACTACTTTTTATTCCATATGTTTTGTATGTAAAATCTTAATCTGCAAAGAAACTACAAAAAGTACATTATTTACCTCTTAAAAGTAATAAAGAAGTATAATGTAGCGTAAAGTACATGCACTTTAGTACCGTACTTGTGTTAATGTACATTCCAGCTCTGTAAGTAATCATTTCTTATACTTTGTCTTACACTATTAATCAGCCTGTGAGTCATAGATCAGATTTGTATGTTGTTAATCAAAGATATGACAGAACCACAGGAAGTAATCGCAGCCACCAGAAGACAGAATGACAGCAAGAGACGAAGGGACAGAGGAGAGAGAGAGAGAGAGAGAGAGAGAGAGCGTGAGGGGGTGTTAGGGGAAGACAAGCACTTGTGGGGGTCCCAGCTTTTAAATAATTCAGAGACTCACAGCACTCAGTGCAGAGGAGGAGCACTGTCAGGTCAGCTCATTCACTGCAGAGGAGAGGTAGAAAGGGCTGCACAGAGAGAGGGAGAGACGAAGAGTGTATAAAGATAGCATGAGAGAGGAAGACATTACAGTGGAAGAGTTGCTGTGCCTGTGTGTGCATGCATATGTACATTTGTGTGTGTATGCATTGTGTGCATTTATGCATGAGCATGTGTGTGTGTGTGTGTGTGTCGGTGATGAAAATAGACAAAATGAAGGAGAAACAGGTCGTTTCCTCCTGGAGCTTTCTGGTTTCTCTTAGTCACCACGGCAACCGCCTCCTCCCTCCATCCTGCACTCCTGTTTACTTAGTTTACTCTTCCCCCATCCATCCCTCCCTGCCTCCCACGCTTTTGTGACTCCTCTCCTCTCCCTCCCTCTTGCATTTTGAGTCCTGTACCCCTCTTTATTAGCTGCATTCACTCCGCCCCTCATCATCCAAATCAGTTGCTATTTTTCTCTTCTCATCAGGCGCCCAACTCTCAGCATGACTGAGTGGCAAGCTTCTATATGTTCATCCCAACTTATGTCTACCTGGCTACACTTCCTTCTTAACTCCTCCCCCCTACCTGCCATGTTCTTTCTTCCCTCCCCATCTTCCTATCCGGCTCCTGCCTGTTTGACTTTGTGGATTGGGATTAGAGGTTACTTCTGTGGCCTAGAGGGGAAGAAACAAAAATGGACATTTAATGAAAGATAAGTGACAGGAAGGGAAAAATAGAAAGAAGAAGAGTTCTAGAGGGTGCTTTTAGAGGGTGAAGATTATTCACAGAATAATGACTACATTAGGCTCAGGCAGTCCTAGAAAAAAAGGTGGAGTGAGGATATTTTAATGGCCAAAGATGTGAGGTGTTTCAGACATATTACATGTCCATTATATGGACATTATACATGTCCAACTCTTGATTGTTTGATTATATATATATATTTTATATTTATTTATTTATTTTTCTCAGTGAACTATTTTGCATGTAGGCAAAAAGGCCTTGATGCAGATTTGATCACAGCCTGCATTTTCTTATGGCTGCTTGACGAAAAATAATTTCTAGAAGATATAAAATACCTCTGCTGCCACAACTATTTGGCCTGAGGCTATACTATTAAAGATAAAGCAGATAGAGATAAAAGATGCCATTAAGTTTGACAAGGTCACTATGAAGTCACTATTAGCAGCATAAACACGCTCTACGTGCCTGAGAGTGCTGAATATTATATGGTGATGTGTGACTTTGTGCGGGGAAGACACTGACATCGTGCTGTGGAGCCTCTGAGGTATGCCACATCCTCCCCTCCCGCCTCCTCCCCCTGCTCCTCCGCGCGCCCCCCGCCCCACCCCCGCCTCTCTCCAGCGCGTCTCATCGCTGAGCGGTGTTCAGCACGGACAGCCAGCACCGCACGACCCAGCGCAGAGCTCACCTGGCCCCGCCGAGATATTTCTATTTGCCCCTTTTCGGGCGAAGAAGTGTGGACCGACCGAGAGCCCTGACGTCACCATGCCAGGTAGAGACTGAAGGGAGGTTTGGGTCGTGAGGAGGAGGGGAGTAACGCTGCGGGTGTGCTTGGGGTGGCTTCTCCATCGCGGTGAACACCTTTCGGGCTCGGAGCGCGCTCGGACGCACGTAAGATGACGGACGGACGGCCGCCGCCGCTGCTGCTGCTGCTGGCTCTCCTCGCCATTGTGGGAGGTGAGTAACTTGTCCGTCTAATGGCTCCATCGATGCGCTTTAGTGTGCATCGTCACCTTTATTGGGCCAAAACCCACCGCGCGTGTGTGCATCCAGGGAATCTGAATAGGTTTCTTCAAAGTAGCCTAATGAGGGAGAGAGAAAACAAAAGGAGTGGTTAGATGCTGAGGGGAGGCAAAGGTGGAGAAAATGACTCTTTCATTGCTGTGTCACCATCTTTCTCATAACAGCAGCGAGCGCGACGGAATGATGTAGTGGAGAAATATTGCCCACTCCGTATTTTACATGCGCACAATGTAAAATACTAGCAAATGCAATAGCTAACATGATCTGATAAAAATTCTTTAATTTAGGGCATCTGCTGTAACCTACTCAATATAATGCGTTTAGACACCTTACTTTATAAAGTAACACCATGTGGTATTGTATTCCAACAATATTATTGTAGCCTATGGACTTATTGGTGAGCCTACTGCTATGTATTTATTTTGGGGTTTTGTTGGGGGTAAATCACACTTTGGCAACACATTAAATAGAATATGGCACATTTTGAAGCAGCATTTAAATGTAGCACATACATGTTTTTTTTTGCTGCTAAATGTCTAAACATTAGTTAGTCGCATGGAATAAAGTACAGTATAGAAGTCTTCATTAATGAGCATGTAATCTTCAAAACATTAACCTATACCTGTAAAAAAGACTCTGAGCCACTGAAGCATGCGTTATCATCTTCTCCCTAAATATACATTAGAGAGAGAGAGAGCGAGAGAAAGGATGAAATTATGTTATTTATCACCCACCTATACCTCCCTCCCAATCACTCTCCCTCTCTCTCATTAACACTGAGGTCTTGCATTGAGTGGGCAGGTTAATGAGAGGCAGGTTGAGCTAAAACAACTTCTACATCCTGTCATCAAAGGACAAATGATGTGTCATCCAGCAGTATGGGAAAAAAGCCTTCTGCCTCTGTATAACAGATACACAGTCTAATATCTTTATGGAGGACATGCATTGAGTAGATGAATCTTATTTACGACACTGTTGCTGCAGTGCATTCGGAGCAAATGAGGTATGTGTTAAGTGTAAAGCTATTAGGGTGTTTGGACATATTTTACCTCCCTAAGTTGGCTCTAATTTGGTGTTAATTTCTGCTCAGCAAGGGTTTGCCCCAGGCAGAGCGGAAAACACATCACCTGATTGGTTGAATTACGTCTGCCTTAATATTTTCAGCCTATCCATAGTAGTGACAGGGCAGAGGCCAGCTCAGTGCCTCCAAGCAAAAAAGACTGTTTGTCACTGACTGTGTAGCAGTGCAAAACATAACCACACACACTAACACACCTCCATCCACACACACCCACACTTGCATTGACTAACTGTTCATCATCACCCATGGTGACAACATGCTCCTGCTTTCTCTCTATCGCACAAAAACTCTCACTCTTTCTGTCGAAAACACACACACACACACACACACACACACACACACACACACACAGGAAAAGAGCTTTACACTACACAGTTCATCACAATACATTCAGAAGCAATCACAAAGACATACAGTACCTGATCAAATGCTTTGACCTCCATTAACCTGCCATTTATCATTTCAAGCACCAGCTCCAGACACACACACACACACACACACACACACAAAGCAAACACATGTAGCATTTTAATACTAGGCTTATGTTTGATTTTAATCATAATAACGACTTTTTATTATATTGCACTTTTCAAAAACACACTAACAAAGTGTTCTACAGTTATAAGAACATTGAGATGTACATACAGATATACAAATATCATTTCAAGCACCATGCAGGTTACGTTCAAGCACTAACATGGACACATATACACAGCAAACTCACGTAATATTTTAATAGTAAGGCTTAAGTTAATGCTTGATTTAGTTAATTATACAAAGTGCAAAAATACAAAGTGTTTTACAGAGCAGATAAAAAATAAGATAATACAGTAAATACTCACAAGAGCGCATGAAACACATCAAAAATATAAAGTGCACAGGAATTAAACGAAATGAAATAATGTCAGCACAAATAAAAGGAACTAAAAACTAAAAGAAAACTACAAATAGAATTAACTAAGAACTAATACAATATCAAATGTGACAAGAATGTGTGTGTTGTTGTTCTAAACCGGGTGCATAATATTCAGGTTCCCCCAAGCAGTGAGATCAGTTTTGTTGGTTGATCGTTCCTGAGTTCAATCAGAGGTATGTGCACAAAAAGAGAAAATACTATCAACATGAAATATTACTTTAAGGAGCCTCATAAGCAGTGGAGTACTAATGAGTCATCTTCCCTTAAGGGAGAAAATCTGATTAGCATCATCCTCAGAGACTATAAACTCAATCCACACACAAACAAATGCAAACACACGGTTGAAGAAACGCTCACATGGTCGCTCGCACACCTGGAGCATCAGTGTACGATAACACATTTTAGAGATTCCCCACAAAGAAGCGACAGAACACATAATTGTAAAATACGTACATGCTTCTAACATTCACATATAAGAGGAGTGGAATAGAAGAGACATGTGTTCTCTTTCATGCACAATAACACACACGAAAATGTCAGAGCAAATATTGGTGGTGATGGAATTACAAAGAGAAAAGTCATAACTTTACACCCCCAGATGTACAACAATATTTTCTTACATAAGACTTTAAAATATGCAGATACACAAACATGCACAAAATGAGTCTCACATTCAGTGGCTGCGCAAGGACGCTCAAGGACATTTCACCACCTGTCTCAGACACTGCCGTGAGGATGTGGCCGTCCTGTTGTGTGAGGAGGATGTCTCTTGTCATTTCCCCTGCAGGCCATGCATAATAAACAGGTCTGTGGTGCTGAGTTGACCTGATGCACGGGTTACTGGATATGGAGCACGCTGTGTGACACTCTCATCAACCAAGGACGTGAAGTGTACTTGGATTAGTTTTACAGCAACACTTTTATCAGCTGCATCTTAAAACAGATGTGTTTGATGCGCGGCCAAGTCATCCTCTTTGCATGTGTGACTGAGCGTGTGCATGCTCCATAATCTTTGTCCTCTGCTCTAAAATGCACTTAGTGAATATCAACTAACCATTTCCTTGGCAGTGCTACAGTCTAGAAAGTTCTGCTCAGTCAGTTTAGCCTGTCATCACTTTTCTGCTGCACTGTTCCAGCCCACTGATCTCTGCAGCATCTCAACCTGCACATTACGACAGCCCTGCCATTGTCTCTCCCTCTCTCTTTCTGTCACTTTCTGTCTTTATCTTGCTCTCTCATTTTCTCCGTCTCCATCTCTTTGGACCGACTCCCAATACACAGCAGCAACAGGATCAGATCGGCAGATAGGGGCTGCGTCTGCGATTAGAAATGCCCAGCGGTCACACAGCAGAGGCCTGCGTTTGTGTGTGCTCTCATGTGTGATTTGTGCAAGATTGTGTGTGCGTGCGTGCGTGTGTGTGTTTGTTTGAATGAATGCGCAGCAGTAGTAGCAGCGCACAGCAGTGTGTGGCCCTGGAGATTAGAGGCAAGCAGAGGGAGAGCACAGAGGTTTAATAGAAACTTAAGCAGGGGAGGAGAAGAGGCAGATAAGAGACGTCTGGAAAGTTAAGTTTTCCTAAGAATACTTAAAAAAAAGGTTGACTTACATTGAGGCAAAGCTGTGCTAATGTTGCTCTGATGCAGGTGTATGTAAAGGTGTATTCAAGATAACGCAAACCTTCCTCTGACGATAACATGTATGAAAGATAGAGTTTTATCTTGTAGCCATTGTAAAAATGATCTTACATCTATAAGCACACAGGCCTGAAAAAGTACAATAAAACTAGAGCAAAATAGGCTTATAAACAAAAAGTAATGCTTTTGCAGAGAAAAAAAAAACGTTTATGATTTTGATCAGGAGTTCTGCAAGATAAGACATAAATGTGATCTATATCCATGTATTTCTGTCAGACAGGCAACCTCCTATCTCTTCATGTGCACACATTATTCTCACGCAGCAGGCTTCGACCTGGTGATAACATGGCCGCAGGATTTACGGGTGTCCAAATATTAGCTCAAATAATAGCTGTTATGAGAGGCATTATGCAGTTCAAATGATGTATTTTATTGCAATCCCTGAAATATGCGCCACTATAGTTAGAAAGCCATACCGTCTGTCATCCAACATCCGAGCTCCTTGGGCTGTAAATAATACAAATAAACCACACTTTATATCCCCAATAGGAAGATTTCCACTTTCCACAATGTTTGACTACACCTTAAACTGTATATTCAAAAATATTCAAACCTAAGATGCCATTTATTTCACTGCACTATAACAATAAATGGGAAACTTTCTTATATTTAGAATCATTGGAAACTTTCTACAATAAGAGCTTTGTAGGTTTAAGCTATAGATGAAAAATAGTACATTTTTATTTCTATGGCTGGATCAATACTTGGGCCCAGAGTACACATTTGTGATAATGGGTGTCAAAACAAAAGTGTCTGTGGAGTTTTGGAGGTTAAGACCTATCTGATGATATATTGCTGTGATGATACATTATTGCTAAAACATTCACACTACAAAGATAACTAAAATATATTCCTCAACAAATGAAGCAGTTACTGCAGTGACCCACAGACTGCTGTCCCTCTTACTCTGAACTTTAATTTGATTGGTTGATCTTTTACCATTGTCTCTGCATATCTCAATATTTATCAGGACTGTTACTAACGAGTCATTTCATTATCGATTAGTCAGCAGATTACTCTCTTGATTAATCAATTAATAGGTTGGTCTATATAAAATATCATAAAATAGTGAATGCCTATCACAAAGCAGCACGTCTTCACATTTGAAAAATTGGAATCACTGAATGAAAAATTACTTAAAAGATAATTTGAGGAGTTTTCTTTCAATCGACCAATTGATTAATATACTTGCTAACAATTATTGTATTTGTGCCATCAGGCTTTAGCCTATAACAAGCCATGCTGGAGGTATTTGCAAATGCTTCTTTCAACTCACATCCTACAATTCTTACTTCTTACACATTTTATTTATATGTCAATGTTTTGATCTTGCCAACTTTTCATTCTGTTTCTTATATTGTTGTCTTTGTGTATTTATTACTATTATATCCTGTTCATTTGTGTGCATCTTTGTAGTTCATTTCTGGAAATACAACATAAACACACAAACAGAATTAAGTACAGAACTGAAGCAGATGCATACATAAAGTTTGTTAGTGGCATTGTTGTAATTAAAATAGCACAAACTCAACTGGCCATACTTTCCTTGACTGTGGAGTTTGTTGAATTTGGTGACAACAAAGCTTCCATCCTCAGTAAGTCCACAGTGGGATGACTTTGTTTTTGAAGTGCTGTGATATTGCGGCTGGATGGAGGATCAATATTAATATCTCAGTTCTATGGGTACTACAGAGCCAATTGGGTGTTGCCAGTAGATCAATGGATCTCTCCATTATTGATTTAAGAATATTTCAGCATAAAAGGTCCCAGCTGCAGCCAAAAAGCCTCTTTGGCAGAGCGCAGAGAGGAGAGCAGAAAGCGACCCTACTTTCCCTCCAACCTTTTCTCATTTGCGCGCGCTGTATAAATAGAGATCATCACTGTAATAGTCTTAGCGGGATAATTCAATTTAGCTCTCGCTTTGCCCTCATTTTCTCCACATTTGTCTTTACGGCGTGTGTGGACTCTGGCCTCTAAGTAGCTTTTTAAACGGCAAACAACGCATGCTGTAAAATGTAATGATTGATTATTTTATTTGATCGAACAAGGTACTGTATACAATCGAACACTGAACATGACTACCATCTCGTCTGTTCCTGTGCTGTGTCACTGAGATGTGTGTGTGTGTGTGTGTGTTTGCATGTGCATGGTGGTGTGTAACGTCCCTGGCTCCGGAGTCTAATGGGGAGCCCTGCTGAAATATTCATAGTGTCACATTAAGATTGCAATATTTGCACTGGAAAACAACCAGCATACAACCTGAGCTACCAGCAACATTACAACCACTCAGCTCGGCCTTTAACATGAGTGTCGTATGTGGATATGGAGAAAGAGAGAGATCAGTCTTTGTTTAGAGGCATTGGTAAGTGCTGAAGATGTTTGTGCAGTGACCAGTCTGGAGTGTGTGCATATTATTATTATTTTTTTATTTTTTGCAGTCTTGTTCTTGAGATAAGAAAAACCAGAATAGACTAAAGCTCTCTTTTTGGGCCTCTAATTTGTCTCAGTGTCGTAAAACATTAGTCTAGACTTTCATCCTGAGCCCATGCATGAAGATATTTTAGTAAAACTAAAAATAAGCAGAAAACACAAAGACTCAGAGAGAGGATATGTAACCCAAGTCTGCGCAATCCTCTACATTTGTTAATCTATTTTAATAATAAAGAAATGTTTAGGATTTTTATATCTGCATCTTGATTCAAATTTGCAAACATATACACTAGATATGGATAGATATGCCAATATAAGTGCAGTTGTTGCAAAAATATTTAAACTGTTCAAACATAGCCTATGTCACGATGTTAATATCCTGTAAGAAATTATATATGTAGCGGTTGCCAGACAAAAAAAATGAAACACTTGTTCCTTGGCCTGTTGCAATGTGTTGAGACGTCATCTTAACGTCAAAGAAGGAAAGAAAGAGCCAGAGGCTGAGAGAGATGATGTTTGAATTGAAATTATGTAATAGTTGTACACAATAGTTCTATTGCATCCAATCAACTGAATCAGTTTGGCCTTGGAGTTTGTTTTGGCTCCTTGGAAAGTTGGTCTTAGTCATCTTCTGTGGTCTTTGACTGAGGAGCTCTTCACTGCTGAAAAACGATACTCAAATGATATGATCCTCTTATAAGGTTTGGTTGAGGTGCTGGGGTCAGTTTGGTGAGCGTTGGAGCAAAGACCCTGCATTAAAACCTTCTTTTTCATAGATTTAAGTGTGAAAATGCCTCAGGAGGCTTATATAATATAAGATATGAAGGAAATATAATTCTCTCTTCACGCAAACTGTTTGCATAGAAGAAAAACTGAATATCATTTTGACAATTTATCAACACTTTTAAGTTGTCTAGTTAGTTTGAGCATGAAACTACCATTTACATTGTGAGCGTGGCTGATGGAAATGTAGACCTTTTCTGCTTCATCATTGTTTAAGTGAACTGTATTAGCTTTCTGTCTCATCCGACAGTGTTATTGCCTTGTGCTTCAGGGAATAATATACATTACTCATATGGTTCAGACACAGACAGTAATGCTTATTTCCCTCATGAATATGTGCACATAAAAAACACACACATATACACATAACAGGCTAACCAGCCCTTGTGCACAATAAACAACCAGAGTGCTACACGCATGTGCTGACAGGATGTGTATTGATGATGTTGGATTAGCGAGGGAAGGGGCAATAAATGGACAGTGGCTGTCAGCGACGGGGAGATGGAGATAACAGGAAGGAGAGAGTGATGGAGACAGTCAGGGGAGTAAGAGGAAAATACGGGCCGGCTCGGATGATGGAAAGGCAGGGAAGAAAGTGTAAAAGAAAATGAGACAGACGCAGGAAAGATCAGGAGATTAAAAAAGGGGGGGAGCGAGGAGTTGCGTGTTTAGTTTACCGGGCATGAATAGAGTCTTCATTGATCCAGAGACAGAGGCCATCATTCCTGTTCAGTGAGCACAGCACTGCTACAGGGCAAGAGGGAGAGAGGGAGGGAGGGAGGGAGAAATACAGGTGGAGGACTGAGTGCCAGAGAGGAGCTCAGAGAGACACAGAAGTGCAGGGAAATGTGAAAAACAGGAAAAATTACATCAGCGGAGTACATTTTGTTCATTTCTAGCTTTTTAATTTCCATTTTTACATGCCATTTTATTATTTTTGCATCATTAATGCAACAAATCTCAAATGTGCCTGCTCTTCTTTTTCATTGTATTTACCTTTATGTAATAAATCCTTTTTTTCTTTATGTCGTTTGTAGCTTAAACATTTAATTTCTCAATACAACTGACAGGGCTGCAACTAATGACTATTTTCATTATCGATTAATCGGATGATTATTTTATTAATCCATTAATCATCTGGTCTATGAAATGTTCGTCACAATTTCCAAAAGCCTAAGATGATGTTTCCAAATTGCTTGTTTTGTCAGACCAAACCCCAAGTATATTCAATTTAATTTTATATTTTGATAGAAAACTGAAAAAGCAGCAAATTCTCACATTTGAGAAGCTGGAACTAGGGGTTTTATTTTGCATTTTTGTTTGATAAATGACTTGATCTTCTGTCGATCGACTTATTGGTTAATTGACTCGTCATTTCAGATCTACTATTGACTAAATGTTATTTGGTCTAGCAATTGCTAATTCAGTTCTTGGTAGTTTCGTGCAGATGATGCATTTAAAAATGGTTAATAAAGGTGTTAGAGAAGTGGCCTGAGGTTTGTTTGGCTCTTTGTATTTTATTCTATATTATTTTGATTGTTCTCTTTTTCCATTTATATTGCTTTTTTTATTGTCTGTTATAGTGTATGTTTTGCGTATGAGGACCCTCTTGAAAACAAAAGTGGTTTATCCTTAAATTTTGAAAAGATAAAAAATTAAACATTAATTTGACCCACATAAGCTTTAACATGTTTGTTTTCCTGCACCGTTAATAGCCTCTAAACTAGCAGGTTTTAAATATGACAACATTGGTACCAAGTTAACAGCAGGCAGCCTGTGTTTATCTTCAGGGGGAACGTGTCAGGGAATTGTGAGAGGGAAAAGATGCAGCACAGGAGCGAGCAGATGCCAGAGAGGCAGGGAGTGAATAGCAGGAGAGAGAGGAAGGAAGAAGGAGGTGCAGAACAGTTGTTTTTCTCCATGCATCGTTCTCTCAGTAAAACGCCTCCCCTCCTGCGTGTGGTGTTGTGACAGCTCTGCCCAAACTCGACCACTCACACAGATACGACTACAGTCGGCTACAGATGGAGGGACGGCGGACAGGAGGGAGTGACATGGGAGGGGAAGCGAGAGATGGAGTGAAAATAACCCAAAGCTACAAAAGACTGGCAGCTGGGGAGAAGTGCAACACAGCAGAGGAGAATAGATGGAGACAGAACAGAGGCACGAGGAGAGCGATAGAGACAGAAAGGATAGCGATAGAGACATTCAGACTGGTTGACTCATTCTTATGATGTCAGATCGAGCTGTGCTGACATGCTCCAGCTGGCAGTGATGAGTAAAGCCATGGTTCAAAGGCTTTGCATTCTCAATACACATGGATAGCCAGCTCTCAATGCTAGCAGTGAGGGCAGTGGCCAAACAGAGAAACTCAACAGCACCACTGATTTCCTGCTCTTGTATGGCTCTTGTATTTTTTTTTTGTTTTGTTTTTTTAAAAAGCCAAGAGAGACACAGATGGCTGCAACATTTTTTACTCATGATAGAGGCAGATGACAATGATGACAATGATGATAATGGGTTCTCATTACAGCCGGCCTCGGGGCAGACACAGAGGAGCGGTTGGTGGAGCATCTCCTAAACCCAGCCCACTACAACAAACTGATCCGTCCTGCGACTAATGGCTCCGAGCTGGTTACTGTGCAGCTGATGGTGTCGTTGGCCCAACTCATCAGTGTGGTGAGCGTGCACATGTCTTGTGTGTTTAAATGTGTGTGCATCTTTCACAGCATGAAGACAATCCAATATGATACTCATCATTTAAGTTTGGTTACACATAAAAAAAAAGACACCAAAAGATGATATCAATTACATGTAGAAGGCATTTTTAAGGTGCAACAACTGGACTAATGCTGTTCCTGCTGGAGATTTAAAATTTACAAATTATTTCTTGACTCTGCAAATTATTTTGTATTCAGGTCTCATAGTTAAAGCTGAAAATGAAGTTGTCTAAGGATGTAATTCCCAGGAAATCTCACGCCAGTCTGATAATCATTTGGTCCTTGGCCCAAAGCCGGATCTGTTCACCAGGTTTCATGGAAAATCTATTCAGAGCTTAAAGACTTAGGCTCTTATAGACAAACAGGCAGTGGTGGAAGAAGTATTACAATAGCAATACCACAATTTAACAAGTAATTCAAACTCTTACATAAGTAAAAGTAAGTAAGTATTTTTGGAAAATGTATAAAAGTCACTATGCAGTCAAAATGGGCTGTGTTACATTATTATATATTATACTACTGGATTATTATTATTGCAACATATAAGATGCATTTTAATGTTGTAGATTATTTTACTAATTTTATATACTGGTGGGTGGTTTCATTTAATGTATAACAATGTTAACAGTGTTAACAATATTTATACAGTATGTTCATTATAGTTTTTTAAAAATCTTTATCTGCAAAGTAACTAGTAAGTACAGTAGCAGTAGCGGTAAATGTAGTGGAGTAGAAGTATAAAGCAACATAAAGTTAAAATACTCAAGTGAAGTACTAACTCACAATTGTAACTAAAAGTACAGTACTTGAGTAAATGTACTTAGTTACTTTCCAACACTGCAAACAAGCTCTAGAATAAGGGTAAAACCCCTAAACTCGCTCCACTGAAATATATTATCTTTATTATTATAAATAGTTTATCTTTGTGTAAGATAAAGGGCCACTCCACCAATTTTACACAGAAAGTTCAGTTTACTCGTTACTGTATGTTGAGTACTACTCAACCAAACAGTTGTATAATGTCTTCTGTGGTTCTGGAGGAACTTTTTAAAGCCTGAGAAATGAATCAGGGTTATCTCTGCTTGGGCTCAAAGACTTACTTTTTAGCAGAAATCTTTACAAACTGGGGATGCGAAGTTTGAAAGACATGGCGAAGGTCTATCAAGATTCATATTGCAAAGTGTAGAATCCAGTGTTTTTTGAAGCTTGACTCAGCCTATAGGGACTAAAAATCAGGATATCTCGGCTTTGCTGCATCAATTTTATTCCATTTTTAAAAAAATCTGTCACACACATCCTTCAACATGTTGGAAGTGCTGTAATGAATCACTGAGGTGCTCCTTTAGTCATAGTTTGTAACGTATGTGTCTTCTTTTTCTGCAGCATGAAAGAGAGCAGGTGATGACCACCAATGTTTGGCTAACACAGGTGAGACTTCCCACTCTTCTCCTCATCTTACCGTCCTGACGTAGTAAACATTCTGCCACACAGAGAAAAAGAAATGAGGACAGAAAGATTATTCAAATACAGACCGAACAATGAATTAAATATTTTATTTTGCGGTTTACTGCCAGGTCAGTGGAAGTTAATCTGATACCACAAGAGACTTGGATGGTAGTAACAAATGTGACTTAGACAAACAAGGACACTGAATAATGCTCTCTCTGCTATATACTACAATATACATGCTGATTTACATTATGTAATCATGGCCCACAGTGTTATTACACCAGTACACCATAGCACACGAGCAGTGGTCCAGTTACTGGAGGGGAAAGATGCATCCCTGTGTTCCATATGTTTCACACTGGTTGAGGCTGTCAGAGTCTAATCCTGCCACCGCTCGTGTGGAGCAGCAGCTCTGAGGACTGACATGACTGGTGAAGCGTCAGACAGCGAGAGAGACATCAAACAATACACGTCCTCGAAAACCCAAAATCTGACAGGAGAAATATGAGAAGTGAGGTGAAATTTATGAGCAGGAAACACAGATTTTTTTTTTGTTTGTTTTACACCCAAAACACAGATGACTGAAGCGCATTGCACAAATGCTGAACCTCTATTTCTCAGTCGGTGAATTGGGTAGTTTGTGATTTTTGGTGAGATACCGTAACCTCATGCTCACCCTGAGAAACCTGTGAATAATAACCTGTGACTGAGCTCTGACCCTCTTCTACATGGCTGACTCTTTGTTTACTTACATCTGAGGCCTATAACATGGTAGAACATGTAGGAATACACATTTAGACACACTAGGTATACAAATGCATTCACCCACACACATCGTCAACATATGTGCTTGCTTTTGAGGGCAGGTGTTAGAACAAATTACACAGCCATATGTTCAATTTGGACGTAAATTTAGAGTCCTCTAAACAGCCTCATTTGTATTATGTCAACATCATGGATGATGCATTTAATTAGATTGTTTATAGCTTCACGCATTTTGTCTGTCTTATGTTCACACACACACCTGAGCAAGTTAGGATTTATGGCATGTAACGGAGCATAGAGTGGGCATCAGTGCTCTATAGATCCCTTGCAGTCGGTAAGCAGGGGAGCCAGGGGCAGCTGTCCTGAGCAAGCTGTAACGAGAATAATGCATCACAGTGACTGCAGACGACCTAGCATGGGCATTACAGCTCCAACATGGCCATAACATAGAAGAGCCAGACAGAGCTGCTGTCGCAGGTCGCAGAGGCTTCAGTGTGGCGATGTCAATGACTAACCCACAACAAACAGGACAAGATAATGCTGTCTTTTACAAAAGGTTACACAGAGGACATGACGATCTTTGCTGATACACACACACACACACACACACACACACACACACACACACACACAGCCTCACTGTAGATGCCATTTTAATCATGCTAATAGGTTTGTGGCTGGGTGTGTTTAAAAGACCATTCACTCTCTCTCTGTCTTATAGTTAAAAAGTAAGTAAGCGTAAATTGACGGACAGCACAGGATGTTCCCCAGGCTTACGTGGCTTGTGATGTGTCATATTGACCACTGACTGACCAATGGACAGACACAAAGACAGACAGACAGACAGACAGACAGACAGACAGACAGACAGACAGACAGACAGACCGACCTTCTCTCTGCTCCTCTCAAGATGTCTTCCTGCTGTTGTGCGATTGGCAAATGAGTGACTAAGCATTTTGTTTTTATTGGCCCTCAGGAGTGGCAGGACTATCGTCTGACTTGGGTCCCTGAGGAGTTTGATGGAATGATGAAGGTCAGGCTGCCCTCAAAACACATCTGGCTGCCTGATGTGGTGCTCTACAACAAGTGAGTCACTCACTCACCCTCCTGTCATCACTTCAGATGGCTCTCAGAAGACACACGGGGTCATAAACATGCACAACAAAAGCGCATACAATTCTCATGTTGAACTCATAATGTTTTAAACCTAACTCCCAGGTGATGTGATCCAGCTGCCATCTTTGTAAGTCACTTTGGATGAGAACATCAATTAAACGCCAGAAATCTTACTGTAATACATGCAGGCCCGTCACACGACTGAATATATCCACTGTTATCTGCTCGTATCACTCATGCTACATTACTATACAGTACCTCCAAGTCTCATGAGACACTTCAAAGATGGAGTCATCGGCACTACACACCCAGGTAGATAAGCGCAAATACATGTACAGTAGATGTATGCAAATGCAGTAGATGCACACAATTAACCAATTAGAAGCACTTGCATATATATATATTTAGCTTGTTTAAAATGTGTGATGTTTATGTGTTCTTTGTGCAGAGATGCTTGATAAATAACTGTCTTTGCATTTTGATTTGGAGTCTGTACAAAGGACCATCCCTTGCTGTTAAATTCTTATCTATGACATCTAGTATAATTCTGCTGCCTACAGGCCATGCCTACAGTGTAGGCCAGGATGAATGACCCCCATCCCCACCCTTTGTGCACTGTGTATGCACCCTGTCACCTTCAAGTTCCCATCACGTACACTGCACATAGAAACACAGAAACCAACTAGTGCTCTGATGCTGGAATACTTTGCGGTAATTTAATTAAACACCAATTTACTTAGGGATATGCATCACAGGAGCACAATATAAACTATAAATCTAGTTTTAATTAAGTCTTAAAACTATATTTTGACACTGGGACCAACAATACAGGACCCACCTTAGTTGAAATTTGACTGGTGTGTGTGGTGCAAATTCCCTCACAAAATTCGCAATTAATACAATTTTTTGTTTTTTTTACATTGTACAATTTTGCTCATGGCAACGTACAATTTTTGCACGTTCTATATCAGAATGCACATACCGGTTTGTACAAATAGACATATCTAAATTTCTATTTATTTGTTAATTGTTTTCTAAGTTTTCTAGACTCATAGTTGTATAGTAGGTTTTATGTTATGTTTGATTCTTATAATTGTTCTTTTTGCTACTGCAACACTGCAATTTCCCCTAGGGGATCAATAACGTCTATCTATCTATCTATCTATCTATCTATCTATCTATCTATCTATCTATCTATCTATCTATCTATCTATCTATCTATCTATCTATCTATCTATCTATCTATCTATCTATCTATCTATCTATCTATCTATCTATCTATCTATCTATCTATCTATCTATCTATCTATCTATCTATCTATCTATCTATCTATCTATCTATCTATCTATCTATCTATCTATCTATCTGTCTGTCTATCTGTCTGTCTGTCTGTGAACTGGGGACCCTGGGCTGTTAACCACTTTGCCCAGTTGTTAATCCAGACCTGAATAAGTCTGGGCGATATAGTAACTATATGGCAAATATACACCAAAATAAAGTAAAAAGCAGAATAATCCAATTTTGTGTTGAACGCAATTAACTGTGTTCCACTGTAATGCATTATATAACACAAAACAGAAACTTGTCTTGTTAGTTTTTAATTAGAATTTGCTTGGATGTCTGAGGGAGGTCAGGATGTTGCAGACCACTCGTCTAAATGTAATGGAAACTGAGTGTCAGCCTACAGTATGTAAATCAGCTCATCAGAGTACAGTGATCTATCTGGCCTTCTCCTCTTTCCCTGCCTCACTCCTTACTTTACTAAAGATTAAAAGATCCCTGACCCACCGAGCTCTGGATGAAATGATCCCATTAATCCCGCGAACCCCAGGTCGACACGCTATCCTTCAAGTCTTCTTCACTGCTGTCAGTCACCTAAACAGGAGGATTAGGTCTGGACACAGCAACTAGCTCATTTTGAAGTCTCAATTGGATTGTTTAACTAAATTTGCAGGAATGTTGGTGTTTCTTAGAGTGTACTTTAGCAGGTGAGTCAATCATTCAAAACGTAAGAATAATCCTCTTGCATATGTCACATCTTGCAGCATTAGCCATCATTAATTAGCTCTCTTGCCAAAAACTTGAGTTAAATGGAAATTCAATCTACAGCTTTAATGTTGTCAGCTGACTTCTGACCGAAGTGTCTAATTCGAGCTGTTTAACTCGACCCGGTCTGACCTGTGAGTCGTGTTTCCTGTCTAGACTGAGTGTTCATCCTTTTCCTTGTGTTTGTAGAAGCAGGTGTGTGTGACCCTGTTGCCCTGAGACACTTCAAAGCCTCACCCCCATAACCTCCACAAATGCGAGCGCGCGCGTGTGTGTGTGTGTGTGTGTCTGGGAGCTCTTTAATGAACCCATATTGCCTAATGAGATGTGTCATGTTCCCCTGACCCAGGGGAAACATGGCCTCTCATTATACTTTTTGTTTACAAAATTGTTTTTTTAAATTACATCATCACACACAGGTCTCTGTTCAGGTCTGACACTCCTTCTCTTTTTTGTCTTCCTCCTCTCCCTCTTCACGTCTCTCACCCTGTCACTCAGTGCTGATGGGGTGTACGAGGTGTCGTTCTACTCTAACGCGGTGGTCTCTTACGATGGCAGCATCTTCTGGTTGCCCCCGGCCATCTATAAGTCAGCCTGTAAGATCGAGGTCAAGCACTTCCCCTTTGACCAGCAGAACTGCACGCTGCGCTTCCGCTCCTGGACTTACGACCGCACTGAGATTGACCTGGTGCTCCGTGCTGACGTGGCCAGCATGGACGACTTCACGCCCAGCGGGGAGTGGGACATCATCGCCCTGCCAGGCAGACGAAACGAGAACCCAGCTGACCCCACCTACGTGGACATCACTTACGACTTCATCATTCGCAGGAAGCCTCTTTTTTACACCATCAACCTCATCATCCCGTGTGTGCTCATCACCTCACTGGCAATCCTGGTCTTCTACCTGCCCTCTGACTGTGGAGAGAAGATGACGCTCTGCATCTCCGTGCTGCTGGCTCTCACTGTGTTCCTGCTGCTGATCTCCAAGATCGTCCCGCCCACATCACTAGACGTCCCTCTCGTGGGGAAGTACCTGATGTTCACCATGGTCCTGGTCACTTTCTCTATCGTCACCAGTGTGTGTGTGCTCAACGTACACCACCGCTCGCCCACCACACACACCATGCCCCCTTGGGTTAAACTGGTGTTCCTCAACAAGCTTCCTGCCTTGCTCTTCATGCGCCAGCCCAGGAACAGCTGCGAGCGCCAGCGGCTGCGCCAACGAAGGAGGGCCCAGGAACAGAAGGAGGGTGGGCGCAGCGGGGAGGCGGGGGCCTTGATGGTGGGGCTCGGGCTGGGCAGTGCTGGCGGGAACGGAGGGGCAACCTCCACAGGGGTGTTCGGCAAGGAGGACAGTGACCCTTGTACCTGCTATGTGAACCGGGCATCTGTTAAACAGTTTGGAGGGGATCTGGGAGGTGCAGGAGGGGGATCCATGGATGGTCTGAACAGGGTGAGGGAGGGCCGGGAAGGGGGCTCTGGAAACCTGCCGCGGGGGAAGCAAGCACCAGGAGGTCCTGCTCTGACTCAGGCCCTGCTGGCTCAAGCCTGTCCAGGCTTTGAGGAGGCTGTGGAAGGAGTACGCTTCATCGCCAACCACATGAAGAGTGAGGATGATGATCAGAGTGTGAGTATTAAATCTGTATGATACCATTTACAGCATTGTAGTAATAGTCTCTGCTGCTCCTTATCAAAGCCCGACCAATACTGGACTTTTTAGGGTGATAGCGATATTGATAGTCGAGAGTAATAAAACTCAGCTGATAAAAATGTTCTATATAAACAAATTATTTAAAGCTGCTTAACGGGTGTATGTGTAATGTGAAAGGTGTTATCACCCAACTCTGCATTTCTCCTCAGCTCTGTTGTTTTAGATCACTGGTTTGGTTTTTACGGCCTACAACTTTACTGTTTCGGTTCACTCTCGCCAATCTCATCAGCGTCATTTCCAGACACACCTGCAGCTGTTTTCAACCAAACAAAAAAACAAGAAAACACTGAAACGTACCCATGTACACTACCTGCCCAGCACCAAATAACAGACAGACACAGTTAGCGACTAGCTGGTGAACACAGTGGAGGATTTAGCAGGTAAAGAGCCGGATATTTCTGGTTTGGTAGAAACCAAAACAGAACTAAAAGGAGAGCAAATACTGGATTTACATTCATCAGGTAGGCTGAGACATGAATGCTAATGTGGCTCCGTGACTGCTGGATACATAAATAGACAACTGTTTGCTAATACGTTCGCCATATCACCTTTATAACGTGATAATGTCAATGTTTGTTCACAGCTTTTTCTCTGCGCCCAAGTGGTCAAACAAATCCACGAATGTAGGTTTAATATTTAACTATATTTTTTAAGTTAAATTCAAAAATAGAATAAAAAAAGTAAAATATAGAGGCTCGTGATGCTGCCAATAATTCCTTTATTGCTGCAGTTTACTGCTCTGCAATTTCTTGCCAACATACACTTCAATATATCTGTGATAAACAGATATCAGCTGATAATACCAGTCTGCCAATGTATGGCTTGGGCTCTTATATTAAAATGAATTATTATCTTGTCTCTGTGTGGATAGAATCAAGGCATGAATCATCTTATTTTATGTGCATATGTTATTAACCATAAACAGCATCATGAGCAGCACAGATCTGTCCTTTCAGTGCCATATCAAGTTATAGTGACGACAGAGCGGTGCAGCAGCGCCGTTTAGCTCTGCCATTTGAAACGCATGGGGGACTACACCAGAGCATAAGCAAAGGAGACAGATCTGGTGACGCAATCATAGCCCTCTGAATAGTCAACACAGATATGTAATTATAGCAGTGGCATGACGTGTGCATAGAGAAGGAGTACAACTGGAAAGGCGCTGCAATAGAGGAACCAAGACAGCGGAGTGAGGGTGGCATGTTTTATCACATTCCCTCAAGGAATCTTAGGAAACCAGCCTTCTCTCCTGGAATGAAAGAAACTGACGCAGGAATTAACAGTCCTCTGTAATTCTGTCCATCATCGACATAGTTACCATCCCATTGCCATGCCGACCGCTTTCAAATCCTCCCTCTCCTGGCACAGTGCATGGCGTGTCAGCCCTTCCCCTCCCCCTCCTCCTGCTCCCGTCCTCCCCAAGTCATCATCGCAGGGGCTACAGTGTCAGCAAACCCTCTGTCTCGCTGCCCTTCATCACTCTCTCTCGTCTCTCACATCCTTCTCCTCCTCCTTGACCAGTGTCGGACCTCATCAGAGCTGTGTGGCAGAACAAGTCTCCGCTCACATTAACCCTTCACCTCCATTTTGCATAGGGAAACGCAGAGGGATAGATAGATAGAGAGAGAATGAGAGGATATGAGAGAGTGTGATTCTGCCCACCTAATCTTTCTCTTCACCCCATCCCAAACCCCCTTTTGTCCCTCCCCATCCACAGGTGAGCGAGGACTGGAAGTACGTTGCCATGGTGATCGACCGCCTCTTCTTGTGGATCTTTGTGTTTGTGTGCGTGTTCGGCACAGTGGGCATGTTCATGCAGCCGCTCTTCCAGAATTACACAGTCAAGACCATCACCAGCTCGCCAGGCTGACCATTCCCAGGCCGCGAACACGATGACGGACAGCTCCCCCAACCAATCAGCACCGCAGGACAAGGTCTGGAGGTGGGGGGGCAGGTCTGGGTTTTATTGTGTCTATTGGACTGGAACCAGAACTGGAACTGAACAGCAATCACGCCCATTACCTTTATAGTAACGTTTTTTGCAACGAACAACGTTTTTTCTTGGATGAAGAAAAAGGAAAACACCATCATACTCTTACCTGCAGTTTTTTGTCCAGATGTTTAAAGGACTGGCCTCCCCTTTCTGGTGGAAAGGTCCCTCTCTGCTCTCCTCTTCAGCCAGTCAGGGAGCGAGGATGCTCTGATTTACTCCTTGTTGAACCTCACAGCAGCCAATTTTCCGCTCAATGCTGACTGCTTAACTGACACATGACATGCCCGCCTTCAACTATGACATTACTCATTCACAATATTGACTGATGTCAGAGGGAGCTAATCAGAAAGGGAAGGGAGGGTCATATCAAGGTCCTTATACAATCATTTTATTTTTTCAGAAATCCACTACGTCAGTGAACTGATTCAGTATATTTTATCATAGCGTAGCAGCTTACCACAGTATAGCATTAGGAATATATTATTAAGATTTCTCTATATGTTAGCTCATGCAAGGGTCTGTTGCTGATAGAGAGGCTACGGTGTGTTGTATGATTGTATAGATTAAACAAGAATGTGATATAAACTCTACACAGCCTGTGATGCGCACACTAACACAATATGTGTACAAGCAACAGATTGTGAAGGAAAATACATAGAGGGGACTTGAATTAAAGAAAGAGCCAGTTTGCATTATTAGATGCAAGTCAGAGAGATAAAGTAATAGATTATGCATGGACAGTTTTTTGCTTAGAGAGTTGTGCACATTAAGTAGAGAACAGCAGCAGCCTGCTGTGCCAGAGTGCGCAGCTGCAGTGAGATGAGTGTAGCTCTTGACAAACTGAGGCATCTGAGCCAAGATAGTGGATAGGACCTCCTATTTGATAGACAGTGGAACATGATTCTCCAAGAGGGAGTGTTTAGAGCTCAGCTGAGGTGGAGCAAAGATCAGTACTGGAAAAAGTAACATGTAAATCAAATTATATTGATGGAAGTATGGGAATTTTATCATGGAAATGAAGCTATTATGTGTATTAATATGTAATTTCATATTTCAGTATGTAATGTTCAGAGCATATGTATACATGCATACATGTGCATGTGTGTATGTATGAGTATGCGTGCCCCATACCCCAATGTATTATCACATCTGTCAGATACATTGTTCAGGAGAGTGTACTGTATGTGTGTCTCCCCCCTCCTGTTAATCTGTGGCAACCTCTCTCCAATTCTCTCCCCTTTATCTGGTCTTCCACGGACAAACACATTTCTGACATTTAGTCCAATTAGAATAACGATTACCTACACTCTCTAAACAGCTATTCATTTTGGCAGTTTTCCTTTTCACCATGGACTGGCTGATTTGTCTTATTTCCACAATCTCCCCTGACAACCAAGCAGGAAGCAAAAGGCCTTTTCAGGCACACAGGGAGTGGGGGATGAATTAAGGTTTCATTAAACAAGAGGGAAATGGCAAAGGGGTATAGGGCAATACATGACAATTAATAGTACAAATGTTTTTGACTTTATAATGATGTTGCAGCTGAGGAACAACAGACTGAAAACAGGATAATCTGACCACAGCAAGCACAATCCAGATAGTGAGGAGGAATAAAGCAGGATAGGCAGAGACAAAAGACTGTTAGTGTTGTTACTGCGCAGGAAAGCCACTATAAAACTCTGCAAAACTGCTGTCTAATTCTCAGTCACTGTGAGTTGTGTAACTCGCTGTGAGTTTTTCCCAGCTTTTTACAGTCGTGTGGCCAAGTCTGCAGCTCACTTCTGGACTGGGAGCTGCCTCTCTCTCTCTCTCTCTCTCTCTCTCTCTCTCTCCGTCTCTGGAGGATGGGATTACCCAGGGGGATCAACAGATCCCGAACAAGTGTGAAAACCCTATCAGAGACCTGTGAAAACTGTATAGGCTGCACGGCTCCACACGGACAAAGTGTTGCTGGCTACTCTTTTTCTCCCTCTTTGACCCTTTCACTCTCCTTCCTTTCTTCTCACTTCCTCCCTCATTATGTCCCCCCCCCCCCCCATCTTTCACCTTCTCCTTCCTGACTCTCAAATCTGCTCCTGTGCACACCTTAACCAGTCCAATAAAGGTTGTAGGTTCAGATTAATCAAATTAATCAAAAGTATGTGTCTGCGTGGCACGTTTTTACTCTCACAATCACACTCACACACACACACACATAACATATAGTCTGTAAATTACTGTATTACCCAAACTTCCCATTAATCTTACACTGCAGGATAGAATGAAAGAAAGAACCGTTTCCTGGCTTTCTAATATTGAGGATTGCAACTTCCTTTTTATATACTCACAAGCACACACACACACACACACACAAACACACACACACACACACACACACACACACACCTACGCACTTTTTTTCTTTTAGGAAGCAGGGCTTTTAAACAATCATGGGTGTAGGGCCCAGCCAAGGTCACTGCAAGTTCTCATTATTCTGCTGTAAAAACAGGAATGTAGGTACAGTCTGTACCTGATCATATACACCTTATGACTTTTTTGGTGCAGAGGAACAGTAGGATGAACTTAACTGTCACTCATATCTCAAGACTTAAGTACAACGTCTTATACTGTATATTTCATTAATATACCATAGACATCTTTTTACCAGTGATTGACAAATCTATCTCCAATCTACGTCCATCCACTGCTGGAACAAAATGCAGTACCAGCGTGTGCCAAGCAATAATGCAATAATCCTCTATTAGAACTACTGGATTAGATTGAGGGCCACTTGCTGCCACCTGGTGCCCATCATGTGTTCTTACTCGTCTTCTCTGCTGTAATAAGTACAACCAACACTGTATTGTTTGAGTAAAGGTCACATTTATTCTTTCCAGGGAGAAATTTCTTTGCTTGAATGTGTTACAAAAAACATGAAAAGAAAAAGAAAGAGAGAGATATTCACATATTCAAACTGACTTTAAACTCTCCAGATTTTCACATTGCAATAAATACAGTTTGTAATGGATTGATGGGACATTTCAGACAAATACACACCCAACATTTACTGCTGAAGTTACAATTAGACGTGTGTGTGTGTGTGTGTGTGTGTGTGTGTGTGTGTGTGTGTGTGTGTGTGTGTGTGTGTGTGTTTATGTGTGTTTGTGTGGGTATGTGTGTTTGTGTGCACGTGAAGTCCATGACAGGATGTCCTTCGCGTGTCTTCTCTCCTGTCTTAACTTTTTCCTCCCTGGAGTGTGTGCGTTTGCAGAGTGGATGTCTTTGTGCTGAGGGCGTGTTCACTTCTTCTTCTCTTGCTTGTCGTTGAACTCCAGGAAGAAGTCATTACAGGCCACAGTTAGAGCTCCGACCAGTATGATGAACTCAGTGAAATCTACCTCCCCGTCGTTGTTGGAATCCAGGTCTCCCATCACCTTATCCACTGCCTCCTTATCCTGGGCATTCTGAGAATATAAAACAAAAATGTAGGCTGGATCTATTTTATACACATGACCCTTGTGCGTGCATCTTGTATCCCTAAGTATGTATCTCCTTACCCCCAGGTAGTTGCCGAGCTCTGCGGTAAGCATCTCTTTGAGCTCAGCCCTGCTCAGTGTGTATTTGTCCCCCTCGTTTCCAGAGTACTTATGGAAGGTCTGGATCATGAGCTGCATGGCGTTCTCCAGGGTGGAGGCATTCTCTGAGTTGGGCAACGACATTCTGCAGAAGGACAGAATAAAAGGAAGCGTGGGAGGAAAAGAAAGCAGTCCATGTCAAAAAATCTCTCTCTGTGGAGCAAATCAATACAGGTTAAAGCCTCTCTCGGTTGCTCTCTCTTGCACACACACTCTTTCTCTCTTTTTTCTCTTAGACAACCTGCATGGACAAACACATGTAGAAAACTGAATCATAGGCTACAAACATATCACTGAGATAGCTACAAACTGATCTTCTATGAAGTATCTAAGCAAAACTATCTAGTGACAGGAGAGGTACACCCTGTGCAGCCCCAGAGTAAAGTTTACTGTTTCCTCATCAGGAGTGTTTCCTCCCTGCCAGTGATCCTGATAAGATTTTGCTACAGATAAACAGATCCTCAATCTGTTTGTTGCTTTGCCCTGGAGAGGGGGACTCTGGGAGTCAGGACATAGTCAGCAGCCGGTCATGTGAGCCAGCTGATAAGAGTGAAACTCTAAGCTGGTAAAACAGCCGAACCAGTGGAGGAGATGTAACCAGGACACAGAGGGAACCTGATCTGGCTTTTACTTTAGCTCCGCCGGATGGCATAAAACACCGGAGACAGGTGTAAGTCCTTGCCTTTCTTGAACCTACATCACCTCTGGACTGTAAAGACTTTTCCTAACTGTCAATCACCTCTTACATCAGTCTCTCCTCGTGGACACAATGTTCCAAATTCTTATGAATCAGTGGCATAAAAAATGATTGGAATGACATTTTTGGCAAGGTCTGTTCAAGATGAATTAAGGTTCCATAACTTATCAGTGAGTAAAAAAGCTCTTCCTGTCTTTGTTGCTAATTTGCACTTTCAACAGGCAGTCCACCTATATAGACAACAGCTACATTAGCTGCACCCTCTAAAAACCTACTTTTAAAAGTAAAAATAGTCAGAAACAACCTCCGAGAAATGCAGAGATGTAGCTTTCAGTGCTGAAGTCTGTCCTCTACATCATTCCTTACCTGAGTGGAGGACGAGTGTTGGCCTGCTGGTCAGGTGCAGAGAGGGAAGGCAATAGCGACTGATGAGTAGGATGAGGAGGACAACGTCTTAAATACATCCCTCACTCCACCCATCCCCACTTATCCCTTCCTCCCCTCTCCCTCCTTCCGCCTGTTGCTCCTCCCCCCCCCTCTTCTCCTCCATCTCTGTTTACGCATCTGACACCTGCTATCTGCTGAATGGACACACGTAAGATCCATCTGCCCCCCATCAGTCAGATATGACATATCGACAAAAAACACTAATGGTACTGTAACTACAGCAAGACATTAGGTAAATGGAAGTACCCATAATATGACCACAAACCAAACCACAAGTGCCCTTGTATACTTTACATGTGGTCTTGTTATTCTCAGATGTCAGTCTGCATGGAAGATAAGTAACTCAGCAGATACCAAGTACCGAGTTTTGCCACTGTTTGCTATTCTGAAAGTGGATTATCCTGCTACCCTGTTGTGCAACCATTTTGTACTTCACGTCAAAACAAAGGAGAGGCTTAGAAGGAGTGCTAAAATAAACACTGGACCAAGACAACGATGAATAACTTGATAAGTCTCCAAATGTGTCTGGTTTTGAGCAGCAAAGAGTGGAGGAGAGGGGGGTCACGCCTGATACAGTATCCGAAGGATTAGTGTAGCACCGATGAATGGAGCCATCACACCTGGCAGCCATGCAGAGAAATCCCCATACAAAGACTTTGCAAAACACACACAAAGGCAAACATGCGCGTGCAACACTTTCACAAACACATTCACACCCCAAGCTCCAAAACACACTACATGCATGCACAAAATATATTAAAAAAACAAAAGGATCAACTACAGACGCATAGGCAAACATACTTTAAATAGTTCAGGTCATGTATCCATCAGACTTGAAGCAGTATAATGGATACAGTGAGTAAATGAAGAGCAAAAATAAATGACAGAAACACATATGACCATATACACTTGAATGAATGATCTAGAAGCTCACACTTATGAAAGCAAACAACATCAACATTAATGCGCAAGCACCATCAGTGCAAGATGTCATGAAATGTATGTCTGATCTGCCATCCTTGTAAGTGCATCTTCTTGTTTATGTGTCGCTGCTGCAGTATATTGTGTCAGTGAGTGGGGTAGCACAGCGTGTGTGCACCATATGTGTGTACATATAGTGTTGCAGAGTGGAGGATGGTGCACAATAGGAAGCGTATACTGTATGTCAGGATCTGGTTGCAATAGTTGATGCATATAAAGGCCGCTGAGTTTGACTAGTCAAGGATGTCACAGCTATATTTAGCAAGTGTTGCTTGTATCATTGATGTGGGACAATGTCAAACCGTACCAGAGAAACCGCTGTACACATTTTAATGTAAGTTAATGAGTAATGTCAGCAATTAGACACTTTATTAAAATGCAAATGACAGTTAAGAAAGATGAAACACAAATTAAAAACCACACACCGTATAGTTTTATTACATAAAACTTTAATTTTGAAAATACAGTAAGTGTCCTTTGTATAATTGGTATAAAAAAAGACACTCCCAGCTAAGAGTCCTTCAGTGTGTCCATGACAGTGGAGATCAATATAGTGTGACTGAAAAAAAGGTTGATCTGGACAGACATTAAGCTGTAGTTAAGGGCATTATACAACTGGTTGATTAACTGTAAGAAAATGACTATGGGCTGTTGTAAAAGAGTGTGTACATGATGTTTGGAAAATGAGAAAAGATACAAAAAAATGGCTGTTAATTTGTTGATCCACCAAACACTTCCCAAGCATCTATGATGCACCAGCATTGGAGCCACTCTTGCTCTGACTGAGGGAGTTGGCCACGTAGCCAATCAGAGTGAGGTATTCCTGGAAGCTGACCTTTCCATCGTTGTTCTCATCCAGTCCCCGCTGCATCTCCTTGACGGCAGAGGAGCTGTTTGTATCCTGAGCACAAAGGGAAAGACAGAAGCAGATGGGAAATACTGTTAGTGTCAATATGGTAGCTCCTTATGAGAAAGAAAGACAGAAGCATGTTCTAATATACTAATGGATTATACAACATAGCCAAAAGTTATGTAGTTTCTTACCTCCATGATGCCGCCAAGCTGTTTATTTACCAGTTTCTGGAAGGCTTTCCCGTCTAGGTTCTCCTTCCCCCTGGTAGAAGTAAGAAATGTGGTCACCACCGTCTTAATGGCTGCCTCCATATCTAAAGAGAGAGAGACAAGGACAAAAAGCAAAAAAGGAGAATTGAGTGAAGGAAGTGGCAAGGAGAGATATGGCCTTATCTTCGACACTCAGATTTGTGCCGTTGGATACAGTTCCCACAAATTGTATTAATATGAAAATATATTTACATTGGGTCTTGGGTGGATAAAAGGCTTATTCAGTTATTGAGTACATCATGACCTTAGAAGGCTTGTGCGCAGCTGACTGATCAAGATTAGGGATTCATAATTAACTCTGTGTAATCATATTATATATCATAATGTATCAAAATCAAGTTATATTACAACATTCCATTTAGCATGTGTGACATGATTGGAAACATACTGACATAAAATGCAACAAGTTCAGTTAAATACCGCACTGTTCTGCAAATAAGTAGTTATATTAGTGATTAGCAAAGCAAAAGTGTCTGAATTGCCGTTTAAGCCATAAATGTGCAGCACTGAAGATGAGACAAATGTAATTATTTTGCGCTCTATGGATCACATCTTGAAATTGTATTTGAATTGGATATGTTCAAATATGTCCTCTGAACATAAACGTGAGAAAGGTGAGACACACAAGTGATGTCAGCATAGAAGAAGAGGAGGAGAGGGAGCGGGGCAAGCCTGGAGGCTCTCCAAGGTAAACAGAGCGAGAGAGAGGGAGTGATGGAAGGTTGAAGAGGAGGGGAGTCTCTGAGGTAAACACAATGGGAGCTGTGATCTCTGACGGTGGACATCTGATCCCCAGAAGCCAGCGGGAAGCCAAAGGTTCAGATTACTGCCTGCTGCCCGTCTGCTGCAGCACACCTCCCCTCACACTGTAGGAATACGCTGCACGCTGTGCTCAAGTATGAACTGACAAACATCACGAAGTGCCAATAGATTAAGGCAGCCTAAAAACATCTAATGCTGCTGTTATTGACAGAATCTCAGAGTCATGTGAAGCTAAAACCACGGCTGAACATTTTTAAGCTTTGGTTCATTTCACTCACTGCTTATTGCTAGTTGGACCATGCATGAAGGACAGGAACAAGACGGAAACACACTGGATGTCAAATCTAGTATCAAAACAATAGCTAAGTCCCAATTCCATACTACATGCCAATTCTACACAGATGTTGATTATATTGTACACATAGGAAAAGTGACAAAAGGTCAGTATGCATACTAACGCTGTAGGCCTTTTCACTGAAACTATTTTGACATGTCACAGTAGGAAAAGCACAGGGGTAAAAAAAATAAAATGAATGATGGCTGAATGAGTCCTGGTATTGTGCATGTTGGCTCACTGCCACACTATCATGGCTTATTGGGACACTTGAATAGAACAGAGCCATCGTTAATGTTATGAGTAACAGCTGTGCTTTTCCTACTGCGACAAGTCCAGATGTGAAAAAAGTCTGTTCTCTCACAATGCAATGCACAAATGAAATGGAAGAGCTACTCGCAGCTGCAAAAAATTAAAATGAATAGAAATTGTGGGAATTAAAATCAATATAAATTGTGGATTTTGATGAGAGAGCTCCAAAAAAAAAAGTATTAAATCTTTTTGCTTTCTCCTTGTGAAGTTCATGTGACAGTGACATCAACTGGGACACAAGCTCAGTTCCAAACTACATAATAGTTCTAAGCAGGTTTTGAGTTTGTAGTGTTTGAGGGTGTCGTGTGTGGAAAAGTGACAAAATGAAGTATAATCAAAACAGTTAGCATGCATACTAAAAACTAAGTACACTTTTCTCCCACAATGTAATGCACAAAGGAAACAGAAGAGCTGGGAGTGCTGACTAAATCTAATTGTGGATGGTGATAAAACAGCCCCAGGAACACCTCAGAAAACAAAAACTAACTAATAGATTTAGTGATATTTAATTGGCAGTGACATTCCAGACTTTGATTTACATCCATCATTGTACATATTGTATAATTTAATGTTAGTAAAAAACTATTAAGAGTGTTGATTTTTTTGTAGTGTGGAATTGGGAAACACAGCTACTGTCTGATTGCCATCCATCATGGCACGTGTTGTATCATTTCCTGTTGGTACAAAAATATGTAAAGTATGTTGATTTCCTGCATACCAACTGCAAAAACAAACAGACAGTTAGCAGTGGTAGAAGAAGTACTCAGATAACACAGTGAAGAAACAACTTGTTTTACTACAAGTCTTTTACCTGCATTCACAATTTTACTTCAGTAAAAGTACAAAAGTATGAGCATCAACATATACTTAAAGTACCAAAAGTAAAAGTACTCATTATACTAATTTTACCTACTTTATATACTGCTGGGTGGCTTGTGAATTTACCCATGAGGATCAATAAAGTCTTATCTTTATCTTTCTGCTCCCATTTAGCTTTCTGTTGTCTCCACAAACAAGATTTCCAAGGCAACTGCTCACAGAAAATAAAAGGCCTGAATAAATGCTGCAGATACTTGAGTAGAGTTGATAAGTATCTCAGCAGTCACAGTGGTGAGAGGCCTTGCTGCAGGATTTCCAGTGTGTATTGGAAACTACCAGGAGGCAGCGGTGGTCACAGGATGGGTAATTATGATGGCTGCCCGTGGCGATGTTGTTGGAGTAACTGTAGAAGCTGGTAAAGCTCCCATCTGACACAGATGTCACATCTCACTGCTCACACTATGCAACTACACTGACCTACACACAAAGATGTACAGATAGACAGAAAGAGAGATAAAACACACACACATCTAAAGAAGGACAACACCAATTAGGACTTCTGTTGCATTAACCTAATTACTGGGTGAGCGAGAGCAGGCACCCAAACCCTGGATTCTGTTTCATGTTGCCATGCCATGCCAGCACACACACACACACACTCACGCATGCATGCAGAGGTGAACACACAACTCTTTCCTATATACAAGTGAGCTGTCATCAGCATGCTCTTCATTATTATTTAAAAGCGTTGCTATAATTGTCCCAACACCTTCCTAACACCGTCTACAAGACGATCAGCGGCACGGGAGCAGGCAGACCATTGTCTGTGTGTGTTTATAGCTCTACAGGCCATATATCAAAATGCCTGGCAGGCCACCATCCATTAGAGTCTTTTCCGAGTGTAATGAGATAAACATGAAACCAAGTAGGCTTCGTCCAGAACTGGAGACATCGGGGCCACAGAATTACAAATGGGTAGAAAGGAACATGCAGTGGGGTTTGTCTGATAAGAGCAAGAGGTGGCCTGACTGAGAGTGTGTGCTGAGTACACATGCAGCTCGCCCACAGCCTCTCAGCACATGTGCTCCATAGAGATTCAGAGCGTGGAGATAGTGATCATAATGACTCAAGTGTAATGAATGCCTGTGCATTGTTTTATTTGCATGACTGGTCCTTTCTGCTACATTTTACTGGAATTCTTTGCACTACACACATGCTGGTTTAGTGATTCCCAACTTTTTTGGCTTGAGACATTTTAAAACAAAGCAATGTCTACTTGTGACCAATCGACTCCAGTTGCACATTACAACCAGGTTAACCAAAGAGTGCATATTTTTTTCCCTTTTGAAAATATCTTTAGAGGCCTAAAGTTGTAAAACTAACCAGTAATTCTCAAGTGACAAGGATTAGAGGAACATCTGAAAAAGTACATTTAATCTTGTGTTTTGTTTTGTTTTTTACTTACCTACCTAATTTACAATCCCTCAGACATATCTTGTTACTCCTTAAAGGATCCTGATCCACAGATTGGAAACTACTGCACTGGCTGGTTTTGAATTTGGTTAATTATATGTTTCATGTTGATATGGTAAAAAGTTATGTAATGTCAAATTAGGGAATCTGATACCTCTGGCAGAATTCAAGACCACTAAATGACCCTTTTGTTGTCTCTATAGCTTATTTTAGCATACTTATTTTTTTTCTTTTTTAAATCTCTCAGTCTTGGCCAGGTCTCCCTTCCAAAAAAGGGGTTTCCAACCTCAACAGGACATTACTTAAACAAAGGATAAATAAATATTAACAATGTACCATGTTGTACTGTGTATTATAATTAGTGTCTCTATGTTTTAATTGTGATTTGAGGGTGCAAATAGAAAACTAAGCTCTCAGTTAACATGTATGTATGTGCACAGTAGGCCTTCCTCCCAAATAAATCAGATAAAGCAAGACTTGTGCAAACGCTGGTGAGAGTTTCGGGTACAGTCATTGTTGTAACCAGCTTTAAGACTTGGCAAGTACAAACCAGTTTACAGGTGAATCAGGTAGGCCCACCCAACCCAACCCAACCCAACCCATCCACCCCTCACCACCAAAATGTTGCTGTATCTTTCATATCTCAGAGAGCAAGTTTTTAGACTGACCACAGGGGTCATTATTCTGCGTTGGCACATGACAGTTCATGAGCATTGAATAATCCCAGTGACCACTCAGCTCCACCCTGGCCGTGTTGTTTGCGTTAGGTGTGACTGACTCACTTCCTCCGTGAGCATGTTACCTGTCATCGCCCAGGTCGCTATTTCTCCTCCGCGTCATTAACTACACCAGGCCGTAGCCATTCGACTCTCGCTACCGGAGTCTTCTCATAACGTGAATAATTCAGACTGATAAGAGCAAAATCTGACCGCCGTTACAATGATCATTGTATGACTGTTTAACGGGGCGAAAACGGCCTCGGCGCTGTGTGCCAAATTGGCATACAAACTAGTCAGCGCCGTGCGTAACGGAGATGTCAGGGGCTTACCCGGGACCCACATTTACATTTAGCCCCAACTAATCCTGACAATTTGTAGAGCGACCAGATCCAGGACTGACACGCAGCAAATAAATAAGTAAACATGACTCGAGACTCCGGTTTCTCTGGAAGTGTAAAGGGATTGGGGTTCGATTACCGAGAAAGAGAACCTGATCCTTGTGGCCACCAAGATGGGTAATGACAATAGGGACGCTCGCTAATTACACAAACTGTATGACACAGTGGAGGAAATAGCCTAAGCTAAACTGATCATTTTGCCACGAAAACAGTTCGGACGGATTAGCACAATGAACTAATAATGTCCAGTCACCACAGGGAGGTTCAGCACAAAAATCCATGATCAGAATAAAGCAGACTCACCGTTAGGACAGGAAAACAAAAGGCAAGAAACTATTTCACTGGTAGCTGCTCTCCTTCTCTCTCACAGATCCTTCTCTTCAGTCTTGAGCAAGATTAACCAGCAACACATATCTTTCCCGTGATTTAACTTCTCACTCCAGGCAACTTTTTTTCCTTTTTTTTTTTCATTGTCATAGGGCGTGTGCCTTGGAGAGGAGGAATGTGGAAAGAGGCGCAGCTTGAGCAACACAGCAGTTTTTCTGCAACATTTTGTAACAAACATTCCCGTTGTTCAAGAAAACACAGTAAGTCTTTATAATGTGGTTTAATGAATATGTTCTGTTGTTTTTTGTAGGTCTGCTTTCTACTTGCATTCTTTTTCTGGCACTCTCTCTCTCAACATGTAGGAACAAGCGCGCGCTCATGTTTAAGTGCGCGTGTTCAAAAGCTTTCCCAACAGACAGATGTATCCAGGCCACACCCTGAAACTTTACTCACTTGTGTAAAGAATGTAAAGTTAGTGTACACTGGAAAGGAAACGTACGAACAAACTAACAAATGAAGTACCGAGCAGCAGGAAACACACATTTTCAGATTTTATTTGAATTTTTATTTCCAGCTTTACACATACAGTCTTGCTCTGCCAACAACACACCTCTGTTTGTGTCCTGGAGGGAGATGATATACACCACAAAGTGCGTTTTCCAAGAATTAGACAAGCCAGGAATACATAGTGCTAACACAGACATTCTCAGTTTTCAGAGAATGCTTTCCCATTCTGCAACTCCCTCAGTAGACCTGTAAGCACAAGCAGCTGCGAGTGTTTGTGTGTGTGTGTTTGAGTGTTTGTGTGTGTGCTGGGAAACAGCTAGGACAGGTTTTAATACTGCTGAAATTGTTCAATAGTATTCTGTGACAGAGTCTGTGTCAGTTTGGCAGTTGCTGGTGAGAGAACGGGGTGAGAAGAAGTGCAGATTACTGATAAAAAAACAAAAAAACAAACAGCATTTTGCAATTGACACAGACTTCAGGGTGTTTTCCATCTGGCTGTTTTCCCATTTTCTTAAACTGTATGGCACACAGACAAGTCAGTAACACACATGGAACTGTAACAGACTATCTGAGGACACTCTATTGGCTGAATCCTCCATGTTTGCTCGCAAGATGCCCAATCAGCTGCCAGAACTCCAGGAAGCTGAGCTCTCCATCATTGTTCTTGTCCAGTGAGCTCATAAGCTGGTCAATGGCAGCGGGGTCGCCAGCATTCTGCAGGAAAACAGTTAGATAATACATCAAATACTAAAAAAAACAATAGTGAGACTCAGTGTTCACCAACTACGATGTTATTGGTTGTGTGTGGGGGGCGATGAGGCAGAGGCAAGCTGACACCACTGGCACAAACACCAGTTAAATAATTCATGCAACATCAGCAGAGGTGGTTTGGCACAAGGATCTATGGCTCTGTCACCACCTAGTGGCCAGTGGGATTATTTCAACTGCTCATGCACTCAGAAACCCATGGAATTTTCCACACTTGGAAAAGGCAGCCCTGTATTTTTTTTTTGTTGGACCTCAGGAACTGCTACTTTCTGCCATTGTGCTCTGGTTAAACATGCAGAGTGCAGACAACACAACCACAACAAGAGTGAAACTTCGAAGTCTCTGAAGGGCGGCAACTCTGTCTTTATGACAAGCTCATTGTTTTTGTGGAACGCAGGGAAACATTAAAAGTAGCGTTATATCCTGTCCCAGCATGAGATGTAACTGCTCATTCCTGCTCAAGATCACAGGCAGGGGTGGAAAGAGTAATATATTCTGAAATAATCTTTTCAAGTATGTTATTTGACTCAGAAGTGCAGTAAGACCACATGCAATGAAAACTGCCCACGTAGAAGAACAGAAGTAGCCTTTTGAAGACAAGTATGACTAACAGTTAATTATATGGTCTGAGCAAAGAGGGCCAATGTGGCATCCAGACGATACCCATTTCAATATGAATCCACCCTCATGAGAAAGCTTTTTTGCCTCGTAAACAAAGAGGTTCAGAGCAAACTTAGAATATCTTCCCGATTGTCCTGTATCGGTTTAACTGCAGATGACTCATGTCTTTCAAACAGGTAGCTGAGAACAGTACTTCATCACAAATCTACGGAGAAGGCTGGTGATATTCTATGTTTTTGTTATTGTCAACTAATCCCATGAAAAGACAAAAAAAACAACAAAGCGTTCCCGAAGTGCCCAACCAGCCCCACTAAAACAGCTCAGCACTGTAGCTTTTAGCCAATATTCTTCAAAAAGAAGTAAATAGTGCATTTGTTGGGGACTATTTCCAGCCGCGGATTAATACACATTTGGTGCACTAGTGAGTATTTATGGCGGCAGGACAAATATGTGCCACCAACTCAAAATAAACACCAGTGCCCATGTTCATGATAATGAAGGACCATGTCACCCTGTGCAACAGTGTGGCTGACTGATGTGTTTTTAATAGTTTTTGGACAACAATGGAGCTCTGTGGCACAGAGGAATAAGCTATACCACATCAGGCTTTGGATACCTAGGAAACACTTGGATCAATTAATTGTTGGTTTTAGCATTTTCATGACATTTGTTGACATGAAGAAAAATACAGAATATCACTGGTATTATCCTTTAAGTCAAATAACTACAAGTTTTAGAATATACTCAAAAGTATACTATGTGCTTGTAGTTAGTAATTTTCCATCTCTGCAGCATTATCCAGAATATTTATGACACATTTTAAACCAAAAACAGACAAACAAACAAAACAATAATTGGCTAAATATTTCAATGGATGTTATAGATATTGGAATGAAAACCCCCCACCAGCTGTTATGTATTAGACCAATAAGTAAACAACACTAATACTACACTACACTAGTGCATCACTGCAGTATTGTTTACCTTGACAAGGTTAGGGAGCTCTGATGTGACCAGTCTGTGGAACTCATCTCTGCTCAGTGTGTCAGAGGAATCATCGCTGCCAGCATACACCTTGAACTGGGACACCAGCACACCGATAGCAGACTCCATCACAAGTCAAGAGGAGCACAGGGAGGATCTTCAGCCAGTACTTCAGGAAAGATAAAAATGCTGTTGATAATAATGATTATGATGAATTTCCAAAATACAGTTAGTTTCTGATACAGAGTTCAAGATAAGATAGAAGAGAAACAACAGCACTTTTAAGTAGCATTTAATCTGGCAACACAAATCATAGACTCACCAACTCAGGTACGCAGGTGGGTTAAGTTGTGAGTGTTCTTCTAGCCTTTTTCTAGCCTTCCTCTCCTGGTGAAGAAGATAAATCATCCACTAATTTCTCTCTATATATTTACAGCTTGTGTTTTCTGTACCCTATTCATTGCAACCAGTAAAAAATTAAACCATGTTTCTTAAACCCATCTTGACCTTTTTTCCATGATGTGATAGCATTTGTGGATGCAATTCCAATGTGTAACTAGTCTCCAGCAGGAGTTACGCATTACTGGATGAATCACCTCTTTCAGGAAAACCCCCAGAGAAACTCAGAATGACAATCAGAGTTAGGACGAGTTAAACATATTACAATGTGTGTGCACAAAGAGTTTAATGGTTTGCTCAGTTCATGCCAATGCATGGAGAATAGTCTCACATTTTTCCATTGCTATATATGAGTGTGAAACTGTGGGCGAAATGCTGTAGAGAGCAAAAAGAAAGCAGTAAATCAGGTTTAATTATACAGTCTGTGTTGCAAAAACTTTTGAGAATGAGGCACTTGGGTTTCACTTCAGAAAAGTCATATTATTTAAGCCAAAGCTCTTGCAGGATGTGACCAATTGGCATATTAGGGAGGCAGTTAGTGCTAACAAGCACAATGGCTACACCTAGTTTTCTCGTCTCAGCTGCATGACACACACCCACAAACACACACATCTACTGTATATCCCCATACGCCTGAAACAGCAGTCTACAGCTCTTCTCCTTCCATTCCCTCGGCCATCATTGAGGAAGGAGAGTGCTGCTACTTACACAAAATAAATGGCTTACAGAGAGGACTGAGAAATCACATACAGTGGTGTAAAAACATCAGGGTTTTCCATGGGGTGATGCTGCTAGTTGTCTTATGATTAATGTCTTGCAATTGATGCTCAGCTGTAGGTGTATTTGTGTCTAAGGATTTGTCTTTTTTTTAAAACATAATTCATACTTCTTGAATTCCTTGATTGCCTGCTGCACCCACTCATCCAGCATTTGGCCTTGAGAGTATAGCATTTAATGCTTTAAAGGCTTCATGCAAAAAAAAAAAAAAAATCCTTAAAGTCATACACTCATAGCAGTGCTGATTTACAGTGTCTCATTTCACAAACTTTATTAGGTAGTTATTCATTACAGAGAAGTGTGCGGTAGGGAATGTAAACCTGCATGAAATGTTGCTGTTCGACAGAGGCAGCAGTATAGATTGTAAGTGTGTTTCTGTGAGTGAGAGTGTGTGTGATATTACTGCTGAAGCTACAGTATAGCAGTTTCACGACATTATGAGGAATGGAAGATGGAATGGCACCTCACTTTGTTGTGAGTGGCTGAGTATCAGCACTTCTCATGTGCACCAATCCAGTTATTTCTCTTAGATCTTAGTCAAATGTCTATAACACATCTATACTGATGTACAATATTTATGTACCAGGCTGGTACTCCAGTTTATAGTCTCAAACAGGCACAATGATTGAAAATAGCCAGTCTCACCCTCTCCCTTTTCTTTCTTCTTTTCCTCTGCTACCATCAGCCAAGTTGTTGTTCCACCCATCCAGATACAGGGAATATAAAAGGGACAGCACAAAAAGTATCCCTGAGGACAGAAAGAGGATGATGTTAACAACAGTCTGGCAAAGGCAATCCACAGTCCAAGGAAAGGATTGATTCCTCTGCATTGGCACACACAGTAATACATCACTCACGTTGTATTAATCTGTCATTAAATAAGTAACAACTGTTTACAGATTCCACTGAGTTTCAATAGCAATTGGTGGGACAATTGTGCAAACAACCCCAAAGTTATTATGAATATTCAATGAAACCAAAGATCTCACCTTCTTTCTAACCTCGCAGAATCATCCAGACTTGTAAATCCAACAGGATCAAATTCAGATGAAGCATGAAGACCTGAAATCACTGAGTCTAATAAAGTGAGTGAAGGTGGCATTCTTTGAAGATAACATTTTAACACGTGAGTGAAAAGACAAAATCAAGTTACTTCATCACAGGGATGCACCAAATTTATTTTTCTGCTCTTATGACAGTAATAGAGGCAAATAATGAACATCCTAATCATACAAAGTTCTCTATGCTGCCACAAAGCCCACACAGCATGTGGTTCTGCATCGACACCCTCTGAAAAACTATCTGTGTGACTGTAGGCCCTTGAATCAGCAACATTTCATAAGTTAGCGTGTAAACAGATAAAGAAAACGTGCTCTTTTGGAAACTATTTGCCATGACCAACCTAATCAATAAAAACAAATGCTACATTCATGATAAAACATGATAATTAAGGACATTTTAGTGTACAACATGAGTTCTGTACCTGAAAAAAAAAAAAAACCATTCATGCTCAACATGTCAATATCTTATGTGCCAACCGATTAATGTTTTAAATCTATATTATGCCAACCTCTATAAAATAAGTTAATTATATATTTCTGCATTTCAGCATAGTTCTTAAACACATTTAATTCAATATGTACAAACATTCAAAACAATCAATGCACATGTAATTTCACATAAAATATTCACTAAACTTTTTTTCAGCAGTTCACGTTCACTCCACCAAACAGTTTGTTAATGATTTAAAGGTAATATGACATTAAGAGTCAACTAAAGTAATTAATAAGATGGCATACTGTAGGCACAGTGCATACTGTAGGCACAGTGCATACTGTAGATCAGTGAGTAGGTAGACTTCAACAGTGCACAGTGCTGTTTGCAGTGGAAGAGGTGTGGTGTGTGAATAAGACTATACAGTATCTATTCAAAGCTGAGTAACATCCAACTCAGTCTAACAAGTTTAATCACCCCTATGCAAAGGGGCTACTATTGTGTGTGCATGTGCATAGGTGAAATACAAAACGACTCAAAACAGTGACATTAAATTAGAAACTGAACTTGCACAACAGATGGAAGGGGTAAAATAAGATCCTGTAAAAAGGATGTCAGGATGATAAATGTATACTTGTAAGCATTTGTGGTCCAATATAAAATGTTCCCTTTGAATAACCCCTCATCCGTCATGACCGCTCTTAGCTCCCCTTAACAGATCCATCAATTCCATCACTTCATCAGCCATGTCCTCGGCCACTCTCCTTCCTCCACTCCCCTTTGGATCTCTCCTCTTTCTCTCCTGCTCCTGGCACTGAAAACTTTTTCATGACTTCTCTTTCAAACCCCTCCATTTCTTTCTCTATGGCGCTATCTTCCTCTTCCTCATTCTCATCCCCTTCCACCATGTCTTCCAAAATATCTCCCACATCCTCGACGAACTCTTGGAAGCTCATCTGGTCATGAACAAAGACTCCGTCCTTGAAGAATTCAGTGGCTAGCTTTTTGAGCTCTTCTCTTTTGGACTCATCCACTCCCACCTCCTCTGCCTTGGCTAGGTACGTTTGGAGGATGGCCTCAAACTCAGGGAAGGGGACAGGGAGCAGCCCCTCAGCCTGAGCACAGGTCTCCAATGAGTTGCAATGCTGTGGTGGATTGGAGTTGTGCTGGAGGCGGTCTCTCTGCTGGACCCAGTCCTCGGGCTGATCCAGGGAGGGCTGGCGGTGTGTGTGAGGAGGCTTCCCGTCTCCCCACAGATGCTCTTCCTCGTGGCCGTGATTACCAGTAAATTTGTGCTCATCTTTGTGTTTCTGGGAGCTTGATCTGTCCTTTTTCCGGTCTCCATTATGTTCGTTTTTTTCTTTCTGTCCTCTCTTCCACTGCTCTTCTTTCTTTTCCCACTGTTTCCTCTCATCCTTCCTCTTCCATTCCTTATCATCTTTACCATTATTACTCTTCCACTCGTTCTCGTTCCACTGTTTCCTCTCATCCTTCTTCTTCCACTCCTTATCATCTTTACCATTTTTA